>JAPXFY010000025.1:58989787-59022287 GCA_030674185.1 Monoplex corrugatus
CCATAGAAACAGCTCAGTGCATACAGTGTGATGAGCCATAGAAACAGCTCAGTGCATACAGTGTGATGAGCCATAGAAACAGCTCAGTGCATACAGTGTGATGAGCCATAGAAACAGCTCAGTGCATACAGTGTGATGAGCCATAGAAACAGCTCAGTGCATACAGTGTGATGAGCCATAGAAACAGCTCAGTGCATACAGTGTGATGAGCCATAGAAACAGCTCAGTGCATACATTGTGTGATGAGCCATAGAAACAGCTCAGTGCATACAGTGTGATGAGCCATAGAAACAGCTCAGTGCATACAGTGTGATGAGCCATAGAAACAGCTCAGTGCATACAGTGTGATGAGCCATAGAAACAGCTCAGTGCATACAGTGTGATGAGCCATAGAAACAGCTCAGTGCATACAGTGTGATGAGCCATAGAAACAGCTCAGTGCATACAGTGTGATGAGCCATAGAAACAGCTCAGTGCATACAGTGTGATGAGCCATAGAAACAGCTCAGTGCATACAGTGTGATGAGCCATAGAAACAGCTCAGTGCATACATTGTGTGATGAGCCATAGAAACAGCTCAGTGCATACAGTGTGATGAGCCATAGAAACAGCTCAGTGCATACATTGTGTGATGAGCCATAGAAACAGCTCAGTGCATACAGTATGATGAGCCATAGAAACAGCTCAGTGCATACAGTGTGATGAGCCATAGAAACAGCTCAGTGCATACAGTGTGATGAGCCATAGAAACAGCTCAGTGCATACAGTGTGATGAGCCATAGAAACAGCTCAGTGCATACAGTGTGATGAGCCATAGAAACAGCTCAGTGCATACAGTGTGATGAGCCATTTAGCATCAAAACTTTGTTTGCACGACATGAGAGAAGCATTATACGCAGACTCATGTTAATGTCGTTAGTTATGTTTACAATTGTTTTCAAGTTTGTTTATTAAATCCCCCTCGTGATACAATTGGGCGGACTGGTCAATGCCAAGGGCATCTTAGATTGTGTGCGTGAATGCATTGATATGTGTACTTAATTTTCTTTTCTTTGTTTCCTGTTGAAGTATTGTATATTTCTCGAAACGGTTATAGCCCTAATATGGCTGTACACTGTAGACTGGGCTTTAAACAACTAATGATATAATGATAATCTTATATGAGTTTTGACGACCCATTTTGCAACGAAGACTTTTTGTTGGTGTTCCAAGGTAATCGTGTTAAGGCCATTTCTGTTTAAAAGTTAAGGACATTTCAATCCATCTTTTCAAATGCCTTTTTGTTCTTACATTTTATTTTCAATAAAAGTCAGTGTATTGTGATATTGATGTAGTTTATTGGTGTTTCTTGGACGCGGAAGGCATGAAAAATGTGAGAGAACTGCGATAATGGCACTGTTTGGGTTAGAATTAAAGCTGTATCTTGAAAAATGTAAGAAAATTGAGATAGCAGCAGTGCTTTGGTCGGAACTACTTTTAGTTAAAGTGAGATTTCTTTGCTTAAGTGATTGTATAATTCTTATCATATTTTTCATTTGATCTGACAACTCCCATGCGGATGCCTGGGGCTCTTTCAGTATAAATAGTATCCCCACCTCCTGGAAATTCTGTGCTAGAAATTTCCTCTTTTCTGTCACTCTCTTTGTTTTTATTCATTTTCTGCTCTCTGTCATTTCTTCCTATCATTTTCTGCCTTGCTGGTCCATTCACCTGTATGTGTTCGATAAAGTCTTACGTACGTTCTCTTACGATTGATAACTGGTGCATGTATTAAGTGCATTTTGGCTCTAGGGAAGTGAGATATGAGGAAGAAATGTTTAGGTAATTTAGACCCGTTTTAATATGTTTTAGTGTCAATAGTCATATTTAAATTTGTATTCAGGTACGTTTTTTAAATCCCGTGTGATAAATTGGACGGAGTAATCAGCGTCAGGATAATCACTCCTTAGATTATGTGCGTGAATGCAATCGATATGTGTTGTTACTTTTCTGTCATTTTCCTGAAGTATTGTGTATGTTTTGAAACGGTTACAGTCCGATATGACTCTACACAGTCAGCTGGGCTTTAAACAAAAATAATAGTAACAGTATTTAATCTGACCAGTTTCCGTCTATGACCGACGTTTTGTCTGTTAAAAAAACAACAACAGATGTTTCTAGTCTGGCCACAAGCATCAGTATTTCATGGAGTCTTCTTTCTCGTGTCTTTACTTTCTAAGCCAAGTGCCTTTTAAATTCAGTTTGATCCTAATCCTGAGAATTGTTCGAATTTTTCTCCAGTTTGCACCGCCGTTTTAATGTCTGGTCAGTTTTTCGTCGTGTTGTCATCTGCGTATTTCTTGAGGTTTTGTTTGTTTGTTTGTTTTGTTGTTGTTTTGTTGTTGTTTTTTTTAAGGTGGCTTTGTTGTCACTATGAATATTTCGATTCCTTGGATTTCTTTATAATTTCTAATATTTTATTGATATCAACTCTACCGCTTTACGAATAGAATAGGACTTAGCAAACACCCTTGTCTTGTCCCAGATTCTGTGTGCGGTGAGGGGGCGGGGTGAGGGTGTTGAGTAAGCATGGGTGAGTTTGCACAAAAACAAGCAGGATCCAGTTTTCTTATATTTTGGCGCTATGGCCTTATTCGGGGCACGTTATTCCGATACTGTCACGTAACATAAAAGTCCTTCACTGCTTGTCGTTTGACTGTTGTTCGCACCATTAAAACCTCCCTTGTATGCACAATAGGCCGCCACACTCAGCGTTCCATGGGAACACATACAAGACAACACCCCAACCATCCGCCCACTTACACGAGAAACCCCATAAACACGTGTACGTACGCGCATGCCTGTACACCTGTCCTATCCACCCTTCCAGATGCCCAACAACGTGCACACACACGTCTCGCGCGGACAGTCACTAACACATAAACACACACACGTACACACACATACACAAACACACACACACGCACGCACGCACGCACACACACGCACACACAACACACACACACACACACATATATATATATACTATATATATATATATACATATACATTGTATTTCTATTATTTACCAAACCTACGGCTACCGCCCCAGTCAAAAACAACCACAACAACACACACACACACACACACACACACACACACACACACACACACACACACACACACACACACACCACACACACATACACACCACACACACACACACATATGTATATAGATATGTATGTGCATATATATATATATATATTATATATATATTATATATATATATATATATATATATATATATATATATGTAATATCTGTTCAATGATAAATGAAAAAAAAGGAGGAAGAATTGCAGAGTTCAGGAGAAGGGAAATAGGAATAAGAGGGCGTGAGGTGCTGGGGAAAACCTTCCACGTGGCAGAAATTCTGTATGTAAAACAAACAGTGATTTTTGTCTGATATTCAAAAGTTTCCTGCCGTCCCCTCCCACACATATCCACACCTGCACCAACAACATATCCAACACCAAACCCTGCCATTATCCTCTCAGCCCATTCACACGAAAACCAGAGCAGGTGTGTGTAGAGTAGTATGAACGATTTTCCAATATCATTACCAGTTACCATTGATATGAGCCTTGTGTGCTTGGACACATGATCAGAGGATGTTAGTTCAGAAACACAAACAATACTGGATATACATGCATATGTTGACAGCACTATCAAGTGTCAAGAGACACCAGCCTTTATGGCTTACTGCACACTAAACAAACGGGCGGTTTGGGATGGTTTGCTCAAATGTTACTTGCGTCATCCTGTTAACCCTTTCACTGCCGCAGCCGATCCACCAACCGCAAAAACTTAACACTTTGACTCCCTCATCCTGTTTGTGGATTGTTTGGATATTGTAGGACCCCTAACTATACAATCGCATAATAAGGGTTACGCGTGAAACGGCGTACCGTGGGGCTCACTGGCCAAACTGCAATGGTGAAAAACTGGATGAAAAAAAAGACACCCCAAAAACTCACATCGCGTTGTTGAAACAAAGCTAATTGGAAGAAACTATGACAAGCAAACAACTTACAATCATAACTATTTTAAAGAAAAACCCAAAGAACACGATCTAAACAATTGTGTAGTAAAAGCTCCTCAGCTCGCAAAAAAATGTCAACATTTTGTTTGCAAAAAAAAAAGTCGACATTGTTATGCAAAAAGTCAAATCTTGGTGCTTTAAATTTACAAGTGATAGAGAAAAGAAACCCTGAACATTTTCTGGCGTTGAAATAATGTGGACTACTGCTACAGATTCATTGCAAATGCACTTCATTGATTGCGTTAAATCTAAATCGAAAGAAATTCAAAACAAGTGCGACTGCCCATGTTCAAGCAAACAGGAACCAGAGAAAAAAAAACACACCAAAAACACACGAAAATAGAATCAGAACGCGTATTCAATACAACCAGACAAGACAGGCGCAAATGTTTAGCCAAGTGGCCTTTGTCAAGTGTAGACGTAAGATCACAAACGAACAAACACCAAACACAAAAATTAGGAGGAAAAAACTGCAAATGCCCTGCTGCTTCGTGTTGTTTTTTTTTTTTTCTGGTTTCTAAATCGAAAGGCATTGACAGATAATCTTCACGCCAGTTTCCGTCCTAGCAAAACCTTTACATAACAAGATGATCAAGACATTCGAGCAGCCGTAGGCGAAAGTGCAAAAAGTGTTGTTTTTTTCTAAAGCGTTTCCTACTACCCCTAGGCAACACATGCCGATTACAGTGATCAAAGCACGTCCTAAACGCGTACCTTGGTTGACAAAGATACAGACCACGTAGACAAAAGTATAAGAAGCTGTCTCTAAACCATTCACGACTGCCCCCAGGTAATACATGCTGGTTAAAATGATCAAAGCACATTCCATATACGTACTGTGGATAACAAAAATGTAAAGTGGCATACCACATGAAAATTGTCCTGTCTCACAAAGATACTTGAGGCCAATGACAACCTGAAGTACAGACGAATAATTTCGTAGACTTCTGTGTTAAAAAGATAATGACAAGTTGAATATACAGAATATGAATCTTTATAAGCAGACTGAGCATATTTGAGAATATGAATACAAGAGGGGAGAGAGAGAGAGAGAGAGAGAGAGAGAGGGAGAGAGAGAGGGAGAGAGAGAGAGAGAGAGAGAGAGAGAGGGAGAGAGAGAGAGAGAGAGAGAGGGGAGAGAGAGAGAGAGAGCTATCAGGAAAACGTTTACTTTCAACGTGAAAGAGAATGACAAAAAATGCTTGAGAGAGTGTGCTGTGTTTGAACATTAATGTTTCTGTGTTTGATGTGCTGATTTTTTTAAATGTTGTCTTGATGTTTGTGAAACGATAGAGTGGAAGGGAATTTTACCTTCAACAGTGAAAACAAAACCTGACATACAAGAGAAATGCTGTCTGCTGAGTGGAGCATAATATGATCCTGACCACTGCCCCCCATGAGGATGCCGGGGGCTCTTTCAGTAAAAGTAGTATTCCCTCTTTCTGGAAAATCTGTGGTAGAATTTTCCTCTTTTCTCTTTCTCTTTGTTTCTGCCTTGTTTCTTTGCTTTGTCATCTTTTCTATCATTTTCTACCTTGCTGGTCCATTCACCTGTATGTGTTCGATAAAGTCTTACGTACTTTCTCTTAGGACTGATAAATGGGTACATGTATTAAGTGCATTTTTGACTCTAGGGAAATAAGATATGCGGAAGCAGTTTTAGATAATTTAGGCCTGTTTTTAGATGTGTTTTAGTGTCTTTAGTTATGTTTAAATTTGTATTCAAGTATGCATTTTAAATCCCCTGTGTGATAAATTGGATGGTGTGGTCAACGCTAGGGACGTCTCCTTAGATTATGTGCGCGAATGCATTGATAAATGTACACAATTTTCTTTTGCTTTTTTTTTTTTTTGAACCCGTTGAAGGACTGTGTGTGTATTAAAACGGTTATAGCCCTGATATGGGTCTACGCAGTCGGCTGGGCTTTAAAAACAATAAGAATAAGAATGCTCCTGATTTGTTCAAAGGAGGACGCTTTGTGTTCATCTCTGAGTAGAAAGAGGCTGGGGCAAGAAAGAAAGAAAGAAAGAAAGAAAGAATGAAAGAAAAGAAAAAGAAAGAAGAAGAAGAATAGAACAACAACAACAACATACACACACACACATACACACACACACACACACACACACACACACACACACACACACACACACACACACACACACACACACACACACACACATATATATATGAATGACTTTCTTTAAAATGTTTTACGAATATGCGTTTATGTGACTCCAGAAAACTCACCATATTATTGTGTGTCTGGGTTTTGATAACGGCATTGATATGCAGCAAGAATATGTCTTAAACAAACTGACTTCTGCGGGAGATGTTGTGATATAGTGTTGATGACCAGTTATATCTAAGGTACAAAAGTCATACGTGAAGTATAGGACATTACACATTAGCCGTTTGGCTATTTCAAGTCCCATCATTTTTCTTTTTCTTTTCTTACACTCGAAGTCAAGGTTTGTCGTACGCCCAGTTTTTTTGATGATTCATTCATCATATTCGTATTTAAGTTCAATGTAATGTTTCCAATGGTTTTGATAGACTCTGTGAGAGGCCCTATTTTATTTATGGGTGTTGTGCTGTGCTGGGCATCTAATTGATTCAGTGGCTTTTGACCGGTGTCATATTTTGGTGGATGTCGGTGTCATATTTTGGTGGATGTCGTGATTATTGTACGTGTTAAACATACACGAGTTGATGAATGTATTTGGTTGCAAACATGATTGCTTGTATTTTGGCATTATTTGATTTCCATGCTTATGGCAGTGCCCATTTAAAAAAAATTGCTGTCACAATTTTTTCCCCCGGGATGGGGGGTGTCATATGCACAGTGATGTGTGCACATGGTTTGTGTGTGTGTGTGTGTGTCGGGTGCATGGAAATAATGTATGGATCAAATACGGAATATAAACATGCGAAGTCAATACGTCATCCAGATGACGTCAATGTTCCGTGACGTCACGGAGAGAGCTAGGTACAACGTTGTTTTTTTTTAGCAGACCGGGTTGTCTGATGCTCGGGGGGGATGAAAATATGTTGAAACTCGGGAAGTTCCATGAGTGCCACGTTAAAAGTATTTGGTGGTATTGAACCAGAGTTGTGAGACAAGATTGTGTTAACATTGGATATTCTGTGAACCAGAGTTGTGAGACAAGATTGTGTTAATATTGGATATTCTGTGAACCAGAGTTGTGAGACAAGATTATGTTAATAGTAGATATCCTGTTGTACCTACGTTCTTTCCCATGGGATGTTGGTTTCTGTTTCTGAGGAGAAATGTTCCCTACACTTTGTGGTTGGCGGTTTTACTTGTTATATAAGAGTGGTGTTGAAAGAGGAACTGGAAGAGAGGAAAAAGGAATAGAAAACGAAGAAAAGAAAAAGGGGAGAAGGAGAAGAACAGGGGCAGAAGACGAAGAAGAAGGAGAAAACAAAACAAAACAAAACAAAACAAAAAGACGTTAATGTGAAGGTGCGTGGTTATAAATGTTGTATGTGTGATGTGTGAGAGTAAATAGTAATAAATGTAAAAAATTAATATTGTGATCTATTTATGACATTGGTTGAAAGGAGTCAGCGCGCTTGCGTGACGGACGAATGCTTTTTGCATGTGTTGATTGCGTGAACATGTGTACAAAAGCATGACAGTCACCATCAGCCTTAGTCAATGGGCTAATACCTACTTTTACTTTGCACTTTGATTGCACATATTTCCAAAATCTTTTAGGGTTAAACTTACTGTCGTTTGCTATGGTTTTTTTTTTATTCATATTCTTTCTTTGCACGTTTAATTTCTTTGGTACAACTGTTTCTTATCGCTAAATAATGAAGATAGTCTTTCCACACTTTAGTTTCTAAAAACCTCTTAAAAAGATAATACTTCTTTTTTTTTTTTATTAATCTCCAAACATTTTTTGTTAATCCACAGTGGTTTAGTTTTTACATTATCACTGGTTTTTATTTTTGGTATATTTTGTTCCATGGAAAGTAGGATTTTATTTTTTATTGTGTCCCAAGTCTTATCAACATCCATGGAATTTAAAACTGTTCAATCTTCCTGACTCAGTTCTTGTTTCATATTTGCATAATTTCCTCTTTTGAAATCAAACTTATAATTTGTGGTATTTTGAGTTTTGGGTGTTTGAACATACAGTTCGAAAATCAGTACCTCGTGGTCACTTTTGCCTATGGGACAATAATGTTTAATTTCAGATATAAATTCTTCATCATTTGTTATCACCAAGTCAAGAATATTTGATTTTTGTCCCTCCCTTCTTCTAGTTGAAGAATTTACCATTTATATTAAATATACATCATTTAAGCATTCAATGAATGTGTTATCCCTAACACCTGTCCATTTTCCCTTCAAGTCTCCATCTCTCTCTCTCTCTTACTCTGTCTGTCTCCATATATATATATGTGTGTGTGTGTGTGTATGTGTGTGTGTGTGTGTGTGTGTGTGTGTGTGTGTGTGTGTGTGTGTGTGTGTGTGTGTGTGTGTGTGTTTGTTCGTTCTTTGATTTAACGTCTTTTCACTATAAGTGATATTAGACGGGGGAGGGGGGGGGAGGGAAAAAAAAAGTGAACAAAATAAAATGTAGAACGATAGTTGGACGGGTTGGATTTGGGCAGAGGGAAGACAGAGGAAAAAGACATTAGAAGGTGGAGGAACAGTAAAATGGAACGAGAACTTAACACTAACAATTAACTTCAACAACGTGAAGGGAAATTGTAACACTAAAACACAAACCGAATAAAGTTAAAGTAATGCATTAACAGGACTAATGATTCTGAAATTCTAACTAACAAAGTTTGATCTGATGTAATTTTTTGGAAATGATTTTCAGAATACTTTTCTTGAGTAAACATTTTCGGTAAAAAAGAACGTAGCATTTTGCAGTAGAATAAACAGTGAAACAGTGTGAACTGTTCGCCGCAAATAGACTTGACATTTTTACAATATTTTGTTTTCAATGCGTTTAGCTGAATACGAAAACAAACAGAAACAATCGATCTCAAATGATACATGGAAGAATACTGCAATTTTTTACATACATTTTGAACGGTAAGTTTTATCATTTGTTGTGACACAAACTGTTCATCTGAATGTTCATGAAATCGAGTCCATGAGGCTGATTCGAGCAAGTTGCAAGCTTCTTTTACGAAGGTATGAACATGTAATTCTATAGCATTATCAGCATTCTGGGCGCCTTGCTTAGCTGCTCTGTCAACTACTTCGTTGCCGTGAAGACCAACGTGAGAAGGCACCCAGCATAAACTGATATCTGTACCTTTGACCCTTAAACGATGTATAAGATGATTTGCCTCAGTAATTAAATCAGGTCTTGTGTCGGCATTAAAAGACCGTAAGGCATATAATACAGATTTTGAGTCAACAAAGAGAACTACTTTGAAAGACATGGGTTTAGATTTACTAGATAATGCAATGATTGATTAATAGCGACTAATTCCGCTGTAAAGATAGATAAGTTTGCCCCAATCAAAAATGACGTTTTTATCTTAAATTTGGGAACATAAAATGCTGCTCCAGCACATTTATTTTCTAAGACTGATCCATCGGTAAAAATGTGAAGGTGGGTACGGTATTTTTCATCGACGTGTTCTCTTGCTGTGGATATCGAAATGTTAACGTTTTCAGATTTCTTAGCGTCTGTATAATCAATATCAAAAGAGGCTTTTTGCATTTCCCATGTAGGGATAGGAGTTGTTGATGGTGTCTCAGCTATTTCATCCATATTTATGTTAGACTGTTTGACCAAGTCAGATATGTAAGTTGCAACAGTCATTTGTGATGAAATGCTTTTTGCTCGCTTTGGAAAGTCAACATCAGACCTGATTTTAATTTCCTTACTCACAAAATTGTCCGTTTGTGAAGTAGTTCTAACTGCAAAGTTTGCTGTCGCTAGCTCACGATAGTTGTTCAGAGGCAGAATTCCAGCAACTTTGTACGTTTCCAGATTAGAGGCATGAGTAGGGACACCTAGAGCAATTTTAATACTTTTGCAGTCTAAGCTTTGTATCTTCCTTAATAAATATTTTGGTGCACTGAAGAACACTTCTTGCGCATAGGATAATTTAGATCGTACAAGTGCTGTTGATAGATGAATTAGTATGTTCGTATCCATTCCCCAAGGTAATCGGCTTATTATCTTTAGAAAATTTAGGGCTTTTCTTGCTTTTGTTGAAATATAATCAAAATGGACATTCCAGTTTAATTTCGATGTCATAAAGACTCCCAGAAATTTTACAACCTGTTTGTAATGTAACACTTCACCAAGCAATCTGAAAGTAGGCAAGTTACGTAAAGTACCACCAGAATTAAATAGCATCATGTTAGTTTTTTCCGCTGACAACGACAGACCATTTTCTAACATATAGTTTCCAAGATTATCAAGATCAGATTGATACAATTTCCTAATGTAATTCTGTGCTCTCTGTGGAGTTATCTTTTTTAAAGTAATATTCATCCAAATACATATATCATCAGCATACTGTGCCAAAACAACACGATTTGAGAGTGCTTTAGGAAGATCCTGTATAAGGATATTAAATAAAAGCGGTGCTATCACTGAACCTTGTGGAATTCCCATATCAAGATGTCGTGAAGTAGAATAACTAGTTCCCACTCTTGCCTGAATAGTTCTATTGGCTAAAAAAGACTTAATATAATCATACATATTGCCAGATAAACCAATAGATTTCAGCTTGTACAATAAACGCGTATGCCAAACTT
Organism: Monoplex corrugatus; assembly: GCA_030674185.1. Classification (NCBI taxonomy): domain Eukaryota; kingdom Metazoa; phylum Mollusca; class Gastropoda; order Littorinimorpha; family Ranellidae; genus Monoplex; species Monoplex corrugatus. Next base: position 59,000,641 of record JAPXFY010000025.1, read on the forward strand.
GATCGTAAGCTTTTTTCACATCAAAAAATGTAGCTAAAAGACTTTTTCTGCGGGCAAACTGTTTCTGATGTGAGTGGTAAGTTTAACCAGGTGCTCAACTGCAGATCTCCCTTTTCTAAAACCAGCCTGATTTACTGGAATAACGTTATTTTTATCACAGTAATGTACAAGTCTGTTTAATACCAATTTTTCCAATAGTTTGCTCGTATGGGACGTCAAAGCAATAGGTCTGTAACTGTTTTTATTGTTTTTAGGCTTTCCTGCTTTTAATACTGGTATGACAACAGACGTTTGCCATAATTGTGGTATAGTTCCACCAACCCAGCATTTCTGAAAAATTTTGTGTAAAAAAATAATATAGTTTTCTGGAAGATGTTTAATCATTTCAGTTGAAACTGCATCGACACCTACCGAACTCCTTTTGTTGCGTAGAGACAAGATAGTGTTTTTTAACTCTTCTAAGGTGATTGGAGAATTAAACCAGCGATCATTCTGAGGTATTGGATCAGTGTAGATAGGGTTGTTAGCTGCCATTTCCCTGTAGTGTTTGCAGGTAGGAGTCAAACCATCTACTTTACTATTTTGATGCAAAAAGTTCCACAAAAGTTTCAGCTTTGTCCATGTCGGAAAGAAATTTATGACTTTATCAATCATTATTGGACACCTAGGTAAGTTGGCTCTATTTTTCATTTGATTCATTTTTGTCCAGACTTTATGGAAATCCTTGAAATCTGAAATTTCTTTGTGTGCAGTATGATGCCCAATAATTTTTCTTTGCTTCAGCGATGATTTTATTACACTGGGTGTTAGCTTTTTTCATTTTCATATGATCTTCAGGTTTCCTGCTTTTGATGTAGATTTTGTATTTCTCTTTTTTATACTGAACTGCTTGCTCATATGCCTCCGTCCACCAAACATTACCCAAACGGTTATTGGACTTGAAAAGTTTTGAGTTTCGGGATGGAAAGGTCTGCAGCAGCTAGAACTGACTTCTGGAATTTAGAAAACAACGTCTACATTTTCACTTTCATAATGTGTGAAATCTCGATTAGAAAGAACAGTCTGAAACAAGGACCAATCAGCGCGTGTATAATTATATTTTGGTATAATATCAGGAATGCTGTCTTTCATCCTGATGTTTTCGTTAGTTAGTGTTATGAGATAGGTAAGTGATCACTTCCTAAAGTATCTCTGTGAGTGTCCCAGGTACAGCAGGGTACTAATTCTGGTGAGATTAAAGACAGATCGATGGCTGTTGCCGATGTTTGGAAATATCAGGAATTCTAGTGACACTCCCATCATTCAAAAGGTAAAGCGAACTGTCAACTATATTTTCTACTAAACGATTGCTTGTCACAGTACAGCAATCTTTTTCCCAAAACGGGGAGTGGGAATTAAAGTCTCCACCTATTAGCCATTTACCGTCAGCAGATCCGGAATCGTGCGCAGCCATTCTGTGTTGTGGTCATTTGGACCTGTTGGCAGGTAGACTGACAAAACGTTCAGGATAAAAGAATTACTGAATTGTACTGTAGCGGCACAAGCGTGTAAGTCTTCAGTGGACGTTAAAACTGGGGAAGTAAATATGTGATATTGTAACTCTTTAAGTATGTATATCGCAGTGGCTACTTTCTTCCTGGGATTCCCATAGGCATACACTGGTGGATAATAGTAATTTTGGAAATTGGGAAGTTTGGTTGGTATAACATTAAGCGACTGCAGAATCAAGACTTCACATGATTTGAGGCGAGGAAATGTTCCAGGTATGCTGAATTGGTGGAAATAGACCTACAATTCCACTGTAAAAAATTGATTTTCATTGTTGGCTAATCCCTTATTTTCAATTAACGGATGATTTGTTTGAAAATCACGTATGCTTTGGTTTTCTGTGTACGAGGAAAATGGGGAGGGGGAGAATGATTACTTTTACTACAAAGTAAAGGTAGAAAAAAAATGAGTAAAACTATGGAGAAAAGAAGTCCTACTAATCAAGATAAGACTTTGATCTAGAACAGAAATAAATTATAAATAAATTAAATAATAGTATACACGCCTTCAAATGTACAGAGATTATAGTCTGAGTCCTGACTGACTAATTCCTAGCGTTTATACACTTTCACCAGAGAACTGTCAGAGATGACGAGGAAAAAGTCCTGTGACATGAAACGTTGGTCACTGTAGATCTACTACGATTCATTCAAAACATGTTATATGACAGCCACCACGGTTCATAGCTGTCAAAATAGGGGAACGGTTCCTCGGGGAATCTAGAGGCGTGTGGCCGTGAAGATCGTGATCCTCCTGGTCTCCTAGGTGTCTCCCAAAATAGATCCCGAACGTGTCTTCCAAGGTTCCCCGCTATCACGCTGCTTCCTCTGGCGGTGGGGTGAATATTGTCGTGTAGAAACTGCTGGTAGTTCGAAGGTTGTCATGGGAGACAAATGATAGGTTTTTTATGTTAACAAGCTCAGCAGATAAAAAAGCGTTAAACAAATTCCGCCGAACTTCCATATGTGAATGTCGTACAGGGGCGACCTTGCTGATGACTATCTTTGAGTTTGGATATTTTTGTGTTATATGTTTTGATACAAGAAGCTAAATTTTGTGTTGTTGCTTTGAGATCTTTGCTATTCAGTTCGTGGACACCACAGTGTAAAACAATACAGTCTGCAGGATTGTCAAAGTTGGAAAGTGTCTTGTCTAAAGATTTTTGTATGTCATGAATGTTATTCACAGCACTTGAGTCTCCTTCAAAACCGTAAGATCGTCCCAGTAGTCTCGAGTTGACACCTTTCAACACCGAATCATGGATAGTCAGAACATAGGGAAGGTCGTGGTTTGTTTTACGTTGTTCTGAAATCTTTTTGGTGTGTGACGTTGCGTCCTTGAGCTGTGATGTGACGTCTTTAGCTTTTTTGATGTCATGGTGTTCTTTCCCGTCTTTGGTTTTCTTTTCAGGCTCTGTTTTCGCTCGTGTATTGCTGCTAGTTTTTGTTGTGTTTGATCGTTGTGCCTGTTGGACGTCCTGCCTGTGTGTGTGCTTTTGTTTTAGAACGTCTGCGTACGTGGGAGTTGTTGTGGAATTATCTGTCTGTGTATGACTGTTCCTGGTCGGTTTGATGGTGGCGGTTGCTGTCGACCGGGCCTCGACCTGCGCAAGCACAGTCCTTTCTAAGGTACTGACCTGGTTGCGCAGATCCAGTACGATGTTTTTTAGTTCAACGATCGTACTCACGAGTTCCGCAGAGCTGGGTATAGATGTGATGGAAGTTGTCCCGCTCTGCGTGCCCGTGGTAACCGCGGTCGAAGCGCCATTTGAAGGGACAGTCTCTGCCTTTTCGATCCTGTCTCGCTTGTCGCTGGTCGACGGTCTCTCGTAATCGGTCTTTTCCGCAGACGTAGCTTCTTGCCTCTGTTCAGCAAGGTGCCCCCGTCTTGTCCTGGTCATTTTAGACTATTTCCTGTTATCTCTGACTGCCGAAATGTTTATCCGTCAGGAGTCTCCGCCATCTTGAATGTGTGTGTGTGTGTGTGTGTGTGTATGTATGTATGTATATATGTATGTATGATGTATGTTGTTACATTATCGCATGCTAATTGCACAACTGTTCGTGCACGAGTCAGAACTATTCTGTAAAGGGAGACTACTCTCTCGCCCTCTTCCCTCAACGGCTTTCCCAGCAACAATAATAAGACTTGAACTTGAAGACTCGATCGCTGTTTGAGTAATTTTATGTTCTGTATGTAAGAGAACGAAACATGGTGGCAGCGGTGAGTAGACCACCACTGCCTGTACTCTATGCTGTATAGAAACCGTAAGTAGCCACATCGATCTACGTTTTATTTCCTTCGTTCTGACTCGACTGACGAGCTGTCACTCTTCAGCCATTGGCTTCGTTCGTGCAACCATTACCGTTACGCTCGATCTCAAATCAAAACAGAGACTTTAGAACAGTATGGCTCATGCACCACCTCGCCACAATACACGAGTAAACCCACCACCCCCTTTAAATGTGAAGAAGGGTGGAGATGAACGGAAATTGTTCAAGCAGATGTGGAACAATTATTGCATCATTGCAAGACTGAATGAAGAAGAAGAAACGTACAAGAGACTTTAGAGAGCCTTGTTTCTCCATACACTAGGGCCAGAAGGACTGACCGTGTACAATGGAATGCAGCTTCGAGATAATCCATCCGTTGATAATATTATCACTGCATTTGACGGTCATTTCATTGGAAAGACCAACGAAACATATGAAAGATACGTGTTCAACAGACGTGACCAAAAGGCTGATGAGTCTGTGGAAGACTACATTGCTGCTCTACGCACTCTTGCTTCAACCTGCAATTTTTGTGATTGCTTGAAAGACACTCTTTTGAGAGACCGGATCGTCCTGGGCATCAAAGACAGTTCTACTAGAAAGCGACTGTTGCAGGAAGCTGATCTGACTCTGAAATCCTGCATCGATATGTGTCGTGCTGCTGAAGCCACTTCTCATCAACTGAGATCTCTGAAATCCACTGAAGATGCTGTTGCAGAAGCCTGTTCTGTGTCATCTCATGAACAGAAGTTGGGCAAGACTTGTAAATTTTGCGGACAGTCTCATATCTTCAAGAAGGAACTGTGTCCTGCATGGGGGAAGGTGTGCAAGACCTGCAAAAAGAAAAATCACTTCGCTGTCAAGTGTATGAAGAAGACTAAGAAAAGACTTCACCTGGTCGGGGAACAACATGAATCTGACTCTGACTCTGAAGATGAGTATTTGCTCGCAATCGGAGACAAAGCCCGTGAGAAAATCATCAAGGCTGAAATGCTCATCGGAGACATACCCATTGTCTTTCAGATAGACTCTGGTGCGAGTGTCAATGTGATTCCGAAGAAGTTTGTCAAGAATACTGCGCTTGAAAAATGTAAAACAAAACTGTACATGTACAACAGCACAGTACTTCATCCCAAAGGAAAGACACAAATGACTGTGAAAAATCCAACGAATGGAAAGAAATTCAAAACTGAGTTCATCATTGTTGAAGAAGACTTCATCCCTCTGCTCGGAAAAAAAGACATCTGAGGACATGGGACTCATCACAGTCCACTATGATAACTTTGAGAGTGTATCAAAAATCTCAGCAAATACTGACCTTCTCTCTAGTTATGAAGATGTCTTCAATGATGAACAAGGTAGTCTACCAGGAGTCGCACACTTCAAAGTGGATGAAACTGTGTGTCCTGTCATCTCTCCTGCGTGTCGTATCCCTCACGCAATGAAATCGAAAATCAAAGAAGAGCTGAGCATGCTGACTGAAAGAGAAATCATCACTCCAGTAGATGAACCTACAAGCTGGTGCAGTCGCATGGTAGTAGCGACGAAGAAGTCTGGAAAGCTGCGCATCTGCATTGATCCAAGACCTTTGAATAAGGCTCTGAAAAGAGAACATTACCCTCTTCCTGTCATGGAGGACATAGTACCAAGACTCGCTGGGACCAAGGTCTTCTCAAAACTAGACCTCAGCAACGCTTACTGGCATGTCCATCTGGATGAAGAATCCAGTCTGCTGACTACATTCCAAACACCACACGGACGTTACCTCTGGAAACGACTTCCGTTCGGTACATCTGTGAGCAGTGAACTGTTCCAGAAACGCCTTGACCAAGTTCTTGAAGGACTCGATGGTGTAATCGGCGTATCTGACGACATCATTGTGTACGGTGAAGATGATGAAGACCATGACAGAAATCTGACTGCTCTTCTGGACAAATGCCGCTCAGTTGGCATGAAGCTGAACAGGCAGAAAGCGGATCTTCGGAAGAATGAGATCTCCTTCCTGGGACACCTGGTGACCAGTGACGGCCTACAGATTGACCCAGAGAAGGTGGAAGCAATTCTGAAGATGCCCAAGCCTGAAAATGTTGAGAGTGTCCGACGCTTTTGTGGATTCGTCAACTACTCTCAAAATTTCTTCCAAAGCTGTCTGACGTGCTTGAACCCATCAGACAACTCATGCATGAGGATGCTGAGTGGGTCTGGACTCCTGCTCATGACCAAGCATTTGAAAAAGTTCAAAACCTTGTGACTGAGGCTCCAGTTCTGAACTTCTACAATCCTCAAGAAGAACTGACCATCCAGTGCGATGCAAGTCAAACTGGACTTGGTGCTGCTCTTTTGCAGAATGGTCGCCCTGTAGCATATGCTAGCCGAGCACTCACTGAAACTGAGACCAGATATGCCCAGATTGAAAAAGAAATGCTGGCAATCGTATTCTCACTGGAAAAATTCCATCAGTACACATTTGGCCGACCAGTCCGCGTTGACTCGGACCATAAACCACTGGAAGCCATTCTACAGAAACCTCTTTCTGCTGCCCCAAGAAGACTGCAAGGAATGATGCTTCGCATACAAGGCTATGACATCAACATCTGCTACAAAAAAGGCACAGAAATGTATCTAGCCGACACACTGTCCCGTGGGGGTTTGCCCTTTGGGCCCCCGTCTCATTGGGTCCCCGTCTCATTGGGCCCCCGTCTCATTGGGCCCCCACACTTTTCTGTAGTAATAAGAAAACGTGTCATTGGGCCCCCGTCTCTTTGGGCCCCCGTCCCTTTGAGCCCCGATCTCTTTGAGCCCCCGTATCATTGGGTCCCCGTCTCATTGGGCCCCCGTCTCATTGGGCCCCCACACTTTTCTGTAGTAATAAGAAAACGTGTCATTGGGCCCCCGTCTCTTTGGGCCCCCAGCATAATAAACAAGATAATTATGTTCCCTGCTGCTGCAAATGTGTGTGTGTGTGTGTGTGTGTGTGTGTGTGTGTGTGTGTGTGTGTGTGTGTGTGTGTGTGTGTGTGTGTGTGTGTGTGTGTGTTTGATTGATTAAAAATGTGTGGAATAGCACCCAGAGAAAACTGCTAGGAATTTTATTAAAACTTATTATGTTTAGTAGAGGCCCAAAATGTCGCATCGACCCAAAATGTCGCACCAATTCAAAATGACCACATTTGTGCATTCCAGCTACCATATAGTTAGAGTTTTGAGTATAGGTAAAACTCCATAAACAATGTGCGTTTTGCGTGTGAGCTTGAAACGAGCCCGTCAGTCTGTCAGTATGTATGAATGTAGATGTATGTATGTGTATATGTATGTATGTATGTATGTATGCATTGATCATTTTGGCCTATTTAGCTGTCAAACAGTGAAATAGACCTAACTGACCACTGGTCGGGCATATACATCAATACATTTTGGACCGGCCCGGTGCGACATTTTCGGCCTTGTAACAGAGGCCCAAAAGGTCATATAGACTTGGGGGCACAATGAGACGGGGACCCAAAGAGACGGGGGCCCAATGAGACGGGGGCCCAAAGAGACGGGGGCTCAAAGACACGGGGACCCAAAGAGACGGGGGCCCACCGAGACGGGGGCTCAAAGACACGGGGACCCAAAGAGACGGGGGCCCAATGAGACGGGGGCTCAAAGACATCATCCCGTCCCGTGCCTACATTGAGACACCAAGCAAGCAGGAAGCCTTTGAACATGTGAACATGATCTCTTTCCTTCCAATTAGAAAGGAAAGGATCGCCAAGCTCAAAACAGCAACTGACAAGGATGAAACTCTCCAACTCCTCAAATCCGCCATCAAGAACGGTTGGCCAGAAGACAAACAAAACCTGCCTGCTGAGCTATTCCCTTACTTCAGTTTCCGTGACGAGATGTCAGTTCAAGATGGACTGATATTCAAAGGAGAAAGAGTCGTCATCCCAATCTCTCTACGCCCTGAAATGAAAGTTGCAGTCCACTCATCTCATTCCGGCATTGATGGTTGTCTGAAAAGAGCCAGAGAAAGTCTGTTTTGGCCAGGAATGACCGGTGACATCAAACACTTCATTTCCACCTGTGAAGTTTGCGGAAGTTATCAAGCAGCAAATCAGCAAGAAACTCTCCAACCTCATGAACTGCCATCCCGACAGTGGGAGAAAATTGGTGTGGACTTATTTGAACTTGATGGCAAAGACTTTTTGATCACTGTTGACTATTTCAGCAACTTCTGGGAACTCGACAGACTTGAAAACACAAAGTCAACGATTGTCATCAAAAAACTGAAAACACACTTTGCACGCTATGGCTCACCATGTGTTGTCATCAGTGATAACGGACCTCAGTTCAGCTCAGAAAACTTCAAGAATTTTGCTCTTGACTTCGACTTTGAGCACCGAAATCCAGTCCATACAACAGCAAGAGCAACGGCAAGGCTGAATCTGCAGTGAAAACAGCAAAAATTCTGTTGAAGAAAAACAAAGATGGAGACCAGTTCTTAGCACTGCTGAACTACAGGAACACTCCAAGCCAATCCACAGGAACCAGTCCGGCTCAACGATTCTTCAACCGGCGAACTAGAACTCTCCTTCCAACCTCAGAAAAGCTCCTCAAACCGAAGCTCAATATTGAAGCAGAAAAAATAAAACTACGTGCCAGTCAAAGAAAACAAAAGAAGAACTTTGACAAACGTGCCAAGGATCTTCCATCTCTCGAAGAAGGTGAACAAGTCAGAATTGACCCCTCTACACTTGGCAAGAAAACCTGGACGAAGGCAACTGTTGTTCGACGCCACAACCGATCCTACGATGTTGAGACCAACGGAACTGTATACCGTCGCAACAGAATCCACCTGAAGAAGGCACCTGAGAGGGATCATTCCACTGTGTCCTCACAGACAGTAGTTCCAGCTACACAGCCAAGCCCACAGCCCACAGTGCGGACCGATGATCCATCACCACCTGCTTCTCCAATCAAGGACAATGGACCAGGAACTCCACAAGCTGCAATTCAGGTGTATCCGCAAGTAATGCCTGCTCAACCTAGCCCGGTGAAGAGTCTACCAGGTCGAAGAAGCCCCGATTCAAAGATTCCAGTCCGAACAACCCGTTCAGGCCGTGAAATCAAAACGCGACGCATGCATGATTTCGTGTACAATTGAAAGACGCTGAATCGTAAAGAAATAATATTTGATTTTATTTGCGTTTGACAGACAATCCGAAGATGAACAGTGGACGATCACTTTGTTATTAACGATGGTAAATCCGAAGATGAACAATGAACGGTCACTTATTATCAAGTTGAACTGCAAACGGAAAGTCGCGTTGCGTTGTTCAGTTCATTTCGCATGTTTCGCCCTTTCTCTCTTTAAACAAAAGGGGATGTTACATTATCGCATGCTAATTGCACAACTGTTCGTGCACGAGTCAGAACTATTCTGTAAAGGGAGACTACTCTCTCGCCCTCTTCCCTCAACGGCTTTCCCAGCAACAATAATAAGACTTGAAGACTCGATCGCTGTTTGAGTAAATTTATGTTCTGTATGTAAGAGAACGAAACATATGTATGTATGTATCTATCTATCTATCTATGTATCTATCTATCTATCTATCTATCTATGTATCTATCTATCTCAGTATCTGTCTGTCTGTATATCCATATCTCTTTCTCTGTCTCTGTCTACCTGTCTCTCTTTCTCTCTGTCTGTCTGTCTCTCTATCTTGCTCTCTCTATGTCGCTCTCTCCATCCCTCTCTCTCTTACTTTCTCTGTTTCTTTCTCTTCATCTCTCTCTCTCTCTCTCTCTTACTCTCCCTCCATCTCTCTCTCCTCCCTCCGTCTCTCTATCCCTCCATCTCTTTCTTTCTCCTCTCTCTCTGTCTTCCCCCCGTCTCTCTATCTCTCCATTTCTCCCTTTCTCCTCTCTCTCTGTCTCTCTCTCTCTGTCTTTCTGGGGAAATGCTGAATGCTTGTTATGTGCTTTAGATATGTATCACAGTGAACCTCTGAGTCGCCTGACATTAATGTTATACATGTAGGGATCGTTTCAGTTAGATACTTCATTATCATATTTGCAGGTCGCTACATCATGTACATATCAGATTCAGGTAAATGGGTTATAATCACAAGGCTTGTTCACGAAAGTCTGTAATGATTTTAATGGGGATGTATGTAGTTCGTGGCACAAGCCTCTTTCTGAGTTTCTCGCTATCTCTGTCTCTCTGTCTCTCTGTCTCTCTCTCTCTCTCTCTCTCTCTCTCTCTCTCTCTTTCTTCTCTCTTTTTCTCTCTCTCTCTTTCTCTCTCTCTCTTTCTCTCTCACTGTCTCTCTCTCTTCCTGCCTCTCACTCTCTATCTTTCTCTGTCTCTCTTTCTCTCTCTCTCTCTCTCTCACACTCTCTCTTCCTTTGTCTCTCTCTCTTTGTCTCTCTCTCTCTCTGTCTCTCGCTCACCTCTCTTTCCTTTCTCTCTCTCTCACTCACTCTCTCTTCCTTTGTCTCTCTTTCTCTCTCTCTTCTCTCTATTTTCTCTCTCTCTCTCTTCTTTCTTCTCTCTCTCTTTTCTCTCTCTCTTTCTCTCTGTCTCTCTTTTCTCTCTCTCTCTTGGATCATCCGTATCATTACGGCGTGTTGGTGGATTTTTGTTTGTTTGCTTGTTTTTCGGTAGAGCCGTGGACTCAAAATCTGATGCCTCGAGCTCACTCCAGCCTGCACTATGAAACCTGGCCTCTAAACAGGCGGTGTTTTTGGTGGTGTCAGGTGAGTGTTCCATTTTGGTGGTGTCAGGTGAGTGTTCCATTTTGGTGGTGTCAGGTGAGTGTTCCACTTTGGTGGTGTCAGGTGAGTGTTCCATTTTGGTGGTGTCAGGTGAGTGTTTCATTTTGGTGGTGTCAGGTGAGTGTTTCATTTTGGTGGTGTCAGGTGAGTGTTCCATTTTGGTGGTGTCAGGTGAGTGTTCCATTTTGGTGGTGTCAGGTGAGTGTTTCATTTTGGTGATGTCAGGTGAGTGTTCCATTTTGGTGGTGTCAGGTGAGTGTTTCATTTTGGTGGTGTCAGGTGAGTGTTTCATTTTGGTGGTGTCAGGTGAGTATTTCATGGATTTCGTCCACCCCCACCCCCACCCCCACACACGCACACCCTCCCCTTTTCAAGACCTTGTCAGAGCGTAGCGTGTTTTGAGCAGGGTTAAGGAGTCTGTCGAAATATCACAGGCGTATTTTGGTAGAGTGTATATGGAAATGTCCGAATGAGAAGAACACCTTTTTAACCCTTTGACTCCCGCACCCTTTCCACTAACTGTAAAAACTATGCCCTTCGATTCCCTCACCCTGTCCACCAGCTTCCTGCATCAATTTGGTGGATAGGGTAAGGGAATCAAAGGGTTAAGATTTTGCTTTGCTAGTATGGTTGACGTTGCAGGATGCTGGTGGACAGGGTGCGGGAGTTAAAGGGTTAATAAACACCAAACTGCAAACATGCCTTGGAAATTGTACATTTGGTGATTTCGTCTCATTACAATACGATGCAAGACAATGCAGTATAACAACAGAATACAACAAAACACAAGGCAAGGCAACAACATATGCAACACAACACAACACAACACAACACAACACAGTACAGCACAGCACAACACAACACAACACAGTACAGCACAGCACAACACAACACAACACAGTACAGTACAGCACAGCACAGCACAGCACAACAGAACACAGCACAACATTACACAATAAAAAACTTCAACACGAGACAAGAAAGACTATATCGCAAAACACCTCAAGGCTCATCGAAACATCAAAGAATTTTTTTGAAGGATAAAGGCATCAAGAGAGTTCTTTTTACGCTCACATTTTTCTGTATTGTTTTCTGAAACATAGCGACAGTTCGCTTATCCGTTGTTTTGGTCCCAAACCTGGTGATGTTAATTTTTTCGTTTGTTTTGTTTCGTGTTGGTTTTGTGTGTGTGTTATTGTTGCTGTTGTTGTTTGTTTGTTTGTTTGTTTGTTGTTGTTGTTGTTGTTGTTGTTGACTTTTAAGTTCGCTTGACGAAGCCAATGTTTGCCAAATTTGATCCCGTCTTGTTTCATAGATTATCATGGAGGACAGCAACTGAGACCTTCAAAATTCAATGTTCAGTGTTCTCTGTTTAATAATACTTCAACCAAAATTGGAGTATGGAGGATAACAGCAAATGAATGAAACTTTCGATGGGATTAATTTATAACATGAAGCAAAAAGAATTTATGACCGTCCAACAGGAAAAAAAAACACATTTGAACTTGTCTTACGATAGGATATTTAAATTTTCCGAGGACGACTGTACAATTGTTAAGAATTTGATAAATTTTGCTAGTTTCAGCTGTTTTGAAATGAAGTTACATAATGAGAACATTGATTTAACTGACAGATATTTTTGTGGCGTAAACTTCAGTCAGTCAACATTGAATTTAAAACATTCGAAAATGAAATGAAACTCGTTGCCTTGGGTATTATCATCACAAAACGTACATATTCTGCTTTGTCAATTTATTCCTTTGCAGCTATGTAAGTCTCAAGCTTGTGACAGCAGCACCGAAATTTGATCGAGAGAAAGACATGAATATCTAATGACTGCGTAACATATTTTTCTATCCTAAATTTGTTTTTGAAATTACCGTATAACATGTATAGTCCAGTGTCGATGGTGTCCAGGACTCCGGCAGTAGTAAAGGCGATGGTGAAAATGTATCACCCGGCAAGGCCCGTAAGTGTTGCAGCAACAGCCTCCGGCTCTTGTGGACAAAGCCTGTCCCTTCCAGGCGATTTGCAGTGAGGCCATCAGACATCTGGCGCATGGGACGATATGTCAAACACTCGTTCCTTTCAGCCAGCATCGTGCCCTTTGTCTCCTCTCTTTGGCTGAGAACCTGGATGGTTTAAGTGTTTCCAACGAGAGAGGACAAAAAAGAAGAAGAGAACAAATAACTGAAATACTGGACATTGTCTTTAATTCGGTTAGGCCGGTAGACATAAAACAGGAGAAGATTTAAAACGATCTCTTGAAGATGTGATTCTCATGTCAGTATGAGTGGCGTGCACCTTTCTGAATACATATTACTAGCAAGAAACTGAGCTGGACATCAGAAGATTTTTTTTAGAGGAGAAGCCTACGTCAAGCAAGTGTTACGGCGCTAAACTTTTCACATTCTCAGAGCGCCATAAGTCCTGTATGCCCTGGACAAAGCAGCAGGGAAGTTTCAGTCTTTTCCTCTTAATTTTGGTGTTTGTTTGTGATCTTACATTCACGCTTGACAAGGGCCTGTTGGCCGAAAATTTGCGCCTGTCTTGTCTGGTTGTATTAAATACACGTTCTGATTATATTTTCGTGTTTTTCTGGTTCCTGTTTGCTTGAACACGGGCAGTCGCACTTGTATTGCTTTTTCAAAAAAATTCCTCTACCTGGGTTCAAACCTGTGCCTTCATGGTGGTCTGACGCCTGAAGGCCAATTACCCGTGTTATGGATGTCCGACGCCTGAAGGCCAATTACCCTTGTTACGGATGTCTGACGCCTGAAGGCCAAATACCCTTGTCACGGATGTCTGACGCCTGAAGGCCAATTACCCTTGTTACGGATGTCTGACGCCTGAGGGCCAAATACCCTTGTCACGGATGTCTGACGCCTGAAGGCCAATTACCCTTGTCACGGATGTCTGACGCCTGAAGGCCAATTACCCTTGTTACGGATGTCTGACACCTGAAGGCCAATCACCCTTGTTACGGATGTCACCTAGCTATCGGGCATCTCCTGCGCACAGGGATATTTAAGAATTTATGAAGTTCACATTCGTTCATGCTCGACCAGATCCAGCTGGAACCCTTTTTATCTGCTTCTGTCATTATCTGTAGAGCGCTGGTCCTCTCCTTCCCTGATGCAGACAGCTGTTTCATGAGGTCATTGGCTGATGTGCCCACCTACCTCCTTGCTCCAACCTCTGTAATAAGGACTTTGGCTTGGGAACCTGATTTCCCCAAGCTGCAGCAAGACTGGCATACTTTTCAGTATGGTAGAAATGGACTTTTCCATTCTACTTTCATACAGCACAGCGAGTTCGATCGGCATTATTTGTTTTGATGAATAAAATCGAAGTACGATATTCGGTCTCGTGCCTTTCTTGCTGATCATTTCTGGATGTTTTTCCAAACTGGAAGATCTGTGTACACTCTCAGTCATCCGCTCCATTCAGCAGATCCCGCTTCCATGCTCAGAATGTCAATTCTTTCAGGCCACCGTCTGCTGCCTCATTCCATGTAGGTTTCCGGAGCTTCTGGTGATACAGATTTTCTCCTGGCAATACTGATTGCTTGTGGGATCTTTTTAAGCAGTTGGCTGTGCTTCCCATATGTACCTTCCTTGGGTAAGCGCTACTTTACATGAGACAAGGTCATGTGCCACTGTTTGATTGTCCTGGTAGTGTGGAGACGCCAGATCATCTGACTTTCCTCATTTCACTAGATTTTCGTTTGAGAACAGGAGGTCGTATACAGATCTGAGGATGAAACTGATCCTGAGAAGGGCCATATACCACAGGTCATTGCAGCTTAGACTTGTTTGGATAGTGTCCCGCGTTGTTCATTTACTCTGTTGGCTTTGCTGGACTGCCTTCTGGATTCCTTAGGCATAAATCTCTTTCTTAATCTCTTGTATTACCCTGTCGTTATTTCTTTTACCCTCGACCTATGACCACCATTTCATTTGTGTTGATCCCAGTCCCTGCCTGTTGGTCTGTGTGTGACCTATTATTTCTCTGACCATGGGGATTTTCTGCCCTGTCTGTTGGTCTGTGTGTGCCCTGTTATTTCTCTGACCATGGGGATTTTCTGCCATGCGTCCACTGTCTCCAGGACTTTCCATTTCCTGCCAGTCCCAGGTTGTGCTGCTTGATTTCACAATCCTGTCTCCCGAGTCCTCAAGCAGGAGCAGATTATCTTTGATGCGTTTGTTACAGAATAGCTGTCATTCATATGCAGCTTCCGACAAACAGATGCTGTGTCTAAAATAAATATGTGTGTGTGTGTGTGTGTGTGTGTGTGTGTGTGTGTGTGTGTGTGTGTGTGGTGTGTGGTGTGTGTGTGTGTGTGTGTGTGTGTGTGTGTGTGTGTGTGTGTGTGTGTGATTTGATTTAACGTCTTTTCATTATGAATGATAGACCCCCTCCCCAAAAATAATTAATGAATAAATAAAAGAAAAGAAAAATGAAAAAAAAAGATGTAAGCACGGTGGATGACAAGAGGGAGGACGGAGGCAGAGGGAAGGCAGAGTAAGAGACAGAAAGCTTGTAAAAGGAAGGGACAAGGTCTTAAGAAAAAGAGATGTGTGTGTGTGTGCGCGCGCGCGCGTGCGTGCACGCATGTGTGTGTTCTGGCTTTGTTGATTTGAATGGAATATTTCTATAACTGTAATCGATAACAAAGAGGCTTAACGAGCACCATTACCGAAGCAGACCATTAGCAGCACATGACGTAATGGCTGTTTCGCCAGCTGGCAGAGCGCATGAGGGAGGCGAAGGGACCGTGTCACGACACTAAACCTGCTCAATCATTTGTGAAGGGGACAGGTCTCGAACAGCAGTTTAAGCCACGAATAAACATGGCAGATGAAAAACAAAACCACATCGATGGAAAATTGTTTTCGCACAGCCCACAGTCTAACAATATCGATTCTACGGCCGTTCAATCGTCCCGCCTCTTCCGCCCAACTACAAATGTTGTGCTGTTCAGGTAAGCGTGTTCAGTCTAGTCTTTGCATTCGTCTAATGAACACACAGAACACCACACACGTTCAGAATTTCTTCAGTGGGTAACTTAACTGTTTTTCCTGAGACGAACACTGCAGCCAGTGAAAGGGAAAGGGACTGCCATTGTTCAAGTAAACGCAAACCAGAAACATGCAGAGAACGACAAACTCGAATTTAAACCAATAATCTGTATTGTTTCATTTTGTAAATTAAATAAACGTAAGTGTTGTCACGTTTCTTTTGTAAGTTTTTGTATTGTTTTGGCTTTTGTTTCATGTGACGGTGGACTTTTCATGTTTTGGCGGACTAGACAAATATTATTTTAAAAACAGAATATGGTCGTGAAATGAGTAACGTCGGGAGTTAACAGACAAAATACGGTGTCTAAAAAATCAGTAAATTATTGAATTACTAAGAAATCAGTGAAATAGTCTGTTCACTGACAAAATAATGTGAAGAGATCAGTGAAGTCGATCATCTTAAGTCACCAAGACAAGGGAGAAAAACCATACAACTAATCTGACTTGCCCTTGCCTTGTCTTCACTCGGGGGAAAAATTAGAAACCAAAAGTGAAAGAAAGAACGTGTCTGGCCATGGTGATGCAAAAAATTCTCCCTTTCATCCAAGCGATAGACTGTGATTTAGTCATTTTTCTGTACAAAACTGCCGAAGGTCTGCTGGACACTACTGTACTGCCGTTTATAAGGTTTGCCGTGTGTTGTGATCTGCTGGACAACAACAACGACTTTAGCATGTCGGCACACAGTGAGGACAGTAGTGACGGTGTCTACAGCGTCGTTAAACTTGTGCAACATAATCAAAGCACTGTCGTCTGCTCCCAGAATGTCTTGCCGACTGAGGTGAGTAACTCATTCATTTTTTCAAAATTTTCATTTATTTATTTGTTTGTTTGTTTATTCTTTCATTTGATTCGTTTATTTACTTATTTGTATATATATGTATTTTCATTCATTTACATAATTACCTGTTTATTTCTCATCAAATCAGTATGTGTGGAGAGTGTACCTTCTTATTATTTATTTTTTTTATTTATTTATTTAGCTAGTTAGTTAGTTAGTTAGTTGTATATTTATGTATTTTCATTCATTTACGTATTTACCTGTTTAGTTTCCTGTCAAATCAATGACATGTATGGAGAGTGTGCCTTCTTTCTCATTACTTGTTTATTCATTTATTTATTTATTTTTCTTTTGTCAAATCAATGACGTGTGCGGCGAGTGTGGTCTAGGGGTTAAAGCAACTGTTTATGACACGAGAAATCAGGGTTCCAATCACAGATTGGACAGGAACTTTTGTTTCCCCCACCCCCTTTTGTCATCTACTAGATCTTAAGTGCTGTCTAGGTTTGAGTGTTTTGTCTATGTACAGACGATAAAGCGAAGTACCATTTGCAGTGCCAACTCAGAGCAAATCAAATATATACCAATCACACTGGGGTAATGGTTAGTGCAACGGACTACCGACTGGAAGGTTGTGGGTTTGAATCTCCATCAGTTCTTTCAAAATCATTGTGCGATTTTTTTTTTTTTTTGTGCTCCAACTAACTACCCAGAGTTGGGCGTGCTATGGGCTCATTGGGATGACTGGGGACCACACAGTCGAATATCGGATGTGTCATTGAGGGTGTTGCTCAAATCTCCTGGCCAACACCGCAGGTGTCTGAATCTTCCGAGTCTGTTTTGTGATAGGATATATTGTGATAGTAAGCATAGAGTGAAGCCCTGTCACACAGTTTCAGTCCTAGATGGAACTCCATAGCATCATGTTTATCATCCTTATCGTTAGCATCATCATCGCATTTGTGAAAACTGTCCCAGCTTCTGTGGCCAATGAAGTGGTGTATCGTAGAAAATGGTAAACGCATTCCCCGCACTACCATCCCTCGAAAGTAAATGGCGAGTGCAGTGGAAGTTAAGTGCAGTGATTCTGAAAAAGTTAAGTATCCCAGAACATTAAGTAGGTACCGGCAGCAGCGCTCATTCAGTGGAGGAAAATTAGCAAACGCAGCAAAATTTGCCAATATTCCACACGCTCTATTTTCTAAACTACTTGGATAATAAATAAAAAATCATACATTAATAAAGAATGATCTTTCTGCTTTTAAATGGTGTGGTTCTTTTATTTGTGGTTGCGACTGAAAAGGAGAGAATTAAGTTGAAAGTTGCACACTGGAAGCCGTGTCACGCCGCCGTGGTGAAATCCGCGCGTCACTGTCTGCGATCTCGGATTTCGCATCACTTGGCAAATCGCTTGGCGCGTCACGGCCACTGCATACATTAACCCAGTTTTGAGTTCTTCCAAAAGAGCAGAAGCTAATCTTTCGTTTGGACTAAGTTATAACGTGAAGTATCCAGTATAAATCAGTCAAATTTCGTGTTGAAAATTACCCAAATTTTCTCGGTAAAATTTTTCATGTAAAATCTAAAATTGAGTTATATGTTTTTGATCGCCAGAAAAGTTGAAGATTCGCAGTTTACATTTCTATGCAAATTAGCTCGATCAGTGACGTGGCCATGACGCGAGACCCGTTTAAAATAAGGACCCTGATCAGTTGATCCGAGGAAAACCCTCACACGTTTAACGACAATGGCGTCTGCTGTGCCGCGAACAAATTTGCTGTCATCTGCCATTTCGATGTAGGAAGAATAGATCTATATCGGTAAGTATTTTTGGCTGTTTCGATCATTACTTGATTAATCTGTGCTTTAGATCTGAATTTGATTAAAGAAAGGATTGTAACTTCGAAGTTTGAATCAGTGACATGATGATGATCGAACATAGCAAGGTCTTTCAGTGTATCAGCGACACATTTCAAGCTCGAGAATTTATTAGATCTAGCCTAAATGTGCTTGTGCAGATCATGTAATATCAGCATGATTTAGTCAGAAGAACTGTTGATGTTTTCTGGATCTGGATCTAGCTGTATACGTCACTGAAACCAACTTGATTATATTGCGCAATGTGCAGTACTTAACAAAAGCATTTTATTCTTTTACCAGTTTATTAGTATCATTATCAGATTGCCCCTCCCAGCTCTTTTGTGTGTGTGTGGTGTGTGTGTGTGTGTGTGTGTGTGGTGTGTGTGTGTGTGTGTGTGTGTGTGTAACACAGACATGTATTTATTTGATCTACTTCAGAGTTACAAAGAACAGTGTTAATTAAATCAATCTGCAGATTAGAAATCGTGTTCATACAAGAGAGAGGAGAGATGAAAGGCTTAATTAAATCTTTATTGTTGTCTGAATGATAATAAAGTGTGTATGTGTATTTGTTAATGTAATTAGTAGCCTAATTGCATTAAAAATGAAAATGTGTGAGAGAGAGAGAGAGAGAGGAGAGAGAGAGAGAGAGAGAGAGACTGAATGATAATAAGTTACAGGCCTATGCCTATATTGTATCATGTATGTGTGCATGACAATATTTGTCTACCTCCACTCCTGTACCCCACTCTAAACCCCCATATCCACACAGAATTTCTTAATTTTTTTGAGTGCGTACTGTCACATTATTGTGATTGGAAAAAAATTGGGGGTGCTTGCAGCAAGTACCTGTGCAGCATGCACCTGTGTGTCATGTTAAGTATGTATAAAATACATATACATGTATTATGAAAATGCCCCTGCTCCCCTTCTCTCTCACCACACACACACACACACACACACACACACACACACACACACACACACACACACACACACACACACACACACACACACACACACAAAACCTTCTTTTTAATTAACGGTAGAGTAAAAAAGACATAAAAACATACACTTAAAATCTAAATCTTTCGTATTTTCAGTTGATAATGACTACAACACCATGAGGTCAGAGGGGAGAGGCAGGCGGAAGACCTTGACCAAATGTCCTACAACCAACAAACTTCTTCTCCAGCTTTATCAATCCTTGAGGGAAGATTGAGACAAGACATGGGAAGAGATCGCAGCCCCTACTCCGACTGTTATTATTGACATGACCTCTTTTGAGAAGAACATCAAGTCCATAGTGCATGCAGCTGTGAGGAAAGCTTTGAGTATCGCTGAATAGGAACGCTTATCATTTCTTGCTTTTAAGCTTGCAGATGCACTTGAAAAGAAGAATATGGGCAGCTTCCTCCTTGAGTGTATGCCACCTACAAGGCCAAGTTCTGCTGATGTGCAAGTCTCCCTCCCCTTCCCCCCTGATCATGA
This sequence comes from Monoplex corrugatus, assembly GCA_030674185.1. Classification (NCBI taxonomy): domain Eukaryota; kingdom Metazoa; phylum Mollusca; class Gastropoda; order Littorinimorpha; family Ranellidae; genus Monoplex; species Monoplex corrugatus. The sequence goes on from JAPXFY010000025.1 coordinate 59,020,433, forward strand.
TTGCTTGATAGAGACAGTGTTTTGGTAGAAAACAGGTTTTGTTTATTATTAACATTTTTATGTGGATTTCTATGACAGTAAGACTAGTAGAACAGTGTTACACAGCCATTTTTTTTATTTTAAAGTACAGTAGTGAAAACAAATATATATCTTGTGGTGTAAAATGAGGTAAATGAAAAAAAAATTTAAATGATTGTGTGCAGACTTGTCATTTGCTATTTTTTATCGTGGACAGTGAAGAAAAAAACCCTGATGTAAGCCAATATACATTTTGGAACATATTAAATATTTGTATGTATTGCTCTGAACATAGAGAATAAGTACACAAAATTTCGTGACAATCCCTTAAGTAGTTTATGAGATATTGGTGTTTAAATGACATTACCCCTAAACCAACCCATTTTTCCGCCATGAAAATTAGCGATTTTAGCTAGTTTGGTGCTTTATTTCTCAGGAATCAATGAACTGAACAACTCAGAAAAAATTGACACGATAAAATATGATATATACTCTACAGAAAATAAGTTTGAAGCATATCTCTTGGTTTATGTTAGTACAGGGGCATGTTGAAAATGGACATTCTAGCAATTCCGCGATACTTAGATTTGGATTTTTGACATGTTTGACATGTTATTACTCATTTCTCATTCCTACAGATGGTAATATTTCTGGTGATTTTAACTGTCTGTTACACATAGATTTGGAAAATGCATTTTGACAGTTTTATGTCCATTAGAAAATGTTCTGTGAGTCTCCAATTTTGGAAAAAATCAATGCATGCATTTCTCGACGCAAAATTAAATATGTAAAAAATCATATCTCAGGAACCAATAAAGCTAGACACTTGATTTTTGTTTTGTTTCCTTTGTCTTGATATGCTCTTTCGATGTTGTATGGTTTTAAAACTCTATTTCTTATTTGAAATTTTGGCTGTCGGTACCTACAATAAGGGACTTGTCACTAGCAAGTTTCTGTAGAAAAAAAAATCCTTTTCAGGTGTGAAACACTGACCACATTTGTTTGCAGATGATAAATATGCCATCATCAATTTATTGTTTTGTAGAATAATGTATGTAGACAAATGTCTGTCTATCTATCTATCTATCTATGTTATCTATCTATCTATGTATGTATCTATCTATCTATGTATCTATCTATGTATCTATCTATCTACATATCTATCTATCTATTTATCTATGTATCTATCTATCTTTCTATCATATACACACACACACACACATACACATACATACATACGTATAATACACACACACACACACACACACACACACACACACACACACACACACACACACACACACACACACACACACACACACACACACACACACATACATATATATATATATATATAATATATATATATATATAGATATAGATATGTATGGATGGATGTAACATAGTAGTAGTAGGCCTCCGTCAGTCGGCGTCGACTATAGATGACGCGCCCTAGTATCGTGTTGAGTCGAGCTGTCGCCTCTGGAGCAACGTTGGCTGTGGCTGATAAGGCCGATGCAGGAAAGGCAGTCTGTGTGATACTGGATGAATGTATGGATGCTGGCCATGGGATTGTCTTCACAGGAGCTGGCTTTCCGTCTGACTCTCTTTTCCTCAGCTAAGGTCTGGTTCCTCTTTTCCCCCGACCTGGGTTGTTTCTGGAGCATACTGCGCCATCAGTTGAGGTCGATTGCTGTGTCTTCCCAGCTGTGTGTTGATGTCCACAGCTTTCATATCGCGCTCATATCGTCTTTGTGTCATAGCTGTTGGCGGCCGCCATCAGGTCTCTTGCCAGAGACTAGTTCACCATAAAGGATATCCTTCGGGATACATCCAT
>JAPXFY010000025.1:59027287-59029787 GCA_030674185.1 Monoplex corrugatus
ACGAGTTTTGCAGTTGTTTCCACAGAGAGATACTTCCTGATCAGCCTTATACGATGGAGATGATAGTAGCAGGATCTGGCAGTTTGAGAAACAAAGTTGTTCATGGAGAGGGTAGAGTCAATGCAGACACCAAGGTTTTTAGCTGAATCAGAAATTGGGACTGATATGTTACATAATGGGAGAGAAAGAGGAGGCAGCTGAGAAAGTTTCTGATGGGTGCCAATGAGGATAGCTTCTGTTTTGTCGTCATTAAGCTGAAGTCTATTGTGTGTCATCCAGTTCTTAATGTCCGAGTAACACTCAGTGGTGCGAGTCAACAGGCGCTGTATATTATCAGGTGAGTCACTGTCTTGAAGTTGGGTGTCATCAGCATAGAAGTGGTGTTTTATAGAATGGGAGTTGATGATGGTGGACAGGGGGGAGGTGTAAAGAGTGAAAAGAACAGGGCCAAGGACAGATCCTTGTGGAACACCACAGGTCAGGTATGCAGGTTGAGAGTAAGTGCCATTGATGAGAACGGTTTGTTTTCTGTTTGATAGGTATGAAGTGAACCAGGAGAGAGCAATGTCAGAGATGCCAAAAGTATGATGAAGTCTAGAAAGGAGAATACCATGATCAATGGTATCAAAGGCTGCAGACAGATCAAGGAGTGTGAGGAGAGAGACTTTGCCAGTATCAGTTGCAAGGAGGAGATTGTTGAGAATGTGTAGTAGGGCAGTTTCAGTGCTATGGCACTGGCGGTAGGCTGACTGGAAAGGATTGAGGAGATTGTTGGCAGACAGGTGAGAGTTCAGCTGGTTGAGGACGACTTTTTCAAGGAGTTTTGACAAGAAAGAGAGATTAGAGATAGGCCGGTAATTTTTCAGTTCATTTGGATCTAAATTGTGTTTCTTGAGGAGAGGGTGAACAATAGCAGACTTGAAAGAATCTGGGACAGTTCCAGTTTGAAGAGAAGTGTTGATGATATCAGTGATGAATGGGAGGAGAGTAGGGAGACAGTCGGCGTAGAGAGAACCTGGAAGAGGATCCAGTTCGCAGGTTTTGAACGACATGGATCTGATTGTGTTGAGAATTTCTTCTTGTGAGACTGGGGTAAAAGTAGTAAGAGGTGTGCCAGAGAAGGAAGGGTCAGGTGGGCATGGTTGACAGGGTGTCCTGTCAAGCCTGTCACGAAGAGTTTGTATTTTGGTGGTGAAATAGTTGGAGAATACAGATGGGAGTTCTTCATTTGTATGTTTTGTTGGGAGAGGTAAATCTTTTCGTGTGCCAAGGACATGATTCATGGTTGTAAAGAGTTCTTTTGAAGAAGAGGCATTCAGGATTTTGGTTTGGAAATAGCTTGTTTTTGCTGATGCAATGAGGGTGGATACTTTTGTTTTAGAGGCTTGGAAAAGTTGCCTGTGTACAGTGAGTTTGGATTTGCGCCAGCGGCGCTCTGCTCTGCGGCGGGCACGTTTTGCACAGGCGATCTCATGAGTGAGCCAGGGGGTAGGGGGGCGGTCAGGTAAAAGACGGGTTGTGGCTGGAGCATGAGTGTCCAGAAGATGGTGGAGAGTAGTATAGAATTCATCGGCAAGGTTATGTGACTTTTCAGAAAGGAGACGGGAGGCATCAGATGAAAATGTGGAGAGGTCGATAGATTTGAGATTGCGTCGAGTCACTGTGCGCATGGTACGGGAAGGAGGAGAAATGTCGAGAGAACAGAGAATTGCAGAGTGGTCAGATGGAAGGGCTGAAGTTAGATGGGTAGAAAGAACTAAGCAGTTGTCAGTAGCGGAATTGTGGTGATCACGAGAAATGATCCAGTCAAGAATGTGACCTTTTTGATGGGTTGGTTCAGAAATGTGTTGAGTCATATTGTGATTGGACAGAGAGTTGATGATATGTCTTGTGTCATAACGGTGAGTGTTGTCATAGTGGACATTGATGTCACCTAGAATGATGAGATTTCCAGGTAAGAGGCAGTAGTGGTCAAGCAATTGGTCAAAGTCAGAGAGAAACGTGGATGTGGTGAGTTTGTTGGCAGAGCTAGGTGGGGGTCGATAGACACAGGAGAAGGTGATGGGGTGAGGGGTGGATTGGAAGGATACTTCAACGTGCTCGAAAGAAGGATGGGAGAAAGGCAGAGACTGCGAGAAAGATAGGCGGGAATGGAGTGAGTCGTTGTAGAGGATGGCGATACCGCCACCTCGGGATGAGCGATGGAAAGAAGCAAGCCTGTAACCACTCGGAGTGAGGCTAGCATGTATAGGTTCGTGACCAAGGGGGTTAAGCCATGTCTCTGTGATAAAAGCAATGTCAACATGCTCATCTGCGATAAAATCAGCAATGACTTCGGCTTTGCCATCAGTGCATGTTGACTGAGCATTAAAAAGGCATAGTTTCAGCCTATCACAGTCATATGGTGGCAGCCGAGGTGGCGACGAAGGCGGCACCAACGGGACAGAAGGCGAAAGCGGCACCGGCGGGACAGAAGGTGAAGGCGGCACCATCAGGACAG
>JAPXFY010000025.1:59039787-59099787 GCA_030674185.1 Monoplex corrugatus
CATCATCATGTGCCCTGCCGCATGGCGTTGGCGATCATGACCCTCCAACCCTCCTTGTCGCTGCAAGTACATCTTCCTCATTCTCTGTCCTCAGCCACCCTGCAAGTCTGTCCAATATTTTCTCCCTAGGTCTATCTGGTGTTCTTTCCCTCCAGCTTTCCTGTTGTGACCAGGTGCTCTAATTCCCCTTTCCTCATAAAATGGCCTATAAATGTGATCTTCTTGTGTCTGCCTCCATCAAGACTGTCTCGTTTGTTTTCTTTGCTGTCTATGGAACTCTCAGCATTCTTCTTAGAAATGACATTCGAGTTGCCTCAATTTTGTTCCGGCTTTGCGTGTTGACTGTCCACGCCTCACAACCAACTCATGGCCTTGCTGGCCAAAGGCAAGATAAAGATAGGGACACACCTCTTCACCGAGGTAGGGTCAGGGTGAAGGTCAGGTAAGTCCCCACCGCCTCTCCGTGTGTAATGGTAAACACTAGGACAGGCTTGGTCAGGACATCCACGTAACTTTCGTTTTTTGTGTGCACAGTATAGAATCTTTGTGCAGCAAGCTTTCTGACTTGTCTTTAAGAGGTATGGTTGTCAGTCCCACTTCGTGTATATAACCGAAACGTTTATTGATAACGCTTCTGATTACAATGAATTGTTTCCTGATTATGTTAAATGTGTAACCCCAACCAAGAAATTGTCAAAGCAAAGATGTAATTCAATAGATGTTGTTCTTATGGTCCGCAAAGATTGATCAAAATTTGTGAAAGAAATCCAGTGACAATACTGTTGCCGTCGGCCTCCCGGGGGGTGGGGGGTGAGGGATCCTCCTTGTTGTCGGGGGCTTGAGACCCCATTGTTCCGTTGTGCTATGCCAATGGGGGCTGCTGATTGAAAAGCTTTGTTTCTTTACTAGTGACAGTCCTGATAACCAAGGCAGTTAATTGGACTTCCCGTCTTGACAGTGTGAATTGATGCCCCTGGTAGAGTTACCCATGTCGTTACAATGACGAGACGAGCAAACTGAACTGAATGCACAGGACAGGGTCAGTGTAGATCAGATGTGATGAAATGCAGTTTTTGTATTCGCAGAATTTGGCACACAGTTGCAATATTGTTCGTGACACATACACAGTAGGTACAGATAGACTTTGCACAATGATCACGGTTTTTTCCTTGTGGTCAGCAGCGAATATATCTGACATCATCTTTATCATCAACAAGTGCCCTGCCACATGGCGTTGGCGATCATGGCCCCCCATATACATGTATATCTATCTCTTGTCGCCGCAAGCACATCTTCCACCCTCTCTGTCCTCAGCCACCCTGCAAGTCCGTCCAATATTTTCTCCCAGGGTCGACCTGGTGCTCTCTTTCTCTCCAGCTTTTCTGTTGTGACTAGGTTCTCTAATTCCCTTTTCCTCATAAAATGGCCAATAAATGTTGCCTGTCATTTCCTAATTTTCCATATGAATGGTCTTCTTTTGTCTGCCTCCATCAAGACTATCTTGTTTGTTTTCTTTGCTCTCCGCGGAACTCTCAACATTCTTCTTAGAAACCACATCTCGGCTGCTTCATCTGACACACACTAAGTAAAACACGGAATAACCATTCTGATTAATAATCAATTCGTATAACAAATGATCATCCTGAATAATAATTAATTCGCCCAGCAAAGGGTCTCGGCACGTAGTTGATGTACGAGATACACAACTGTGTTCTTTCGTTCCCCTTTGTACATGTCAGACCACATCTACTGGTGAGTGTGGCTAATTTCTGGTTCAGTTCCTGCCGGCGGTAAGAGGTTTGGTGGTCAGAGGAGTTGTAGTGGGCCATGTCTTCTGTCACTCCACTTGATACAAGTGACATCACTGCTATATAATGTGTTACTAAGCTGTCTGGTCCTCTTGACCACAGGAGCTGGTTTTAAGTGGTGTCTGTTTTAAATGAATTCCGAATGGTGTCATGTCTTCGTTCACAGGATCATCGCAATTAGGCAATCTCGTTTGTACTTACCTTTTTTTCTGGGGGGGAGGGGGGGGGGAATCCCTTTTTTCTACGCCTACTGAATGGCCGCAAGCTCTTTGACAGTTTTTACAATGCTGTGATGATGGTGGCAGTGAGGATGATAACCATGATACTGTGGAGTTCCATCTATCAATGAAACTGCGTGACAGGGCTGTACTGTACACCTACTATCATCATATATCCTGGCGCGAGAGACACAGACATCTGCAGTATCAGCCAGGAGATTTGAGCAACACCTTCAAAGATGAATCCATGAAGCAGATAAGATGAGACTTGATTGTGTGGTCATAGTCTTCCCAGTGAGTCCATAGTACGCTCAGTTCTGACTAGGAGCCGATAGGGCTGAAAAATCCTACAATGATTTTTGACAGGGCTGATGGGGATTCGAACTAACGACTTTCCAGTTGGCACTCCGTTCCACTAACCACTACACCACGGCCACTGGCTGAAAGGAATCATCTTCATGATTATTGTTTTTCTATTTGACAGATAGCAACCAAAGTACAGCAAGATACAGCCGGAACGCTGGTGGCCTATCGCATATTTTCCGCCATTCCCGCCATCTTTCTTGGCCTCCTCTGGGGCGCTTGGAGCGACACCAGGGGGCGGAAGTTGCCCATGATGGTGCCATCTTGTGGCTCGTGTGTGGCAGTAGTAATCTACTTGCTGAGTGCACAAGTGCACGGATATAAGGCGTGGCTGTTGTTGGCAGGGGCCGCTGTGCAGGGAGTCTGTGGAAAAACGTCTTTGGTGCTAATGGCTGTGAATAGGTAAGAACCACCGGCACACCATTGTAATAAGAATATACTGAAATGATGCCTTGATGTTGAAAAATACAATAAAATGGTCAAGTCATTGTATAAAGTCACTTTCATACAAAATTTACGATACAATACCAATTGTAATGCAGCGTAGTGCAATGCAATGCAAAACACGCACAATATACAATACAGAATACAATACAAAACAGTGCAACACAAAATACAATACAAAATGCAACACAATACAATACAAAATGCAATACATGCACAGACACAAAACAGAATGCAATACACAAAATACAATACACAAAACACAATATGCAGTACAAAATAGAATATACAATACAATAAAATGATTTACTTATCTTCAGGGGAAATTACATGTCTGCACATGGCAAAATAAAAGTCATAGTACATTCAAATCATGAAAATAACATCATCCTCTGGTAAAAACATACCCCAAAACGAACAATGTGGATGCTTAGGCGGGGTAGAAGATAATGCAGCAACATTTTAAAAAATATATAATATTTACAAGAGGGGAAGAAGGTCAAGACATGACGATCGTTTCCTCCTCACGCCCTTAAAATCAGTTGTTGGTCTACATCAGTCAGGCTACATCTTACTGCGCATGTAAATGTGCCTTTTTCCCAGTCCCTGCGTGCTGCCATGGAGCTTGGTGCCAGTGGAGTTGTAGATGGCCATGTTTCCTTTTGCTGCTCTTGAAGAGGTGACATTGCAGCAATATTGTATGTAGTATAATTATGTTCAACTGTCTGGTCCTCTTGACCCCAGGGGCAGATTGGTGAAGGCATCAGTTTGAACTTGCCGTTCAGTGACGTCAGTGTGTATTGATTTTAGTCCTTTTCTCCCACTGGACGAAGCAGCAGGGAACTTTTAGTCTTTTTCTCCTAATTTTTTTTATTTGGTGTTTGTTCGTTTGTGATCTTACACTTACGCTTGACAAAGGCCAGTTGGCCTGTCTTGTCTGGTTGTAGTAAATACGCGTTCCCATTCTATTTTTGTTTTTCTGGTTCCTGTCTATATGTATTATTAGTAGGTTATCCCGAGCGTGGAGACGCTATTTTAAGAAAGTGAAATTGAAAATGGGCGTTGAGCATGTTGTTGTGTGGTGTGGAGCCTCATCTAGATTTGTTGCGGCTGTTTGGACAGATGGTGCATGTCGTTCCTCTCTGTCCGTGGCATAAGGAATGATTTGATGATGCTCCTCTCTTCACTGCGGTTGATAGTTATCTGGTTAATCTCCGTGGTCTCCTGTTTTTACCAGCTCATATACCATCTTCTGTTCTATATCCTACAGTGAGCGAGGACTACGCTTTTTTCTGACTTGCTGGAGGACCTTGGTCAACTGAGGGAGCTTGTCATTCTCCATGGCCTGGAGAACAGACAGGACATTTGGGAGGAAGACCACTTGATAGCATGTCATCTGTACTCTGAATCATAGAGGTTGTTTGTATGATTGCCTCTCTCCTTGATCGGTAATTTGTGCAGTGTGTGCCCACAGGAACAACGGTACCGATTCTTTGATCCCCTGGAGAGTTGATTAGGCTATTTTCTCCTCTAATCACAGTAGTCCCCCCACCTCCACCCCCCTACCTGTGGATCTTTCAGTATAAATAGTAACCCCATCTTCTGGTAGAAATTTCCTCTTTTCTTTCACTCTCTTTGTTTCTTCCTTGTTCCCTTACTTTCTATCATTTCTTCCTATCATTTTCTGCCTTGCTGGTCCATTCACCTGTATATGTTCGATAAAGTCTTACGTAATTTTTCTTAGGACTGATAATTGGGTACATATATCAACTGCATTTCTTGCTGTCATTTTCTGCCTTGCTGGTCCATTCACCTGTATGTGTTCGATAAAGTCTTACGTACTTTCTCTTAGTATTGATAACTGGATACAGGTATTAAATGCATTTTTGACTTTAGGGAAACAACATATGCAGAAGCAATTTTAGGTAATTTAGGCCCGTTTTGTATATGTTTTAGTGTCCTTATGTTTAAATTTGTAATCAGGTTTGTTTTTAAAATCCCCTGTGTGTTAAAAGGACGGGGTGGTCTACGCCAGGGGCATCTCCTTAGATTATGCACGCGAATGCATTGATATGTGTAATAAATTTTCTTTTCCTTTTTTCCTGTTCAAGTATTGTTTTTGAAATGGTTATAGCCCTGATAAGGCTCTACGCAGTCGGCTGGGCTTTAAACAAAAATAACAACAGTAGTTACAGCATTGATGGTTGACCCATCGGGTGTATACATGTGCCTTTACTTTCTGTGGGTAAATGCTCTTCTATCATGGCCAGCGTAAGAGCCCAGCGTGCTGTTTTATCTTGTACTTCCTCTGAGGTGAAATGGGGGACATAGTGAGGATTTTAACGTTTAGTGGTTCTTATGTCTACGGATATCCATCACCCCTTTCCAATTCCATTAGGTCTTGAGTGGTGACAAGGTGATAATCTTTCAGGTGAGATAATAAACCAAGGTCCCGTTTGCAGCACTCACTCGTGTTAAATATCTCACGACAACAAAGGACATGTCTGTGGCAACATTCTGTAGCCAAAATCAACTTTCATACATGGCAGGAATACATGCATGCAGGCAAAAAATATGGATAGCACTGCACAGCAGTCTCGCACTCTCCCTCTGTAAAGCTGCCAGAATCAATTGTGACAGAAAGTAGACAAATAAGATGGATACAATAAATACAATAGATACAATGAATAAAATAGATGCAGTGAATACAATAGATGCAATAAATAGAATAGATATAATGAACACAATAGATGCAATAAATAGAACAGATACAAATAATACAATAAATGCAATAAATACAATGGATACAATGAATACAATAGATGCAATAAATAGAACAGATACAAATAATACAATAGATGCAATAAATACAATGGATACAATGAACACAATAGATGAAATAAATAGAATAGATACAATGAATACAATAGATGCAATAAATACAATGGATACAATGAACACAATAGATGAAATAAATAGAATAGATACAATGAATACAATAGATGCAATAAATACAATGGATACAATGAATACTATAGATGCAATAAATAGAATAGATACAATGAATACAATAGATGAATAATTACAGTGGATACAATGAATACAATAGATGCAATAAATAGAATAGATACAATGAATACAATAGATGAATAATTACAGTGGATACAATGAATACTATAGATGAATAAATACAGTGGATACAATGAATACAATAGATGAATAAATACAGTGGATACAATGAATACAATAGATGAATAAATACAGTGGATACAATGAATACTATAGATGCAATAAATAGAATAGATACAATGAATGCAACAGATGCAATAAGTACAATGGCCTATCTCTAATCTCTCTTTCTTGTCAAAACTCCTTGAAAAAGATGTCCTCAACCAGCTGAACTCTCACCTGTCTGCCAACAATCTCCTCAATCCTTTCCAATCAGCCTACCGCCAGTGCCATAGCACTGAAACTGCCCTACTACACATTCTCAACAATCTCCTCCTTGCAACTGATACTGGCAAAGTCTCTCTCCTCACACTCCTCGATCTGTCTGCTGCCTTTGATACCATTGATCATGGTATTCTCCTTTCTAGACTCCATCATACTTTTGGCATCTCTGACATTGCTCTCTCCTGGTTCACTTCATATCTATCAAACAGAAAACAAACTGTTCTCATCAATGGCACTTACTATCAACCTGCATACCTGACCTGTGGTGTTCCACAAGGATCTGTCCTTGGCCCTGTTCTTTTCACTCTTTACACCTCCCCCCTGTCCACTATCATCAACTCCCACTCTATAAAACACCACCTCTATGCTGATGACATCCAACTTCAAGATAGTGACTCACATGACAATATACAGCGCCTCTTGACTCACACTACTGAGTGCTACTCGGACATTAAGAACTGGATGACATACAATAAACTCCAGCTTAATGACGACAAGACGGAAGCTATCCTCATTGGCACCCGTCAGAAACTTTCTGAGCTGCCCCCTCTTTCTCTCTCATTATGTAACACATCAGTCCCAATTTCTGACTCAGCTAAAAACCTTGGTGTCTGCCTTGACTCTACCCTCTCCATGAACAACTTTGTTTCTCAAACTGCCAGATCTTGCTACTATCACCTCCATCGTATAAGCCTGATCAGGAAGTAGCTCTCAGTTGAAACAACTGCAAAACTCGTTCTCTCCTTCATAATGTCTCGCTTTGACTATTGCAATTCACTCCTGTCTGGTCTTCCTGCCTCCACCATCCACATCCTACAGCGCATTCGAAACAATGCTGCACGCCTTGTACTCAAAAAGAAAAAAGCTGACCACATTTCTCCTCTCTTGGCACAACTTCACTGGCTCCCTGTATCAAAGCGCATACAGTACAAACTAGACACCATGTGCTACAAAAGCCTCAATAACGCAGCCCCCGATTACCTGTCAAGCCTACTTGAGATCTATGTTCCCTCACGTACCCTCCGCTCTGCCTCCGATCCTCTGACTTTTCGCTTTCCACGCACTAAGCTCAATACCTACGGTCCACGAGCCTTCTCTGTTTCTGGTCCACTCTCCTGGAACAAACTTCCTCTCTCAGTCCGTCAGCAACCGACTTTTGTCTCCTTCAAGTCCGCTCTCAAAACTCACCTTTTCTCCTCTGCATGAAATCCTGACCTCACTCATCCCCCTCTGTAGCCTGTCTCTGCTCGGAGTGGAATCACATTGTAATATATAATTGTATATAATATGCTCTCTATAATTTTCCATTGCTTTTATTCTTTTTCTCCATTTATAGCCATGTGTGAGTGTGTGTGTGCGCGCGTGCGTATGTGTATGTTCAGCGCTTAGATTTGATTTCTATCAAGATTTTGCGCTATATAAATATTGTTATTATTATTAATTATTATTATTATTATTAATGAACACAATAGATGCAATAAATAGAATAGATACAATGAATACAGTAGATGCAATAAACACAATAGATACAATGAATACAATAGATGCAATAAATAGAATAGATACAATGAATACTATAGATACAATGAATAAAATAGATGCAATAAATACAATAGATACAATTAATACAATAGATGCAATAAATACAATAGATGCAATAAATACAATAGATACAATGAATACATAGATGCAATAAATACAATGAGTACAATAGATGCAATAAATACAATAGATACGATAGATACAATGAATAAAATAGATACAATAAATACAATAGATACAATGAATACAATAGATGCAATAAATACAACACATACAATAGATGCAATAAATACAATAGATATGATGATAAAATAGATGCAATAAACACAATAGATACGATGATAAAATAGATGCAATAAATACAATAGATGCAATAAATATTATAGCCACAAAAGATGCAATAAATACTGTAGATACAATAAGTGCTATAGATGTAATAAGTGCAATAAATACAATGAATACAATAGATACAATGAGTACAATAGATGCAAAAATACAATAGATACAATGACTACAACAAATAAAATGTACACTATTTTCCGTACAGCCACGTGTCGGACATGAGCGACGCCCACGAACGCACGGCACGTCTGGGCCGCCTGCTGGCCAGCAGTTTTCTGGGCATGTTCCTGGGATCCCTTTTGTCGGGAATCCTGCAAGACGTGTCCAACCTCAGTACCACTCTCCTCGTGGTCAGCGCTTGTCCACACCGCTCTCGTCCTATTCGTGCTCCTTAGTGTCCGTAACACGGTAGTGTCGGAGGACACGAAAAGTGAGGAATCCGTCAATTTGACATCCTCCACGTCTGAGTCTGAGGAAGCGAGGTCTGGCTACAGTGATGGCAAGCGGGCAGAAGGTAAAGGCAGCAGGCAACGTGGCAAGAAGAAACTGCCTCCTTTGTTCAGCTGGGAAATGCTGAAGGAATCTTTGCTGACGGTGGTGAAGAAGAGGGAAGGCCATAAGCGCTGTGTCATCATCATCATCTTGACCTGTCTCAATTTTAATCATATGCTCAAGGTAGGTGGCATGGCTTTATAAAGGGTGGTGGTAATGATGATGGGGTGTGTCTAGGGGTGGGGAGATATATGTATATGTATACATGTCTATATATATGTGTATATATATATATATATATATTTACGATGATGGTGTGAGCCAACGATGATACTTCGAATTATCACTGCTGTGTGTAATTTTCGCCAATAAATGGCACCGTCAGGATCATATCAATATTCTGAAAGTAGAAACAAAACACCTTTCGTAAAGGAAACAGTAAAGATGAAATGGGGACAAGCATAAGTGGTCAAGGAAAAGCCAGACTACAACTTAATGGTCAGTTCCTTTCGCCTGTCCTCATCCTTCACGTTTATCCCCGGGTCGATATCTCTGATCCACAGTGCCTCCAGACTCATGCGATAATCCTCGCCCGTTGTAGTTGAAGCCAAAATCTCAACATCTTCTGACCCCATTGTAACCTTACATTGTGCAAGATGCTTTTGCAATCCGATAATAGATTCAACACTATCAAAGATAATGGTGCCAGGCGAAAGTGAAAAAGAAAAGGGCGAAGAGGGGGATAAAAAGAGTGACAAAGTCTGTGTGTTCGTACAATATAGGGGAAAAGTTCTTGAAGAATATGCCCGTGTTCTACATAAATGTAATGCCCCCTGTACAATCGTTATGACCTTGCGAAAACTAAAGACTGTTTTGCCGTCCTTGAAGGCACAAGTGCCAAAGTTGATCTGGAGTGGGGTGGTTTACAAACTGACATGTCCACGCTGTAAGGCGTGCTATGTTGGACAAACTGTCCGACATTTACAAACCCGTTTCCGTGAGCACATCAAGAACACTTGGCCTGTAAAAAAAAGCATCTTGCACAATGTAAGGTTACAATGGAGTCAGAAGATGTTGAGATTTTGGCTTCAACCACAAGGGGCGAGGATTATCGCATGACTGGAGGCACTGAGGACCAGAGATATCTGCACCTTTTGTCCTTAAAAGATATGTATAAGATGATTTGCCTCAGTAATTAAGTCAGGTCTTGTGTCTGTATCAAAAGACCGTAAGGCATATAATACAGATTTTGAATCAACAAAGAGAACTACTTTGAAAAATACAGGTTTAAGGTCTATTAAATATTGCAACGCTTGAATAATAGCCACTAATTCCGCTGTAAATATAGATATATTTGGCCCAATGAAAAATGACTTTTGTATTTTAAATTTTGGAACATAAAACGCTGCTCCAGCAGATTTATTTTCTAAGACTGACCCATCGGTAAAAATATGGAGGTGGGTACGGTATTTTTCATCGATGTGTTCTCTTGCTCTGTCATATCGAAATGTTAATGTTTTCATATTTCTTAGCATCTGTGTAATCAATATCAAAAGTGGCTTTAAGCATTTCCCATGTAGGGATAGGCGTTGTGGATGGTGCCTCAGCTATTTCATCCAAATTTATGTTAGGACTGTTTGACTAAGTCAGATACGTAAGTTGCAACAGTCATTTGTGATGAAATGTTGCTTGCTCGTTTTGGAAAGTCAACATCAGACCTAAGTTTAATTTCCTTGCTCACAAAATTGTCCGTTTGTGAAGTAGTTCTGACTGCAAACTTTACTGTCGCTAGCTCACGATTGTTGTTCAGAGACAGAATTCCAGCAACTTTGTACGTTTCCAGATTTGAAGCATGGGCTGGTACACCTAGTGCAATTTTAAGACTTTTGCAGTCTGAGCTTTGAATCTTCTTTAGTAAATATTTGGCTGCACTGAAGAACACTTCTTGTGCATAGGATAATTTAGATCTTACAAGTGCTGTTGATAGATGAAGAAGTATGTTTGTATCCATTCCCCAGGGTAATCTGCTCATTATCTTTAGAAAATTTAAGGCTTTTCTTGCTTTTGTTAAAATATAATCAAAATAGACATTCCAGTTTAATTTCGGTGTCATAAAGACTCTCAGAAATTTTACAACCTGTTTGTAATGTAAAGTTCACCAAGCAGTCTGAAAGTAGGCAAGTTACTTAAAGTACCACCATGATTAAATAGCATCATGTTAGTTTTTTTCCGCTGACGACGACAGACCATTTTCTAATATGTAGTTTCCAAGACTATCAAGATCAGATTGATACAACTTCCTGATGTAATTCTGCACTCTCTGGGGAGTTGTCTTTTTTCAAGTAATATTCATCCATATGCATATATCATCAGCGTACTGTACCAAAACAACACGATTAAAGAGTACATTAGGAAGATCGTGTATACGGATATCAAATAAAATAGGCGCTATCATTGAACCTTGAGGAATTCCCATGTCGACATCGTGAAGTAGAATAACCTGTTCCCACTCTTGCCTGAATTGTTCTATTGGCTAAATAGGACTTAATATAATTATACATATTGCCAGATAGACCAATAGATTTCAGCTTGTACAATAAACGTGTATGCCAAACTTGATCATAAGCTTTTTTCACATCGAAAAAAATTGCTAAAAGACTTTTTCTACGGGCAAACTGTTGTTTTATCTGAGTTGTAAGTTTAACCAGGTGCTCAACTGTGGATCTCCCTTTTCTAAAACCTGCCTGGTTTACCGGAATAACATTATTTTTATCACAGTAATGTATAAGTCTGTTTAAGACCAATCGTTCCATTAGTTTGCTCGTATGGGACGTCAAAGCAATAGGTCTGTAACTGTTTTTATTGTTTTAAGGCTTCTGCTTTTAATATGGGTATAACAACAGACTTTTGCATACCTGTGGTACAGTTCCACTCACCCAGCATTTCTGAAAAAATGTATGTAAGAAAATAATATATTTTTCTGGAAGATGCTTAATCATTTCAGTTGAAACTGCATCGACACCTACCGAACTCCTTTCGTTGTGTAGAGACAAGATAGTGTTTTTTAGCTCTTTTAAGGTGATCGGAGAATGAAACCAGCGATCATTCTAAGGTATTGGATCAGTGAAGATAGGGTTGTTAGCTGCCATTTCTCTGTAGTGTTTGCAGTTAGGAGACAACCCGTCTACTTTACTAGTTTCAGCAAAGAGTTCTACAAAAGTTTCAGCTTTGTCCATGTCGGAAGGAAAGTTGTGACATGTATCAAGCATTATTGGACACCTAGGTAAATTGGCTCCGTTTTTCATTTGATTCATTTTTGTCCAGACTTTATGGAAATCCTTAAAATCCGAAATTTCTTTGGTGCAGTATGATGCCCAGTAATCTTTCTTTACTTCAGCAATGATTTTATTACACTGGATGTTAGCTTTTTTCATTTCCATGTGATCGTCCGGTTTTCTGCTTTTGATGTAGATTTTGAATTTATCTTTTTTATACTGAACTGCTTTCTCACATGCCTCTGTCCACCAAACGTTACCCAAACGATTACTGGACTTAAAAGTTTTGAGTTTCGGGATGGAGAGGTCTGCAGCAGCTAGAACTGACTCCTGGAACTTAGAAAACATAACGTCTACATTTTCACTTTCATAATGCTTACATTCTTGTTTAGCAAGAGCAGTCTGAAACATGGTCCAATCAGCACGTATGTAATTATATTTTGGTATAATGTCAGGAGTGCTGTCTTTCATCCTGATGTTGTCATTAGTTATTGTTATGATGATAGGTAAATGATCACTTCCCAAAGTATCTCTGTGAGTGTCCCGGGTACAGCATGGTACTAATTCTGGTGATATTAGTGACAGATCGATGGCTGTTGCCCGGTGTTTGGAAACATCAGAAATTTTAGTGACACTCCCATCATTCAAAAGATAAAGCGCACTGTCAACTATATTTTCTACTAAACGATTGCTTGTACAGTACAATAATCTTTTTCCCAAAACGGGGAGTGGGAATTAAAGTCTCCACCTATTAGCCATCTACTGTGCTGCAGATCCGGAATCGTATGCAGCCATTCTGTGTTGTGGTCATTTAGACCTGTTGGCAGGTAGACTGACAAAACGTTCAGGATGAAAGAATTACTGAATTGTGCTGTGGCGGCACAAGCGTGTAATTCTTCAGTTGATGTTAAAACTGGGGAATTAAATATGTGATACTGCAACTCTTTAAGTATGTATATCGCAGTAACTACCTTCTTCCCGGGATTTCCCAAGTCATATATTGGAGGATAACAATAATTTTGGAAATTGGGAAGTTTGGTTGGGATAACATTAAGCGACTGCAAAATTAAAACTTCACACTGATTTGATGAAAGAAAATGTTCCAGGTATGCGAAATTGGTAGAAATAGATCTACAGTTCCACTGCAAAAATTTGATTTGTGATTATTGGCGCAATTTCATTGTTGGCTAATCTCTTATGATGTTAAATTAATGGTTATTTGTTTGATTATCACGAATACTTTGGCACGAGAAAAAATGGCCAGAAAGAAAACATTAACTACTTAGACTACTAATGAAAGGTAGGGGGAAAGATGTAATTAAAACTATGGGAAAAAGTCCTTCTAATAGAGAAAATAGGTAGATTAAGAACAGAAACAAATAACAAATAAATAAAACAATGGTATACACTCCGTCAAATGTACGGAGATTATAGTCTGACTGTGTCCTGATAGTCTGACTAAGCAAATCCTTGCGTTTATATACTTTCAAAAGGGAATTGTCAGAGATGATGAGGAAAAAGTCCTGTGACAAGAAACGTTGATAACTGTAGATCTACTAAAACATATCATATGGCAGCCACCAACGGTTCGTAATTGTCAAAATGTTGGAACTTTTCTCAGGGGAATCTAGAGGAGTGTAGCCGTGAAGATCGTGATCGTGTTGTTCTCGTAGGGGTCTCCCAAAACAGATCCCGAACGTGTCTTCCAAGGTTCCCCGCTATCACGCTGCTTCCTCTGGCAGTGGGGTGTATATTGTCGTGAAGAAACTGCTGGTTAGTACGAAGGTTTTCGTGGGAGACAAATGATATGTTTTTTATGTCAACAAGCTCAGCAGATAAAAAAGCGTTGAATAAATTCCGCTGAACCTCCATATGTGCATGTCGTACAGGGGCGACCTTGCTGATGACTATCTTGAGTTTGAGTAATTTTGTGCTACATGTTTGATGCAAGTAGTGAGATGTTGAATTGTTGTTGCGATATCGTTATTTAGTTCGTGGACACCACAAAGGAATACGATACAGTCAGCAGGATTGTCAAATTTAGATAGTCTTGTCTAAAGAGCCTTTTATGTCATGAATGTTATTCACAGCACACGAGTCTCCTTCGAAACCGTAAGATCATCCCAGTCTTCTTGCGTTGACATCTCTCAACACCGAATAGTGTATGTACATGTATTTGTAATAATCATTACCAAGATATACATGTATTTGTAATAATCATTACCAAGATAAACATGTATTTGTAATAATCATTACCAAGATATACATGTATTTGTAATAATCATCACCAAGATGTACATGTATTTGTAATAATCATTACCAAGATGTACAGTATTTGTAATAATCATCACCAAGATGTACATGTATTTGTAATAATCATACCAAGATGTACATGTATTTGTAATAATCATCACCAAGATATACATGTATTTGTAATAATCATCACGAAGATATACATGTATTTGTAATAATCATTACCAAGATTACATGTATTTGTAATAATCATTACCAAGATGTACATGTATTTGTAATAATCATTACCAAGATGTACATGTATTTGTAATAATCATTACCAAGATATACATGTATTTGTAATAATCATTACCAAGATGTACATGTATTTATAATAATCATCACCAAGATAAACATGTATTTGTAATAATCATTACCAAGATATACATGTATTTGTAATAATCATTACCAAGATGTACATGTATTTGTAATAATCATTACCAAGATAACATGTATTTGTAATAATCATACCAAGATTAACATGTATTTGTAATAATCATCACCAAGATATACATGTATTTGTAATAATCATTACCAAGATGTACATGTATTTGTAATAATCATTACCAAGATGTACATGTATTTGTAATAATCATTACCAAGATATACATGTATTTGTAATAATCGTTACCAAGATGTACATGTATTTGTAATAATCATTTCCAAGATTACATGTATTTGTAATAATCATTACCAAGATGTACATGTATTTGTAATAATCATTACCAAAATGTACATGTATTTGTAATAATCATTACCAAGATGTACATGTATTTGTAATAATCATTACCAAGATTACATGTATTTGTAATAATCATTACCAAGATTACATGTATTTGTAATATCATTACCAAGATGTACATGTATTTGTAATAATCATTACCAAGATGTACATGTATTTGTAATAATCATACCAAGATATAGCACATGTATTTGTAATAATCATACCAAGATGTACATGTATTTGTAATAATCATTACCAAGATATACATGTATTTGTAATAATCATTACCAAGATATACATGTATTTGTAATAATCATACCAAGATATACATGTATTTGTAATAATCATCACCAAGATGTACATGTATTTGTAATAATCATTACCAAGATATACATGTATTTGTCATATTATTACCAAGATAAACATGTATTTGTAATAATCGTCACCAAGATAAACATGTATTTGTAATAATCGTCACCAAGATATACATGTATTTGTAATAATCATTACCAAGATATACATGCATTTGTAATAATCATTACCAAGATATACATGCATTTGTAATAATCGTTACCACGATATACATGTATTTGTAATAATCGTCACCAAGATATACATGTATTTGTCATAATCGTTACCAAGATGTACATGTATTTGTAATAGTCGTTTTTAAGATATACCTGTATTTGTTATAGTCGTTTCCAAGATGCAGGTGTATTTGCAATAGTTGTTATCGAACGATAAAACTTGACTTTGAAGCTGGCAAATAATCTCATCACTATGCGGTTGCCAAATGGCAAAGCAAGACTTTGTTGGAAGCCAAATCCTTCAAGCTGTGATATGGTTGTACTCTCGTATGGTTTACAGGTAGGCGACCAAGACATCACTGTACAGTTTGTACAGGCGCCACCCCTGTCCTGGCCCATGTCCCGGTACGGGTATCTGGTAGCTACAACCTCCTGGATGATGGGACTCACCTTGCTCATCATCCTGCCCGTGTTGACGAACCTGCTGCATATGTCGGACACAAGCCTCGTGCTGCTGGCCATCAGTTTCCGGCTGGTGCGTTTAATGTGGGCTGGCTTTTGCACACGGACCTGGATGGTGTTCACGTCTGTCGTGTTCGGGTCCATCGGCGGACTCATCACTCCAGCTCTCCGCTCTGAGCTCAGCAAGACGGCCAATCCAGGAGAGGTAACAGATGAGGAAGAGTTTTGCTTTCAGAGGAAGTGAGAGAGATCTGAATGAGTTTGTTTCAGGGGAGGTGAGAAATTTTCACTTGAGAAGATATGAGTGAGTGAGAGCGAGTTACAGTTTTAGGGGATCTGAGAGGCTGAGAGAAAGTTTCGGCTTCAGAGGAGGATAGACAGTGAGTTTCAGGGGAGGTGAGAGAGTGACAGTGTGTTTCAGCTTTAGGTGAGGTATGAGAAAGCGAGTTTAAGTTTTAGGGGAAGTGAGACTGAGTTTAATGGGGGGGGGGGGGGGGATAAGAGAGTGAGTTTCAGGGGAGGTAAGAAAGTGAGTTTCATGGGAGGTAAGAAAGTGAGTTTCAGGGGAGGTGACTGAGTGTTTCACGGAGGTGAGAGTGAGTTTCAGGGGAGGTGAGAGTAAGTTTCAAGGGAGGCAACAGAGTTTCAGGGGAGGTGAGAGTGAGTTTCAGGGGAGGTGAGAGAGAGTTTCAAGGAAGGAGAGAGTTTCATGGGAGGTGAGAGAGTTTCATGGGAGGTGAGAGAGTTTCAGAGGAGGTGAGAGAGTTTCAGGGGAGGTGAGAGAGAGTTTCAGGGGAGGTGAGAGAGTTTCAGGGGAGGTGAGAGTTTCAGGGGAGGAGAGAGTTTCTGGGGAGGTGAGATAGTTTCAGGGGAGGTGAGAGTAAGTTTCAGGGGAGGTGAGAGAGTGAGTTTCAGGGGAGGTGAGAGAGAGTTTCAGGGAGATGAGAGAGTTTCAGGGGAGGTGAGAGAGTTTCAGGGGAGGTGAGAGTGAGTTTCAGGGGAGGTGAAAGTGAGTTTCAGGGGAGATGAGAGTAAGTTTCAGGGGAGGTGAGAGAGTGAGTTTCAGGGGAGGTGAGAGTAAGTTTCAGGGGAGGTGAGAGTAATAATGGCTACCTGGCTGAACCTGTCTCTCAGTGAAAAAGGCTACTTACTGCGTAGCTTTCATCGGCGATCCGGCCGACTTCTTCAGCGCAACTGCTGGGTTGAGAACTGGCTTCAGTGCGCACCGCCGCGAGCGAACTCACGACAGTGCGACTGAATAAGTGAGGAGTACACCGATGGCAGGTTGTGTCGGCCCCGGTCACGGTTGAGGGTGGGGTTCCTTGCGGCGATGTAAACTGCCTCCTTTACTCCCGTCTGGAACCATCTTGCTTCTTTGTCAAGAACTTGCACACTGTCCTTTTCAAAGTGGTGTTGGGTGTGGGTCAGATGTTTCCCCACTGGAGAGGACTCACGTTTGTGTTCTTTTAATCTCTTGTGCAAGTTGCGCTCAGTTTCGCCAATATAATTTGGTCACAGTCCTGGCAGTCTATCTTGTATATCAACCCTGATTTGTCCAATGTGTCTGTTTTGTCTTTGGGGTGGACTAATTGGCTTCTGATGGTGTTGGTGGGCTTGGGTGGACACTGACTCCCAACTTCCTGATCTTTCTGCTGAGAGCCTCAGTGACGCCGCTGACGTATGGCATGGAGACGTGCCCTCTCGAAGGGGTTTGCCGTTCAGTGGAGGGGTGGGGTATGGTTTTCTTGCCCCCCGGAATATCCCAGGCCCACTTCTGTTATCCCGACACACTGAGTACTTTCTTGATGTACTGCACCTCTTCTTCTCTAGCGGTGTCGATAGAGCAGATGGTCTTCGCTCGGTGGGTGAGAGTGCAGATTATTCCAAGCTTGTGTTCCAGTGGCTGGTGACTGTCAAATTGTAAGTACTGATCCGTGTGGGTCGGCTTTCTATAAACGGAGAAGGCGAGGCCTGCCTCCGTCCGAGTGATGCGGGTATCCAACATCGCCATGCTTCCGTTCTCTTCTACCTCATAGGTGAGCTTGATGGCAGGGTGTTGGTTGTTGAGATGGTTCGTGAAGTCTTCGACCACCGATCTTTTCAGTACAGCCATAGTGTCGTCCAGGTTGCACAGTCGATCGTGCGGCATGATGTTGCATATTTTGTGCCGACATCTTTGGTGGAACATGTCCAGCTGTGAGAGCAAGTTTCAGGGGAGGTGAGCGAGTGAGTTTCAGGGGAGGTGATACGCAGATGACACCGTGCTAATTGCAGAAAATGAAAGGGACCTACAAAACCTTGTGAATATAATAGACATAAAAAGCAAAGGTAAGGGGTTGGAGCTAAACAGTAAGAAGACTGAAGTCATAGTAATCAGTAAAGAACATGAAATCCCTTGTGCAAAATAACAGCAAACGGCACAACCTTGAGATAGGTTGATAAGTTTAAATATCTGGGAACGATCATTACACCAGACGGTAGATGCACATCAGAAATAGCCAGCAGAATCGGCCAAGCCAAAACCAGCATTCATGAAGATGAAAAGCATTCTTACCAACAAATGTCTATCAACTAACATCAGGAAGAGAGTTCTTGATTGTTATATAGAACCGATAATGTTATACGGTTGTGAGGCGTAGATAGTCAACAAACAAAGCCAAAATAAGATTGAGGCAGCCGAGATGTGGTTTTTCAGAAGAATGTTGAGAGTTCTATGGACAACAAAGAAAACAAACGAGACAGTCTTGATGGAGGCAGAC
This sequence comes from Monoplex corrugatus, assembly GCA_030674185.1. NCBI lineage: Eukaryota > Metazoa > Mollusca > Gastropoda > Littorinimorpha > Ranellidae > Monoplex > Monoplex corrugatus. The sequence continues at coordinate 59,058,489 of JAPXFY010000025.1, forward strand.
ACAAGAAGGTCATTCATAAGGAAAAGACAGGCAACATTTATAGGCCATTTTATGAGGAAAGCGGAATGGAGCACCTGGTCACAACAACAAAACTAGAGGGAAAGAGAGCACAGGTAGACCCAGGGAAAAATATTGGACGGGCTTGCAGAGTGGCTGAGGACAAAGAGGGTGGAAGATGTGCTTGCAGCAACAAGGGACAGATGCATATGGAGGTCCATGATCGCCAATACCATGATGATGATTGCTGATCCACAACTGGCGAGGTTGGTCTTCAGATTATCCTTGTATCGTTGTAATGGGCGTCCTTGGTCACAGCATCCTTGCATTAGCTGCCTGTACAGGGGCGTCTATGGGATGCAGTTGCCCTCCGTATTACCAACTGAACGAAGGTAGCCTGTGATGAGCAGACATGCCATACTTAGCAAGTCTACTTCTCTTTCAAACTTGAAGGTTGCACAGTCGATCTTGCGGCATGATGTTGCATATTTTGTGCCGACATCTTTGGTGGAGCATGTCCAGCTTTTAATGTACTGTAGGTTGGTAGTTAAGGTCTCCAAAGGAGTACAGTAGGACGTTTAAGATTACTGCTGTGTACATAGCAATCTTTGTGACTAGTCTGATACCATGGTCCGACCACAACCTGTTCGTAAGCCTTCCAAAGACAAAGTTAGCTTTGCTGTGCGCATCATCACCTCAGTACCGAGGGATCCATAACTGCTCACTGTACTATCCAAGTTGCATAATTTGTCTACAGTCTTGGTCTGATTGTTGATGACAGCCTGGAGTAAACTTCCGCTCTGCCTTCACCTAACACCTTCCCTTTCTGCTTTTAAATCCAATTTAAAAACACTCCTCTTTTCCTAACAACGAATTATACAACCATTTCTTTCTCTCAGTCTGTGTATTAAATATAGTAAGGTGGTCTTTTTCGATTGTATGCATATGCCTGGTGCGTGAGTGCGCATTGATTTGAATTGTCAAGATTTGGCGCCGTATAAATACTGTAATTATTATTATCGTAAGTGCCAGAAGCTGGAGATGGTGTTGGGTACGATACAGCCTCTGTCTTGTTAGTGCATTGTAAAATTAAAGGATTTACAGGCTGCAGCAAAATGGTCAGTGGTGCACTGGATGTCCGTGTGCTAATGTAAAGCCAATGGTAACAGTCAACTGCGAAGAGATATTCCCGTAGAACGACTTTGAGCATTTTGGTCTTGGCTGGGACTGTCCGCAGGATGAAGAGTTTTCCACCTAGGCGGAACGTGATGTACGTAGCATGTCAAAGTCTGTGAATACATCAATCAGTATTGCCGCAAAGAGGATGGTGAAGGATATGGGAGCTGGAATGTATACCTGTTTCACTCCGGTATGCACTGGCAAAGGTTCCGATGCCTCCTCATTGACTTGTGCCCTGGCCATAGTGCCATTGAGAAAGGCAGCATCCAGCAAGGCGATCTTACTGAGGACAATCAGACATTCGTAGTATTCACCACAGCCGCTTCACGTGGAATGCTTCGGTCATATTTATAAGCACCATGTGGAGCTACTGGTCTTATTCTCAACGGTTAACTTGCGGTTGGCAAATGGCAAACGCCATGCCATCGTGCCTCTTCCATCGCGAACACCACTCTGTAATTCAGGAATGATGGGCTTGGTCACATGGGTATTGACTCTGTTAAGGATGAACCAGAAAAAAATTGGACCCAGCAGCACGGAAGTTTTCAGTCTTTTCTCCTAATTTTTGTATCTGGTGTTTATTTGTTCGTAATCTTACGCTTGACAAAGGCCAGTTGGCTGAAAATTTGCGCCTGTCTTGTCTTGTATTAAATACGCGTTTTTGTTCTTCTTTCGTGTTTTTTCTGGTTCCTGTTCACTTGAACGCGGGCAGTCACACTTGTAATAGAGTTCAGAAAAAAACACAAAAATAGAATCAGAACGCGTATTTGATACAACCAGACAAGACAGGCGCAAATTTTCGGCCAACTGGCCTTTGTCAAGCATAAACGTAACCTAAGATTACAAACGAACAAACACCAAACACAAAAGTTAGGAGAAAAAGACTGAAAGTTCCCTGCTGCTTCGTCCGGTGGGAGAAAAGGACTAAGCAGCAGGGAAGTACATCTCCATCCCCCTCTGTCCTCAGGCACTCTGTAAGTCCGTCCAATATTTTCTTCCTGGGTATACCTGGTGTTATTTGCCTCTCTTGCCTCGTAAACATGTCATAGTGGCTGATGTGAAGCGTCTTGTGTGTTGGCTATTGACTGCATGCTTGTCACCTCTCGCTTTCAGCATTCTCCGCTGGCTAACACTGCGGCATGCAGCTATGCGAAAAGGAGAGCAGAATGCGTAAGTCTTTCTCTGTCAGTACATAGCCTCTCCATCAGCAAACCCTACGTTATGCCTCCTCGTGGCGGCACCTCAAGGACTCAGATTAAAATCGAGGGACTCGGAGGAGGTCAGGGGAGGCCCAAATTGTACTGCTGTGAAATCTGGACTACCCACCAATAGCACACACAACAGCTGGAATGATTCCGTCAAAGATGTCTGCTCAAAATCTGCAACATCACGTAGGAAGATAGAATATCAAATCTTTAAGTTGTAAAGAAGTGCGACTTGCCTAGCATGGAATGTCTACTCATCATGCCAGTGTCGTTGGGCAGGACACATTGTCCATAGCAAAGACAACTGCGTCTTAAAAATGCTTCTGTACGGAGAGCATGAAGCAAGGGCATTGTGATCAGGGAAGACCACTAAAGTGATACAAGGACAGTCTGAAGGCCAGCCTCATCAGCTATGGCATCAGCACCACCAACTGGAAAGATACTGCCCACAACAGGTAAGCCCGACGACAGCAGCACAGCAAGGGTCAGTCACATCTGAACAACACAAAACAACTGCTCTTAAACAGAAGAGGGGCCAGCGGAAGCAGAAATAAAGACCGCAGTATTCCTTTCCGTGCAGCCACGAGGAAAAACACGCTACCAGAAGTGCTCTTTTGTTTTACGTGGAGACCCATACCAGTCGATAGAGGACCGATTAACAGGAGAGAGTCCATCATCGCATGAACAATTTCACGATGCCACATGATCAGTTTCAGTTTCTCAAGATGACGTCTCTGCGCTCGGAACGAATTCCATATGCACGAACGTCACAGGTGCCATGTGATAGTGATCATGGTGATAACGATAGACGATATCGAAACAGTGCATGCTTAGAAAACATTGTTATCGAACGTACCGGAAGTGATGAAATGAGTAGTTAAGAAAATAACTTAGCAACGGGAGAAGCGGAAGTGATAAGAATATCAACGAATCTGTAACGAGCCGAGGAGGCAATGTTCTAGGGACATTTATAGTTGAACTTTTCAATGGCACAAGCCTTAAGCCTGCACATAAACCCATGAGCTGGCCAGGTCCTGAGGCAGTACCTAGCCTATGTTTTATCTAGTCTATATTTTATGGTCGTATTGTATGTATCAGCCTATCACTGGGATAATCTTGGTCACATGTAAATGATGTTTATCGGCGTACCTTACATTCAAAAAATGGAACATACATATAAAGTAAATGAATTAGTAATTAAAGGTCTGAATCACAACACAACTAGTTATTCTGTATAAACTCGTCTCACATGACAGACCCTCCCCCCTCCCCCCCCCCCCCTTCCCGTCAGTGCACATAAGCCTCGGCTGTCTAACAACTAGGTGAAGACAATATTGTCTTAATCATAGCCTCACCAGTCTGTCGTCCAATTCCGAGGAAAGAAAAGAGGAAACAGATAGGTATGATCAGTAGTCTGAAATGATGTACATACTTTTGTTATTATCAGTACTATCATTACATATTTTGTCAAAAGATTCTAGCAATGACATGGAAAATTGAACACTGTTAAGTTAGGCGCTGCATTGGCAGTAGATCTGCGGCTTTGAATGCTGTTTCCTCCGGTCTCTCTGCCCACCTACTTAGAATCCCACGCTTCCGCAACAAAACTCTTGGTGAACGTGCTTTTTCTTATCAGGCCCCCTCTATTTGGAACAAACTTCCCTTTCCTCTCCGCTCTACCTGTACCCTTTCTTCGTTTGAGTCCAGTCTAAAAACCACTCTTTTTAAATCCTAGCCTGTAGTTCTGTACTCTTACTTCAGCTGCCACCTTGAAATCTGTGCCCGCGCGCGTGTGTGTGTGTGTGCGGGTGTGTGTGTGTGTGTGTGTGTGTGTGTGTGCGGGTGTGTGTGTGTGTGTGTGTGTGTGTGTGTGTGTGCGTGTGCGTGTGTTGTGTGTGCGTGTGTGTGTGTGTTTACTGTAAGCGCTTAGGGCTTTTTTTAGATTAAGCGCCATAAATGTTCACTATTATTATTATTATTATTATCGAACAGCAGCTGTTTGTGGGCTGTTCAAACATGGTTTGATTTTGCATGCACCGCTGTCTCCAGCTTAGTTGGTAATTCAATAGCTTGTGTTGTGATTCAGACCTGGTTAAGGGGCATCCAGAAGTCATGACGAGTTTTATTCTGACTCAAATGTATGCAGCCTGCATTGCTGCCTGCTGAGACTGGTTACCTGAACCTGTTCAGGGTTGGGAAAGGACAAACAGCGGGAAGAGGAGATAAGCACCGCGCTGTTCATGCTAAGAGCCATGCATTGGCTCTGTTGGCTACAGCGTCGTGCAGATAACGCGGGCGGTCACAGGTTCGATCCCCATGTAGGCCACACGTATGTCTATAGCGGGGCCAAGTGGTTTTGTTGACAGAGCTATGGACTGAAGGTCTGATATCTCAAGTTCAATCCCAGCCTGCTAGAGGAAAACTGGCCTGTTCCTAGCCCATCTTGGTGTTCCAGGAATTGTGATGACGTCAGTATTTCATAAATCCTGCTTCTCTTCCATCATCCTTCAGTTGCCCATTTAAAGACCTTGCCCAGAACTCAGGGTTTTGTGCAAGCTCAAGGAGCCTGCCAGACCTTTTCGTGGCAGATTTGTTCGGAGCGCATACGGAATTGTCCCAGTGCGATGAATCCCTCTTGTACAAAATGCAAACTTAAAATGCCAACCCCGTGAAAAGTTTAGGTCACCACCACCTCACCCTCCCGACCTTATGTTTATTGATCAACTTTGTACTTACAGGTAGGCAAGCTGTTCTCCATCCAGGCATCTCTGGAGACGTTGGCCAAACTGGTGGGTCCAGCATCTTCGCGACCATTTACTCCCTGTCTGCCCACATCCTGCCCGCCATTGCCTACCTGTGTGAGGCCGTGGTCTTACTTTTCATGCTGATCCTGGTGCTGTGTCTTATACGGGTCATCAAAGACGACGAAGCCCGCGGGCTGGTGCTGGGAGTGTCCAGGACTTACCAATCTGTCAGCAAGTATGACGACAACCTGAACGGACAGCTGGTGTCCATGGACACCTCTATTGATATACCACACAGCCACGATAACGATGACAACGACGACGACGACGATGATGATGATGATGAAACGCGGAGAGAAAGGCGAGAGATGTAAAGAATGCCAAATTTGCATAATTTCCATGTTACTGTGTATGTAGTTTTGTGTACGTAGAGTGTGACTTCATCAAGGAGTGATAGAGTTGATGATGTGAAGCTAGTGTCGGTACAAGGTCTGTAGTTCCTATGACCAGAGTACGGACTTTAACGCGTACAATTGGTCATAATTTGGGACATGTGTTGTTCCTGATCAGTTTTGTTCTTGATCAGTTTTGTTCGTAATCAATCACACCAAACAATGTTAATGTCAAAAGGAAATCACAAACAATGCCGGGCGTGATACTGTCACAGATAGCCAAGCGGTTACGACGTCCGACCTCCAGTCGGAATGTCTGAGTTTTACCCGACCTGGAAACACCTTATAGGTAGAGAGAGAGTAGAGTTGTTTTTTTGTCCGATCGTTCAGATTAACATGTGCAGCAGACCTGTCTGTGTCTGAAACTCACTCGTGTCTACATGCATACAGAACATCAAACACACAACTTATTCTCCCGAAAATGACCAGTGACTTGGCGGCGTTAATAAAAAAAAAAGGGGGGTGGTGGTGGAGAATCGGCTATACTCGTAAAAACCGACTGACCAACACCAAAGCCAAGATCTGATACACAAAGCACTTTACCAGAAAGAAAGGAAATATAAGGGAGCAAGGAGAAAAAAAAATCACTGTGAACACAGCACCCACAAAGAGGTGAGCAGACACAGAGTAATATTTTGTGATTTAATGGTTTTAGAGCATTCAACGGCGGCAAGACGGGGATTGGATTTCAATTTACAGAACAATAACTTTGAAAATAACGGAGAGAGACACACAGAGAGAGAAAACAATGCACACACATCTTTGACCATCTAAGTATAGGAGTATAAGATTAATTTTTTAAAAATAAGGGGGAGGAATTCATTCACGCTGTTCAAAACGTCATAAAAGATAGTTGAACCTGCCTGCACTACAGATTATTAAGGGAAATAACTCATGTCCACACATGCCTGTGGGCGTTGAAGCTCACAGACGGAGAACTGGACAAAATATATACATGCACAGTCAACCGGTCGAGCAGTTGATGCTATAATGACGTATGAGAATGATACCCAGGAAGCTGGTGGATAGGGTGCAAGAAGCAGATGGATAGGGTGAAGGAGTGAAACAATTAAGGGTTTGCTTTGCTGTCATGGCTGACAGTGCGGGATGCTGGCGGATAAGGTGTGGGAGTCGAAGGGTTAGCTCCATGAAGAGTCATTGGGGCGCTCCACTAGAGAACTGTTCACCAGATTCCTCCAGTTCTGTCGGTCGTGTGCCAAAGCCTGGGTCTCTGCAGCTGGTTTTTCTGTCCATTCCTCAAAGCTGTCAGTCCATCGTTGTAAAACCAGGACGTGGGGAACCATTCTTCCCTACACACCAGTCTTTCACATAGTTCTGTGCCAGGCTTCCCTACTGCCAGCAGACTGCTGGTTTCATCTCCTCCATAACATCTCTCTGTACAAGTGAGTGGACAGACTTATGGTTCAAGTTCAGGTTCATACTGCTTATAGCCCAGCGGTCTAACAGAACCATACCAAGGTTAATACCCCGCTAAAAACAACTCCCAAGTTTAAGTTAAAACAACAGTTCAAATCCAGTCTCACGATTAGTCTTTAAATTCCTAAATTATAATTAAAATGTTTTGCATACGTATGAATATATCAGATGAAATCATTCGTCTTTCTCGGCTTGAGTCATATTTAGTTTGTAATCGTGTGTATTCATGGTTTGAATCTGATCTTTGTGGGCGCACCCGGAAAGTCTCGATCAGTGATCTCTCACCTGAAACACCTCCTACAATGCTCAGTATGGGGCCTGTACTGTTTGCCCTCTACACTAAACAGTATCTGTACTGTTTGCCCTCTACACTAAACAGTATCTGTACTGTTTACCCTCTACACTAAACAGTATCTGTACTGTTTGCCCTCTACACTAAATAGTATCTGTACTGTTTACCCTCTACACTAAACAGTATCTGTACTGTTTGCCCTCTACACTAAACAGTATCTGTACTGTTTACCCTCTACACTAAACAGTATCTGTACTGTTTGCCCTCTACACTAAACAGTATCTGTACTGTTTGCCCTCTACACTAAACAGTATCTGTACTGTTTGCCCTCTACACTAAACAGTATCTGTACTGTTTGCCCTCTACACTAAACAGTATCTGTACTGTTTGCCCTCTACACTAAACAATATCTGTACTGTTTGCCCTCTACACTAAACAGTATCTGTACTGTTTGCCCTCTATACTAAACAGTATCTGTACTGTTTGCCCTCTACACTAAACAGTATCTGTACTGTTTGCCCTCTATACTAAACAGAATCTGTACTGTTTGCCCTCTATACTAAACAGTATCTGTACTGTTTGCCCTCTACACTAAACAGTATCTGTACTGTTTGCCCTCTACACTAAACAGTATCTGTACTGTTTGCCCTCTATACTAAACAGTATCTGTACTGTTTGCCCTCTACACTAAACAGTATCTGTACTGTTTCCCCTCTATAACTAAACAGTATCTGTACTGTTTGCCCTCTACACTAAACAGTATCTGTACTGTTTGCCCTCTACACTAAACAGTATCTGTACTGTTTGCCCTCTACACTAAACAGTATCTGTACTGTTTGCCCTCTATACTAAACAGTATCTGTACTGTTTGCCCTCTATACTAAACAGTATCTGTACTGTTTGCCCTCTACACTAAACAGTATCTGTACTGTTTGCCCTCTACACTAAACAGTATCTGTACTGTTTGCCCTCTATACTAAACAGTATCTGTACTGTTTGCCCTCTACACTAAACAGTATCTGTACTGTTTGCCCTCTATACTAAACAGAATCTGTACTGTTTGTCCTCTACACTAAACAGAATCTGTACTGTTTGCCCTCTATACTAAACAGAATCTGTACTGTTTGCCCTCTACACTAAACAGTATCTGTACTGTTTGCCCTCTATACTAAACAGAATCTGTACTGTTTGCCCTCTATACTAAACAGTATCTGTACTGTTGCCCTCTACACTAAACAGTATCTGTACTGTTTGCCCTCTATACTAAACAGTATCTGTACTGTTTGCCCTCTACACTAAACAGTATCTGTACTGTTTGCCCTCTATGCTAAACAGTATCTGTACTGTTTGCCCTCTATACTAAACAGTATCTGTACTGTTTGCCCTCTACACTAAACAGTATCTGTACTGTTTGCCCTCTATACTAAACAGTATCTGTACTGTTTGCCCTCTACACTAAACAGAATCTGTACTGTTTGCCCTCTATACTAAACAGAATCTGTACTGTTTGCCCTCTACACTAAACAGTATCTGTACTGTTTGTCCTCTATACTAAACAGAATCTGTACTGTTTGCCCTCTACACTAAACAGTATCTGTACTGTTTGTCCTCTATACTAAACAGTGTCTGTACTGTTTGCCCTCTATACTAAACAGTATCTGTACTGTTGCCCTCTATACTAAACAGTATCTGTACTGTTTGCCCTCTATACTAAACAGTATCTGTACTGTTTCCCCTCTATACTAAACAGTGTCTGTACTGTTTGCCCTCTATACTAAACAGTATCTGTACTGTTTCCCTCTATACTAAACAGTGTCTGTACTGTTTGCCCTCTATACTAAACAGTATCTGTACTGTTTCCCCTCTATACTAAACAGTGTCTGTACTGTTTGCCCTCTATACTAAACAGTATCTGTACTGTTTGCCCTCTATACTAAACAGTGTCTGTACTGTTTGCCCTCTACACTAAACAGTATCTGTACTGTTTGCCCTTTATACTAAACAGTGTCTGTACTGTTTGCCCTCTATACTAAACAGTATCTGTACTGTTTGCCCTCTATACTAAACAGTGTCTCTACTGTTTGCCCTCTACTCTAAACAGTATCTGTACTGTTTGCCCTCTACACTAAACAGTATCTGTACTGTTTGCCCTCTATACTAAACAGTATCTGTACTGTTTGCCCTCTACACTAAACAGTGTCTGTACTGTTTGCCCTCTATGCTAAACAGTATCTGTACTGTTTGCCCTCTATACTAAACAGTATCTGTACTGTTTGCCCTCTATACTAAACAGTATCTGTACTGTTTGCCCTCTACACTAAACAGTATCTGTACTGTTTGCCCTCTATACTAAACAGAATCTGTACTGTTTGCCCTCTATACTAAACAGTATCTGTACTGTTGCCCTCTATACTAAACAGTGTCTGTACTGTTTGCCCTCTATACTAAACAGTATCTGTACTGTTTCCCTCTATACTAAACAGTATCTGTACTGTTTGCCCTCTATACTAAACAGTATCTGTACTGTTTGCCCTCTACACTAAACAGTGTCTGTACTGTTTGCCCTCTATGCTAAACAGTATCTGTACTGTTTGCCCTCTATACTAAACAGTATCTGTACTGTTTGCCCTCTATACTAAACAGTATCTGTACTGTTTGCCCTCTATACTAAACAGTATCTGTACTGTTTGCCCTCTATACTAAACAGTATCTGTACTGTTTGCCCTCTATACTAAACAGTGTGCGTTAATGCATTGATATATGTGTACATATTTTTCTTTTCTCTTTTTCCTGTTGAAGTTTTGTATATTTCTCGAAACGGTTATAGCCCTAATATGGCTGTACACTGTAGGCTGGGCTTTAAACAACTAATGATACAATGATAATCTTATATGAGTTTTGACGACCCATTTTGCAACGAAGACTTTTTGTTGGTGTTCCAAGGTAATCGTGTTAAGGCCATTTCTGTTTAAAAGTTAAGGACATTTCAATCCATCTTTTCAATTGCCTTTTTGTTCTTACATTTTTGTTTCAATAAAAGTCAGTGTATTATGATACTGATGTAGTTAAGTGGTGTTTCTTGGACACGAAAGCATGAAAAAAGTGAGAGAACTGCGATAATGGCACTGTTTGGGTTAGAATTAAAGTTGTTTCTAGGACATCTAGGGCTTGAAAAATGTAAGAAAATTGAGATAACAGCAGTGTTTTGGTCGGAACTACTTTTTGTTAGAGTGAGATTTCTTTGCTTCAGTGATTGTATTATTCTTATCATATTTTTCATTTGATCTGACAACTCCCATGCGGATGCCTGGGGCTCTTTCAGTATAAATGGTATCCCCACCTCCTGGAAATTCTGTGCTAGAAATTTCCTCTTTTCTGTCACTCTCTTTGTTTTTATTCATTTTCTGCTCTCTGTCATTTCTTCCTATCATTTTCTGCCTTGCTGGTCCATTCACCTGTATGTGTTCGATAAAGTCTTACATATGTTCTCTTACGATTGATAACTGGTGCATGTATTAAGTGCATTTTGGCTCTAGGGAAGTGAGATATGAGGAAGAAATGTTTAGGTTAATTTAGGCTTGTTTTTTTTATGTTTTAATGTCATTAGTTATGTTTAAATTTGAATTCAGGTATGTTTCTTAAATCCCCCGTGTGTGATAAATTGGATGGAGTGGTCAGCGTCAGGGGTATCTCCTTAGATTATGTGTGCGAATGCATCGATATGTGATTTTACTTTGTCTTTTTCCCTGAAGTATTGTGTTTTGAAAGGGTTATAGTCCTGATATGACTCTACGCAGGCTGTTGGGCTTTAAACAAAAATAACAGTGACAGTATTTAATTTGACCAGTTTCCTTCTATGACCGACGTTTTGTCTGCTAAAAAAAAAAACCCAGATGTTTGTAGTCTGGCCACAAGCATCGGTGTTTCACGGAGTTTTCTTACTTGTGTCTTTACTTTCTAAGCCAATTGCCTTTTAAATTAAGTTTGGTTCAAATCCTGACAATTTTTCCAATTTTTCCACAGTTTGCACCGCTGCTTTAATATCTGTTCAATTTTTCGTCGTAAATGTTGTCATCTGCGTATTGCTGGATTTTTTCAATGGCTTTGATGTCAGTGTGAATATTTGGATTCCTTGGCTTTCTTTATAATTTGTAATATTTATTGATAGCAACTCTACCGCTTTACGAATAGAATAGGACTTAGCAAACACCCTTGTCTTGTCCCAGATTCTGTGTGTGGCGAGGGGGCGGGGTGAGGGTGTTGAGTAAGCATGGGTGCGTTTGCACAAAAACAAGCAGGATCCAGTTTTCTTATATTTTGGCGCTATGGCCTTATTCGGGGCACGTTATTCCGATACTGTCACGTAACATAAAAGTCCTTCACTGCTTGTCGTTTGACTGTTGTTCGCACCATTAAAACCTCCATTGTATGCACAATAGGCCGCCACACTCAGCGTTCCATGGGAACACATACAAGACAACGCCCCACCATCCGTCCACTTACACGTGAAACCCCACAAACACGTGTACGTACGCGCATGCTTGTACACCTATCCTATCCACCCTCCCAGATGCCCAACAACGTGCACACACACGCTCGCGTGGACAATCACTAACACACACACACACACACACACACAGACACACACACACACACACACACACACACACACACACACACACACACACACACACACACACACACATATATATATATTATATATATATATATATATATATATATATATATATATATATACAGTGGAGTCCATTAATAACGACAACTGTAATAACGAGAACACTGTAGTAACGAGACATTTTTCAATCCCCGTTTTTTATCCTTCTTAATCTTTAAGAATAAACCATTGGGTTTAACGAGAGTTAGTGGATAATCATCTCGGTAATAACGAGAGATTTTCTATCCTTCCTGGTCACAAAAGTTCTCGCCACTCGCCCCACCCCCACCTCGTCGTCAAGTTCCCGGTAGGGCACATCTCGTGGTGGCCGGTAACAAAGAAAAACAACGAAAGGCGCGTCCTTGTGCGGTGTGTAATCAAGGGACACTATCGATTAATTATGAACACATCGACGGCACCGGTGCCAAGATTATTTCCCTTTGTTTCCCTTGGAAAATTCGTCATTTGGGAATAACGAGAACTCGGCAATAGCGAGAAAATGTGCCTGGGCCGTCCGCTCTCGCTATAACAGAGTTTCACTGTATATATATATATATATATATATATCATCATCATCATCAGGTGCCCTGCCGCATGGCGTTGGCGATCATGGACTTCCATCTGCCTCTATCTCCCGTTGCCCCTAGCATCTCCCCCACCCTCCCCGTCCCCAGCCATTCTGCAAGTCCTTCCAGCATTTTCTCCCTGGGTCTACCCAGTGCTCTCTTTCCCTCCAGCTTTCCCAGGTGCTCCAAATCCCCACTCCTCATAAAATGGCCTATAAATGTTGCCTGTCTTTTCCTGATCTTCCTTATGAGTGATCTACTTGTGTCTGCCTCCATCAAGACTGTCTCGTTTGTTTTCTTTGCTGTCCATGGAACCCTCAACATTCTTCTGAGAAACCACATCTCGGCTGCCTCAATCTTGTTCTGGCTTTGTTTGTTGACTGTCCACGCCTCGCATCTGTACAACAGTATTGGTTCTATATAACATTCAAGAACTCTCTTCCTGATGTTAATTGATAGGCATTTGTTGGTAAGAATGTCTGTCATCTTCTTGAATGCTGTTTTGGCTTCGCCAATTCTGCCGGCTATTTCTGATGTGCATCTGCCGTCTGATGAAATGATCGTTCCCAGGTATTTGAATTTCTCAACCTGTGTCTAGGTTGTGCCATTTGCTGTTATTTTGCATGAGGAGATTTCATGTTTTTTACTGATCACCATGACTTCAGTCTTCCCGCTGTTCATCTCCAGCCCCTTACCTTTGCTTTCTCTTTCGAGTATATTCACAAGGTTTTGTAGGTCCCTTTCACTTTCTGCAATTAGCACGGTGTCATCTGCACATCGAATGTTGTTTATCATTTTCCCTCCAACCTTTAATCCAGGGTCTTCTTCTAGGTTTCTCATGATGTTTTCGCTGTAAAGTGAAAACAGATCTGGTGACAAAACACAACCCTGTCTGACTCCTCTTTTGATATTTTGGAAAGAGCTTACATTGTTTTCTATTCTCATTGAAGCTGTTTGTTCCCAGAACATATTTCTGATTATTCGTAGATCTTTTCCATTAACATTGAGTCTCTCCAGTTGGTTGATCAATTCATCATGTCTTACCCGATCGAAAGCCTTGGTGTAGTCAACAAAGCATAAATATAAATCCTTATTCATCTCATTTGACCTCTCTATGATAGTTGTTAGGATGTATATGGCATTAATAGTTCCTTTCCCTTCCACAAATCCACACTGTTCTTCTGCTATTTCTCTTTTGATTCTATTCCTTGTCTTCATCATGACTATTCTTAACAGGATTTTTGTTACATGACTCATCAGACTGATTGTGCGATGGAGTTCGCATTCTATAGCCCCTGTCTTCTTTGGAAGTGCTATGAAAATTGATTTTGACATATCTTTGGGGATTTTTCCAGTGTCGTAAATTTCATTTAGGACTGTTATTTTTTCTATGCCAAATTCCTCCAGGGCTTCAATCATCTCTGTAGTAATGTTGTCTGGTCCTGGGGCTTTTCCTGGTTTCATCTTTTTCAGTGCTGCTCTAAATTCATCTTTCATTATGGGTGGTCCTTCAAAGTTCTTTTTTATAATGTGTTCTTCGTTTCTGTCATCCTCAAAAAGGTCTTTAATGTACTCTCCCCATCTGTCTAATATTTTGTCTTTTTCCATGATAAGCGTGCCATCTTTCGATTTCAAGCAACCAGTTGATGTGCATGTATTTTTTCTGTGGATAATTTCTTCAATTCGTCTGTACATACCCTGAGGATCCGTTTTGTGTCGATCTTCCATTTCTTTGCACTTTGATTTCAGCCAAGCTTCGTTAGCTTCATTGCACCTATTCCTGATCTCCTTGTTTATCTTCCTGTATATCTCCTCACTTCTCTTTGCCTTCCTCCTTTCCACCATCAAGCCCAAAATTTCATTAGTCACCCAGTTCTTTTTTGCTTTTCTATCTGCCTTAGGGATTTCTTCACAAGCTTCATTTATCGAATTCCTCAACTTTGTCCATTGTTCCTCATTGTCACCAACGTCTTCCAGAGCACTGAATTTGTTTTGAACATGCACATTAAATTTTTGACGTATCCCTTCATCTGTCTTTAAGAGTCCAAGGTTTAATTTGTTGTTTTTGGTCTGTTTCCTTTTCCTCAATTTCAGTCTAAATCTTCCCACTACAGGATTGTGGTCACTGTTGCGGTCTGCGCCTGGTAGTGTTTTTGCTGACAGTAAAGAATTTCTAAATCTTTTGTTGATCAGGATGTAGTCAATCTGATTTTTGGTATTATCTCCTGGACTCATCCAAGTCCATTTTCTTCTATTAGACCGCTCAAACCAGGTGTTTCCTACTATGAACTCATTCATCTGTGCACATTCTACAAGTTTCCCTCCCCTTTCATTTTGCGTACCAAGGCCATGAGGTCCATCTATATCCTCCACCCTATCCTGTCCCACTTTAGCATTAAAATCTCCCATTATTACAGTAACTTCTTGTGATTTACATTGGACTTTGGCCATCTCTAATACTTCGTAGAAGTTGTCGATGTCTTCCTGAGAACTTGCGGATGTTGGTGCATACACCTGAATGATGTTGATATCAATTGGTTTGCCTCCGAATTTGACCAGCAAAACTCTGTCGGACACAGCCCAGTATCCCTTAACTGCTTTTGATTTGTCTTTGTCCATCATGATGCCTACTCCTCTTTCATGTGAGTTACCACCAGAGTATATCATTGTGTATTCTCCTGATGTTATCATGCCTGCCCCCTTCCATCTCACTTCCCCTAGTCCTAAAATACCAGTGTTAAGTCTTTCCATCTCTGTCTTGATATTTTCTAATTTACCCTTTTGTAACAATGTGCTTATATTCCATGTTGCAACTTTGATGTTTTTAAATCTGAGTTTAGGGTTCGCAGTAACTTACTGACGGTCTGGTGTCACCTGCGCCGCATGACAGTCCCTACTGGACGAAGCTGCTCTAACGGAGCACCTATTTACGTCGTTGTCTTTGATCTTTTTGTTTCTGTCCATGATATCCTGGGAAAAATTACGATGGTGGTTTCCCGTTGCCTTCCATCGGTTTGTGTACGGTCTCTCCGCTAGCCTTACTCTCTCCCGAGATGTCCACAAGGCAGTGGAGCTATTCACCCATAGCTTGGGGGTCTGGTTCGTGGGCACCATGGCGATATATATATATATATATATATATATATATATATATATATATATATATATATATATCGTCGGCCTCTTTACATCTCAGGAGACGATAGTTTGCACCAGGAGGCGTTGTGGTCATGACGTGCACTTTCTGCTGTGGCTGTGCAGGCCGGATTCTTGAGTGGCAATCTCTGTCACATCTGCCACATACAAATTGAGTCGCTATTGTCTGGTTTCTGGAACGTTGCTTGCGAAGAGCCCTTTTCTCATCTGCGCTTTGCGTATATATATATATATATATAACTTTTTCCGTTTGACGACGGAATCTGTTTTTTCGAAAGAATCAGAAACGGAAAATCCGTTTTTCGAAAAAATCGCCGAGCTAGGGTCTTTTTTTTTTTTTTTTTTTTTTTTTTAAATCGTTTATCGAACGTGAAAGTTTCGAGACGGTTACTCTCCGGTGAAGAAAGGAAAGCGGAAGCACACTTTTGTGAATGAAGCTATGAAAGTCAATGCGCATGCTTCGTTGCGAAATCTCGCATCAACTTCCGTGAAATCGCCGCCATTTTCGAGCTTCGCATGTTGAGCGAACTTCACGATGCCAGCGGTGAAAGAAGGCAAATATATCGCCTTAATCGACACAACTGTCAAGAATAAATGGCGTTTGGAATGGCTAGAGGAGAAAGATACAAAGATAATTCCCGTCGCCTGTGGTGTGTGAAAATCGACCGAGCAGTTATAAAGATACTTGAAATTGCCTGAAATAGGATGAAAAGCATTTTTGTTGTTTTTCTTGAATCTAATTGCAGGGGAAAGCTTAAGATTCAGTTTTATTTTTACAAAAGCTTCAGCGTCTGGGGGCTATACCCCACAGACCCCCCATACGGGGCACCGTCCCTGTACCCCCAACAGTGGCCGGTAGGTCCCTGGACCCCTTTCCGATTTTTGACTTTTTCTAAGTTGCACCCTTGTATATATATATATGTATATGGGGCGGTAGCCGTAGGTTTGATAAATAATAGAAATATATATATATACACATACATATACATTATATTTCTATTATTTATCAAACCTACAGCTACCACCCCAGTCAAAAACAACCACAGCACACACACACACACAAACACACACACACACACACACACACACACACACACACACACACACACACACACACACACACACACACACACACATGTATATAGAGATGTATGTGCATATATATATATATATATATATATATATAGACATATATTTATATATATTATAAATATGTGTATATATATGTGTATATATATGTGTGTGTATTATACACATATATATATATATGTATATATAGATATATATACATATGTATATATACATATATAAAATACACTTACATTTTATTTTTTATCATTTACCAAACCTACGGCTACTACCCCAGTCAAAAACAACCATGACACTATTCATCGTTGTTTTAATTGGTAAATACTAAATTAATCAGTGTAACAGTATGTTCAATGATAAATAAAATGGGAGGAAGAATTGCAGAGTTCAGGAGAAGGGAAATAGGAATAAGAGGGCGTGTGGTGCTGGGGAAAACCTTCCACGTGGCAGAAATTCTATAAGTAAAACAAACAGTCATTTTTGTCTTGTATTCAAGAGTTCCCCGTCGTCCCCTCTCACACACATCCACACCTGCACCAACAACATATCCAACACCAAACCCTGCCTTTATCCTCTCAGCCCATTCACACGAAAAACAGAGCAGGTGTGTGTAGAGTAGTATGAACGATTTTCCAATATCATTACCAGTTACCATTGATATGAGCCTTGTGTGCTTGGACACATGATCAGAGGATGTTAGTTCAGAAACACAAACAATACCGGATATACATGCATATGTTGACAGCACTATCAAGTGTCAAGAGACACCAGCCTTTATGGCTTACTGCACACTAAACAAAAGGGCGGTTTGGGATGGTTTGCTCAAATGTTACTTGCGTCATCCTGTTAACCCTTTCACTGCTGCACCCGATCCACCAACCGCAAAAACTTAACACTTTGACTCCCTCATCCTGTTTGTGGGTTGTTTGGATATTGTAGGACCCCTAACTATACAATCGCATAATAAGGGTTACGCGTGAAACGGTGTACCGTGGGGCTCACTGACCAAACTGCAATGGTGAAAAACTGGAGGAAACAACAACAAAAAGACACCCCAAAAACTCACATCGCATTGTTGAAACAAAGCTAATTGGAAGAAACTATGACAAGCAAACAACTTACAATCATAACTATTTTAAAGAAAAACCCAAAGAACACGATCTAAACAATTGTGTAGCAAAAGCTGTGCAGCTCGCAAAAAAAATCAACATTTTGTTTGCAAAAAAAGTCCAAATTGGTTTGCAAAAAGTCAAATCTTGGTGCTTTAAATTTACAAGTGATAGAGAAAAGAAACCCTGAACATTCTCTGGCGTTGAAATATGTGGACTACTGCTACAGATTCATTGCAAATGCATTTCATTGTTTTCATCATCATCATCATCATCATCAGGTGCCCTGCCGCATGGCGTTGGCGACCATGGACTTCCATCTGTCTCTATCTGTCGTTGCCCCTAGCATCTCCCCCACCCTCCTCATCCCCAGCCACTCTGCAAGTCCGTCCAGCATTCTCTCCCTGGGTCTACCTGGTGCTCTCTTTCCCTCCGGCTTTCCCGTTGTGACCAGGTGCTCCAAATCCCCACTCCTCATAAAATGGCCTATAAATGTTGCCTGTCTTTTCCTAATCTTCCTTATGAGTGATCTATTTGTGTCTGCCTCCATCACGACTGTCTCGTTTGTTTTCTTTGCTGTCCATGGAACTCTCAACATTCTTCTTAGAAACCACATCTCGGCTGCCTCAATCTTGCTCTGGCTTTGCTTGCTGACTGTCCACGCCTCGCATCCGTACAACAGTATTGGTTCTATATAACATTCAAGGACTCTCTTTCTGATGTTAATTGATAGGCATTTGTTGGTAAGAATGTCTGTCATCTTCTTGAATGCTGTTTTGGTTTGGCCGATTCTGCCAGCTATTTCCGATGTGCATCTGCCGTTTGATGAAATGACCGTTCCCAGGTATTTGAACTTATTAACCTGTGTCAAGGTTGTGCCATTTGCTGTTATTTTGCATGAGGGGATTTCATGTTTTTTACTGATCACCATGACTTCAGTCTTCCTGCTGTTTAGTTCCAACCCCTTACCTTTGCTTTCTCTTTCTAGTGTATTCACAAGGTTTTGTAGGTCCCTTTCATTTTCTGCAATTAGCATGGTGTCATCTGCATATCGAATGTTGTTTATCATTTTCCCTCCAACCTTTAATCCAGGGTCTTCTTCTAGGTTTCTCATGATAGTTTCGCTGTATAGTGAAAACATATCTGGTGACAAAACACAACCCTGTCTGACTCCTCTTTTGATGTTTTGGAAAGAGCTTATATTGTTTTCTATTCTCATTGCAGCTGTTTGTTCCCAGAACATATTTCTGATTATTCGTAGATCTTTTCCATTAACATTGAGTCTCTCCAGTTGGTTGATCAATTCATCATGTCTTACCCGATCGAAAGCCTTGGTATAGTCAACAAAGCATAAATACAAATCCTTATTCATCTCAATTGACCTCTCTATGATAGTTGTTAGGATGTATATGGCATTAATAGTTCCTTTCCCTTCCACAAATCCACACTGTTCTTCTGCTATTTTTTGTTGTTGATTCTATTCCTTGTCCTCATCATGATTATTCTTAACAGGATTTTTGTTACATGACTCATCAAACTGATTGTGCGATGGAGTTTGCATTCTATAGCCCCTGTCTTCTTTGGAAGTGCTATGAAAATTGATTTTGATATATCTTTGGGGATTTTTCCAGTGTCGTAAATTTCATTTAGGAGGACCGTTATTTTTTCCATGCCAAGTTCCTCCAGGGCTTCAATCATCTCTGTAGTAATGTTGTCTGGTCCTGGGGCTTTTCCTGGTTTCATCTTTTTCAGTGCTGCTCTAACTTCATCTTTCATTATGGGTGGTCCTTCAGAGTTCTTTTTTATAATGTGTTCTTCGTTTCTGTCATCCTCAAAAAGGTCTTTGATGTACTCTCCACATCTGTCCAGTATTTTGTTTTTTTTCGATTTTAAGCAACCAGTTGATGTGCAAGTACATGTATTTTTCCTGTGGACAATTTCTTCAATTCGTCTGTACATACCCTGAGGATCCATTTTGTGTCGTTCTTCTATTTCTTTGCATTTTGTGTTCAGCCAAGCTTCGTTAGCTTCATTGCACCTATACCTGATTTCTTTGTTTATCTTCCTGTATATCTCGTTTCTCTTTGCCCTCCTCCTTTCCTCCTTCAAGCCCAAAATGTCATTAGTCATCCAGCTCTTTTTTGCTTTTCTATCTGCCTTCACAAACTTCATTTATAGAACTTCTCAACTTTGTCCATTGTTCCTCACTGTCACCAACGTCTTCCA
The DNA here is from genome assembly GCA_030674185.1 of Monoplex corrugatus. Lineage (NCBI taxonomy): Eukaryota > Metazoa > Mollusca > Gastropoda > Littorinimorpha > Ranellidae > Monoplex > Monoplex corrugatus. The sequence continues at coordinate 59,078,616 of JAPXFY010000025.1, forward strand.
CAGCACTGAATTTGTTTTGAACATGTACATTAAATTTTTGACGTATCATTTCATTTGTCTTTAAGAGTCCAAGGTTTAGTCTGATGTTGCTTTTGCTTCATTGTTTTCATTAAATGTAAATCGAAAGAAATTCAAAACAAGTGCGACTGCCTGCGTTTAAGCAAACAGGAACCAGAGAAAGAAAAAAAGAAACCCAAACAAAACGTAAACAGAATCAGAACGCGTACTTAATACAACCAGACAAGACAGGCGCAAATTTTTAGCCAAGTGGCCTTTGTCAAGTGTGGACGTAAGATCACAAACGAACAAACACCAAACACAAAAATTAGGAGGAAAAAACTGCAAATGCCCTGCTGCTTCGTGTTTTTTTTTTCCTGGTTCCTAAATCGAAAGGCATTGACAGATAATCTTCACGCCAGTTTCCGTTCTAGCAAAACCTTTACATAACAAGATGATCAAGGCATTCGAGCAAACGTAGACGAAAGTGCAAAAAGTTGTTTTCTAAAGCGTTTCCGACTATCCCCAGGTAACACATGCCGATTACAGTGATCAAAGCACGTCCTAAACGCGTACCTTGGTTGACAAAGATACAGACCACGTAGACAAAAGTATAAGACGCTGTCTCTAAACCATTCACGACTGCTCCCAGGTAATACATGCTGGTTAAAATGATCAAAGCACATTCCATATACGTACTGTGGATAACAAAAATGTAAAGTGGCATACCACATGAAAATTGTCCTGTCTCACAAAGATGCTTGAGGCCAATGACAACCTAAAGTACAGACGTATAATTTCATAGACTTCTGGTGATAAAAAGATAATGACAAGTTGAATATGCAGAATATGAATCTTCATAAGTAGACTGAGCACATTTGAGGATATGAATACAAGAGAGAGAGAGAGAGAGCTATCAGCAAAACTTTTAATTTCAACATGAAAGAAAATGAAAAAAAATGCTTCAGAGAGTGTGCTGTGTTTGAACATTAATGTTTCTGTGTTTGATGTGCTGATTTATTTAAAATGTTGTCTTGATGTTTGTACAACGATAGAGTGGAAGGGAACTTTACCTTCAACGGTGAAAACAAAACCTGACATACAAGAGAAATGCTGTCCGCTGAGCAGAGCATGATATGATCCTGACCCCCACCCCCACCCCCCATGAGGATGCCGGGGGCTCTTTCAGTATAAGTAGTATTCCCACTTTCTGGAAAATCTGTGCTAGTATTTTCCTCTTTTCTCTTACTCTTCTTTGTTTCTGCCTTGCTCCTTTGCTTTGTCATCTTTTTTATCATTTTCTACCTTGCTGGTCCATTCACCTGTATGTGTTCGATAAAGTCTTACGTACTTTCTCTTAGGACTGATAATTGGGTACACGTATTAAGTGTATTTTTGACTCTAGGGATATAAGATATGCGGAAGCAATTTTAGGTAATTTAGGCCCGTTTTTATATATGTTTTAGTGTCTTTAGTTATGTTTAAATTTGTATTCAAGTATGCATTTTAAATCCCCTATGTGATAAATTGGATGGAGTGGTCAACGCTAGGGACGTCTCCTTAGATTATGTGCGCGAATGCATTGATAAGGGTACATAATTTTCTTTTGCTTTTTTTTTTTTTGAACCTGTTGAAGGACCGTGTGTGTACTGAAACTGTTAGAGCCCTGATATGGCTCTACGCAGTCGGCTGGGCTTTAAGCAACAATAAGAATAAAAATGCTCCTGATTTGTTTGAAGGAGTACGCTGTGTGTTCGATATTCTCTTTGTTTTTTGTTGTTGTTGTTGTTGTTGTTTCTTCTTCTTCTTCTTTTCTAAAGAATCATCTTGGCGTTTGTGAACAATAAATTGACAATAAATGGATCCCGAAACGTTTGAGAGGGTCCATTAATTGTAATGCATGTGACAGGCCCTGCACCGCACGTTCTTGAATTATTTGTTTGTTTGTTTTTGTTCATTTCCCCCGGTTCAGTGATGAAAAATAAAAGAAAAAAGTATTGCACACGCAGAGGTCAGTATGTCTGGGGTATTGTTGGGGTATACAGAATTTGCCAAACTTGGTAACGTGCGATTTTTATTTCGTTTTAATGAATAGGTCAGTGGCTGTTATTGCCCAAGACTTTGACGAGACTTCTCGGTCAAATCAATTTTCCATGCCTGCCATTGGTGAAATCTACTTGATTTTCTACTCTTCCATCCGGTCCATGTTATATCCTGGCGTCACCCAGATCCAAGAGATTCAGAAACCTGCGGTGTTGGTCAGGAAATTTTAGCGGTCACACTGTTGGTCTGTGTGTGACCTAAAATTTTAGCGGTCTCTCAATGACGCATCCGAGAAGTGGATGAGACTCGACTGTATGTGGTCCCAATTGTCCTACAATGAGCCCATAGCACGTTCATCTCTGAGTAGAAGTAGGCTGGGGCAAGAAAGAAAGAAAGAAAGAAAGAAGAAGAAGAAAAAGAAGAAGAAGAAGAAGAGGAGAACAACAACAACAACAGCAACAACAACAACACACACACAAACACAAACACGCAACACACACACACACACACACACACACACCACACACACACACACACACACACACACACACACACACACACACACACACACACACACACACACACACACACGAATGATTTTCCTAAAAATGGTTTATGAATATGCCTTTATGTGACTCCAGAAAACTCACCATATTATTCTGTGTCTGGTTTTGATAACGGCATTGATATGCAGCAAGAATATGTCGAATAAACTGTCTTCAGTGGGAGATGTTGTTATACAGTGTTGATGACCACTTATATGTAAGGTACAAAAGTCATACGTGAAGTATGCGTAAGAGATGTTCAGACGATAAAACATTTTATCTTTCTGGCAAGAAATTGTTGAATGTGTGCACTGTGTGTTTATTTTAAATGGGAATATGTAATGACAACCTACATGATCGTTACACATATATTTCTGATACATGGAACAGTGTAATTGGTTATTTTCTTCTCACTGTCAATATATTTGATTCTACTTGTGATTACTAGCTATTATTAGTAACGAAGAAAAGTGAATCAGACCACCTTCCTCTTGTTTTTTCGTAAAGCGAACAAAGTCTAGTTCTATAAATAATGTAAATATGAATAAAAACAGAAGTCATTGTTAAACATAAGTGGATCCATGAGTATGGTCAATACTTTACTTGTTCAATAAATTCGGAAACTATTTCAGAAAAGCTTGCCGCTGCACAGTATCTGATTACTGTTGACATGAATAAAACGTGATGAGCTTGAAAGATCACACTAAATGTATGGGGAACAGAATGACTTGTAGATAAGAGAGCTAAACAGAGAGACTGATTTGACTAACACTGGAAAAAAAAACTTCAGTTTCAATTTCGCTTTCTCAGTATGACGTTTCCGCGCTCGGAATGAATTCTATATATTGACGTCACGTGTACCATGTGATGGAGAAGGTCCAAAGTGATTATGGCCCAAGTTTTAATTTAACCCTTTGACTCCCTCACACTATCACCAAAATGCAAAAACTTAACCCTTTGACTCCCTTTGATTATCTGTGCAGGATGCTGGTGGGCAGGGTGCAGGAGTCAAAGGGTTAAGTCTGCACATAAACCAATAAGCTGGCCATATCCTGAGGTCCTACCTAGCAGATGGGATTTGTATCTCACATTAATATTTGTGTCAGTCTGTCATAGGAACAATTTACTTGAAAACATCAAGACAATTCATATTCAGAAAGTTTAGAAAATCTGTATATAAAGCAGTTAAAACCAAGTTATGTATTGCAGGAGAAGAATACAAAAAAACTGAATAAAGAGAAAAAAAGAAATAGGCCTACTACAGTGAAATATCATTGAAGAAACTTTTACACTCAATTAAAAACCAAACGGTATAATGGGATACAGTACACAAAAGTTTCAAGAAAGAAATCACAACTTACAAATGATATTTCTATTGCTGACTAGTATATACATTTGAAAAAAACATACTAGGAAAATCATTACTGAGATTATAGAATATCAAAAAAAATGGGGATGAACAGAATATTTTAGACGTTTAGGTTTGTTTTTCACTTAAATAATAAAAGTAAGGCCAGTTTTTAATGTTGTGGGCTGGGATTGAACTCAAGATATTTGATCTTCAGTTCATGAGTCTATCAAAAGGATCAACAGCCCGCATAAAATGAAGGAGACACCCTGGTATGAACCGGGACCTCTCGATCTATAATCGAATGCTTTACCAATGAGCTAGATCCCCTGAATAAAAAGTCCTTGACTTGCAGATGGCATAATCAGCAGGGTCATATGCATAGAAGTGATAGGTTTCCACAATACAGATTGTTTAAGGCAACTTGAGCAATAGATTCATACATTGATATCAAAATGAACAGTTTCATCAAAAACGGGTTGACTGAATTCAGATTTGGTGTCTCTGTTATTGCTTGTCATCGTTTTAGATACAACAGAAGAAGGAAAAGTGAATTTGTATGACATTTATACACTATGACTAAAGACGATGAACTATTTTTCTCACTTTGCTGTCCTGTGTTGGATAATCTCAGACTGAATTAGATATAGATAAACTGTGATTCCTGTATATTCAGCTTTAACATACTGACATCAGTACTTAGTGGGACCATTCTGTCTGATCTTAATATGTATGTTTATGAAATATTGAAGATACTGGATGTCGTTACATCATTTGTCTTTTACTCAGTTAAATGAATATGTTCGCTTATTGGTGTGTAGTGTTCTAATTTAATGTTTTATTTGTATAACCCCCTTTTAATAGGGGGATCTGGCCTACATGCAATAAATCACATTTGTGTTCCTATTCGTACTATCTCTCTTTCTCTTTCTCTGTCTCTCTCTCTGTGTCTCTGTCTGTCTGTCTGTCTGTCTCTCTCTCTCTCTCTCTCCATCTCTCTCTCTCTCTCTCTCTGTCTCCATATATATATATATATATATATATATATATATATATATATATATATATATGTGTGTGTGTGTGTGTGTGTGTGTGTGTATTTATGTATGAATATATGTATGTGTGTATTTATGTATGAATGTATGTATGTATGTATGTAATGTATGTATGTATGTATCTATCTATCTATCTATCTATCTATCTATCTATACATGTATAATATATTATATAAGTATATCCATATCTCTTTCTCTGTCTCTGTCTACCTGTCTTTCTTTCTCTCTGTCTGTCTGTCTCTCCATCTTGCTCTCTCTGTGTCGCTCTCTCCATCCCTCTCTCTCTTACTTTCTCTGTTTCTTTCTCTTCATCTCTCTCTGTGACGTGTGTTGACAGTAAACAGCGTGCGGATAACAGCACGGCATGATATTCGTTTAAATGATAACTAATTGCTGTTCACTGTGAAATGTATATATATATATAGTTAGTTGAGAATCAGACAGCGACGAGTAAAGACGAAGAAGCATTGCCCTGTCTTCCGAGTTGGCTGTAGGAAGAACGAAACATGGTGTCAGAAGTGGGATCACGAACTCCAACAAAAATCCAGAATATTGAAGACTAAAGTTCAACCATGGAAGATGAACAAGAAGAGAGAAAAGCCAGTCGACGACATGCCAAGATTTCCTTGCCTCCTAAACTTGATGTGAATGGAGGAAACTTGCAGAGCAGCTGGAGGAAATTCAAGAGGCTTTGGGACAGCTATGAAATTGTGACAACACAGACAGAAGAAGACTCAACATACAGAACAGCAGTTTTTCTTTCTTGCATCGGGATGGATGCTATGGACATCTATGAAGGATTGGCATTTGCTAATGAAGCTGAAAGAAATGACATTGACACTGTTCTCCAGAAATTCGAAGAATACTGTGTGGGTTCAACCAATGAAACTTACGAAGCATTCAGATTCAACTGCAGACATCAAGCAGCAGGAGAATCTATCGAACAGTTTGTGGCAGAACTGCGGAGACTGATCAAGACCTGTAACTATGGTACACTGGAAGACAGACTGTTGAGAGATCAAATCGTACTGGGTGTACATGACGAGACTCTGCGATCAAAATTACTGGAAGTGCGACAGCTGACATTGACTGCATGTATTGATATGTGCAGAGCGCATGAATCAAGTCAACATCAAACCGTCCAAATGATGAGAAAAACGCAGGACACGCAGGAAGTCCAAGTTTTCAAAGAAAAGAAGACAGCAAAGCAGTATAGCAAAGGAAACAAACCAGAGTACAGAGAGAAATGCGGATATTGTGGTGGAAAGCACCCAAGAGCAAAAGAGAAATGTCCAGCATTTGGAAGAAAATGCAAAGCTTGTGAAGGAAATAATCACTTTGCTTCATGCTGCAGAACACCCAAGAAAAATCGGAAGAAAACAAAAGTTCGGCACTTCGAAGAAGAAGAGACTGACACTGAAAGCGATAATGAAATCCTCGGGATCAAAGACAAAACCAGAAAAAAGGAGAGAAACATTACGAGCAAAAATGCTGATAAATGAGATGCCGGTAAGATTTCTTCTTGACACAGGTGCAACAACAAACGTGATGTCTGAGAGCCTGTACAGAGAAGTCACAGGAGATGAAAGAAAGTCGGACTGCAAGAGACGAAGAAGAAGCTGGTGATATTCAACGGAACAGAAATGAAGCCTGTGGGGGAGATAGTGCTGCGAGTGAAAAACCCCAAGAACAGAAGGAAATACAAAGTCAACTTTGCAATCACCAAAACGGACTGTAAGCCAGTACTGGGACTGAAAGCTGTACAACACATGCAATTGTTGACGATCAATGAAGAGAACATTGCAACGATAGCGGCGAATCAGAAAGAGGAGGAAAATGCAAAAGATATGCTCACAAAGTACAACGATGTCTTTGAAGGAGAAGGAAAACTAGAAGGGAAATTACACCTAGAAACAGACCCCAGTATTGCTCCAGTGAAGATGCCTTGCAGAAAGTGGCCGATAGCAGTGCAAGAGAAAGTGAAGGACGAGCTGAAGAGGTTGAAAAAAACTGGACGTGGTCACTAAAGTAGACACGCCAACGGAGTGGATAAGCAGTTTGGTCTAACAACAAAGAGCAATGGGAAAGTCAGACTGTGCATCGACCCTAAGCCACTGAACAAAGCCCTCAGGAGAAACGAGTACCCCATGCCAACCATTGATGACGTACTGCCTCTCCTCAAAGATGCAAAATACTTCACACACCTGGACGCGAAAAACGGGTTTTGGCACGTTGAACTGGACGAAGACAGCAGCTACCTGACAACATTTGAGACGCCTTTTGGCAAATACCGATGGAAACGAATGCCCTTTGGAATTTCACCAGCCCCAGAAGAATTCCAGAGGAGGGTTGACATCACTCTGGCAGGACTGCCAGGCGTGATGGCGGTTCATGATGACATCTTTGTTTTTGGCAAAGGACCAACCGACGAAGCAGGAGCACAAGTTCATGATACCAACCTGAACCATTTGCTACAACGATGCCGAGAGACTGGAATCAAACTCAACAAGGAGAAGGTTGAGATGAAACTAACAGAGATATCATATTTGGGACACATCTTCTCAAGAGAAATTGGACGCTGTCCAACAACTCCCAGTGCCAGAAGACAAAGCAGCTGTGCAGAGACTACTCGATGTAGTCGGATACCTTCAGAAATTTGCACCAAACCTGTCTGAGGCAGCAGCACCATTCAGAGAACTGGTAAAAAAAGACGTCCACTTCAGATGGGATGAAGACGTCCACGGAGAAGCCCTGAAGAAAGTGAAGAAGATACTCTCTGAGCCACCGGTACTTCGCTACTTTGACTCTTCAGGAAAGCGTACAACCACCCTTCAGTGTGATGCTTCACAGTTTGGACTTGGAGCTTGTCTCATGCAGGATGGTCAACCGATTCAGTACGCATCACGAGCCTTGATCGAGACAGAAAAAAGCTATGCTCAAATAGAAAAGGAGATGTTGGCAATACCCTTCGGTCTGGAAAGGTTTGAGAGATACGTCTATGGAAGAGACATCCTGGTGGAGACCAACCACAAACCACTAGAGACCATTCACAAGAAGAGCCTTCTCTCAGCACCTAAGAGGATTCAGAGGATGCTACTCAGAACTCAGAAGTTCAGGTACACGGTAGTGTACAAGCGTGGATCTGAGATGCACCTGGCTGACACACTCAGCAGAGCAGTCTGTGGAAAAGCGGAACAGCAAGTCACCTACAAGGAATCCGTTTTCCTCACAGACCTGGAGAAAACAGACTCATTGCAAGAACTAGCCATCAGCCAAGAGAGACTGAACAGTCTGCAGCAAGCAACTCAGGAAGATGCAACCATGAAACCCTTAAAGCTGTCATTCTACAAGGCTGGCCAGAGGAGAAACAACAACTTTCATTACAGTTACAAGAATACTTTCCTTTCAGGGAGGAACTGTCAGTCCACAACGGACTTGTCTTCAAAAGCCACAGAGTAATTGTACCTGAAAGCGAAAGAGCAGACATCCTTGAGAAACTTCATGCAAGCCACTCAGGAATTCAGAGCTGCATAAGAAGAGCACGTGAGGTAGTCTACTGGCCCAGGATGAACATGGACATTGAAGATTTTGTCAAAACATGCAGCGCCTGTAACACATACCAACGCGGTCAGCAGAAGGAACCACTTATCAGTACAGAGATCCCTGATCTGCCCTGGCAACACATCGCTTGTGACATCTTTGAACATAATGGCAATGAATACCTGGTCACGGTCGATCACTACTCTGATTTCTTTGAGATTGATCGTTACAAACAAGAGAATCCAAAGAGGTCATCATCTGTCTGAAGAGACACTTGGCAAGACACGGAATACCAGAACGCCTGACAACAGACTGTGGAACTCAATTCACATCAAACCAGTTTGGAAAGTTCAGAAAAACATATGGGTTTGAACACGCAACAAGCTCACCACACTACCCTCAGTCCAATGGAAAAGCAGAGAGCGCGGTGAAGGCTGCAAAGACGTGCATGAAGAAAGCAGAACACAACAATCAAGATCCCTTCCTCGCTTTACTTGAGCTGAGAAACATCCCGACAGAGACTGTAAACAGTTCGCCTGCTCAGAGACTGTTCGGCAGAAGAACACAAACACAAGTGCCGACGTCAAAGACATTATTCCAACCTACAGTTGTACCAATCAAGAAAGAACTTGAGAAAAGGAAACTGAAGCAAGCGCACTACTACAACAGAAGCGCAGTAGAGCTCACAGAACTGAGTCCGGGACAGATTGTGAAATTCCAACCTCCAGGATCCAAAAAGTGGATCAGCGCCAAAGTAGACCAACAGGTGAACATCTGGTCATACAACATTCGCACAGAGGACGGACGTCAGTACAGAAGGAATCGTCGTCAGCTACGAGACACAACAGAAACGGAGCTTCAGCAGACAATCAACCCTCAACGACTGGTCCAGAGAAGGATGATTTCTGGAAGACATCAGGAAAGCGACACATCGGGCAAGCAACAGCAAATCATCATTCCATCAAAACAGATGCTGGAAAATAACAAGAAAACTGGAACTGGAACAGATGTCAGGACGCCAGCATCGTCTGTCCGTGAGAACTCATCTGATCAGTCACCATCATCAAAATGTCTGAGACAACCAGCATCAAGGAGCCAGATGAAGTTACCAAACAAACAAGGACAGGACAACCCGAACCAGTTAGTTCTCCTTACAGAACAAGATCTGGAAGACAAAGCAAAAGGCCAGATTTCCTGAACTATGAATGAAACTGAAGACTCTATCACAATCAGATAAACTGAAAGCATTGCGAAATATGGACATGATGATGATGGATAGTATAATGATCAGAGATAAAATGAGGTGAATGAATGATTGGGCCCTGTGCGTGAGAGAAAGAATGAGTGTTTGTTAAGTTGATGTTGTGATAAAGGTAGGAAACACATTTATTTCGTATGGACTGAAAGATAGGAAAAATGATTAATTGATTTTGTTGCCTTAAAGAAAGGGAGATGTGACGTGTGTTGACAGTAAATAGCGTGCGGATAACAGCACGGCATGATATTCGTTTAAATGATAACTGATTGCTGTTCACTGTGAAATGTATATATATAGTTGGTTGAAAATCAGACAGCGACGAGTAAAGACGAAGAAGCATTGCCCTGTCTTCCGAGTTGGCTGTAGAAAGAACGAAACACACACTCTCTCTCTCTTACTCTCCCTCCACTCTCTCTCTCCTTCCTCCGTCTCTCTATCTCTCCATTTTTTTCTTTCTCCTCTCTCTCTCTCTCTCTTCCCCTCGTCACTCTATCTCTCCATCTCTCCCTTTTTCCTCTCTCTCTGTCTCTCTCTGTCTCTCTCTGGGGAAATGCTGAATGCTTGGTATGTGCTTTAGATATGTATCACAGCTAACTTCTGAGTCGCCTGACACGTTCGTGTTATGTAGGGATCGTTTCAGTTAGATACTTCATTATCATATTTGCAGGTCGCTACATCATGTACATATCAGATTCAGGTGAATGAGTTATAATCACAAGGCTTGTTCACGGAAGTCTGTAAGGATTTTAATGGGGATGTATGTAGTTCGTGGCACAAGCCTCTCTCTATCTCTGTCTCTCTCTCTTTCTTTCCTCTCTCTCTCTCTTTCTTTCTTTCTTTCTTTCTCTGTCTCTGTTTCTCTCTCACTGTCTCTCTCTTCCTGTCCCTAACTCTCTCTCTATCTTTCTCTGTCTCTCTCTCTCTCTCACTCACTCTCACTCTTCCTTTGTCTCTCTCTCTCTCTCTCGCTCACTCTCTCTCTCTTCCTTTGTCTTTCTTTCTCTCTCGCTCACACTCTCTTCCTTTGTCTCTCTTTCTCTCTCTCTCGCTCACACTCTCTCTCTTCCTTTGTCTCTCTTTCTCTCTCTCGCTCACTCTCTCTCTTCCTTTGTCTCTCTTTCTCTCTCTCTCCCACTCTCTCTCTCTTCCTTTGTCTCTCTTTCTCTCTCTCTCTCGCTCACACTCTCTCTCTTCCTTTGTCTCTCTTTCTCTCTCTCTCGCCTCTCTCTCTCTCTTCTTCTCTCTGTCTCTCTCTCTTTTTCTCTCTGTCTTTTTTTTCTCCTCTCTTTTTCTCTGTCTCTCTTTTCTCTCTCTCTTTGGATCATCCGTATCATTACGGCGTGTTGGTGGATTTTTGTTTGTTTGCTTGTTTTTCGGTAGAGCCGTGGACTCAAAATCTGATGTCTCGAGCTCACTCCAGCCTGCACTATAAAACCTGGCCCCTAAACAGGCGGTGTTTTGGGTGGTGTCAGGTGAGTGTTCCATTTTGGTGGTGTCAGGTGAGTGTTCCATTTTGGTGGTGTCAGGTGTGTTCCATTTTGGTGGTGTCAGGTGAGTGTTCCATTTTGGTGGTGTCAGGTGAGTGTTCCATTTTGGTGGTGTCAGGTGAGTGTTCCATTTTGGTGGTGTCAGGTGAGTGTTCCATTTTGGTGGTGTCAGGTGAGTGTTCCATTTTGGTGGTGTCAGGTGAGTATTTCATGGATTGCGTCCACCCCCACCCCCACCCCACACGCATATTGTCAATACGTAGTGTGTTTTGAGCAGGGTTAAGGAGTCTGTCGAACTATCACAGGTATATTTTCGTCGAGTGTATATGAAACTGTCCGAATGAGAAGAACACCTTAACCCTTCGACTCTCACACCCTTTCCACTAACCGTAAAAACTATGCCCTTCGACTCCCTCAACCTATCCACCAGCTTCCTGCAGGAAACTGGTGGATAGGGTTTTTGCTTTGCTAGCATGGTTGATATTACAGGATGCTGGTGGACAGGGTGCGGGAGTCAAAGGGTTAATAAACACCAAACTCCCAACATGCCCTTGAAATTGTATATTTTGATGATTTCGTCTCATTACGTTTTCTTTCTTTTATTGTTGTTTAAAGCCCAGCCGACTGCGCAGATCCATATCAGGGCTAATACCACTTCAAAACACACAAAACTTCAACAGGAAATAAAAAGAAGAAAGAAAATTAAGTACACATATCAATGCATTCGCGCACATAATCTAAGGACATGCCCCCCATTCCGTCCGATTTATCGTACAGTGGAAATTTAAAAAACACACCTGAATACAAATATAAGCATCACATAAGGACACCAAAACATACATAAAAACAGGCATAAATTACCTAAAATTGCTTTCGCATATATTACCTCCTTAGAACCAAAAATGCACTTAATACATGTACCCAATTATCAATCCGAAGAAAAAGTATGTAAGACTTTATCGAAAAAATACAGGTGAATGGACCATTAAGGCAGAAAATAAGTAGAAATGACAGAAAGTAAAGGAACAAGGCAGAAACAAAGAAGTGACAGAAAAGAGGAAATTTCTAGCACAGAATTTGCAGAAGGTGAGGATACTATTTATACTGAAAGAGCCCCCGGCAACCCAACGGGGGGACGTCTCATTACAATATTACAATACCATGCAAGACAACGCAGCACAACAACAGAATACAACAAAACACAAGGCAAGGCAACAACATATGTAATACAACACAACACAACACAACACAGTACAACAGAACACAGCACAACATTACACAACACAACACAACATAATAAAAGACAACAGCTTCAACACGAGACAAGAAAATACAATATATCGTAAAACACCTCAAGGCTCATCGAAACATCAAAGAACTTTTTTTGAAGGATAATGGTACTAAGGCAGTTCTTTTTTTTTTTGCTCACATTTTTCTGTCTTGTTTTCTGAAACATTGTGATAGTTCGCTTGTACGTTGTTTTGGTCCTAAACTTAGTGATTTTATTTTTTTCGTTTGTTTTGTTTTGTGTTGGTTTGGGTTTTGTTTTAGTTATTGTTGCTATTATTGTTGTTTGTTGTTGTTGTTGTCGTCGTCTTTTAAGTTCGCTTGACGAAGCCCATGTTTGTCAAATTTGGTCCCGTCTTGTTTCATAGATTATCATGGAGGACAGCAACTGAGACCTTCAAAATTCAATGTTCAGTGTTCTCTGTTTAATAATACTTCAACCAAAATTGGAGTATGAGGATAACAGCAAATGAATGAAACTTTCGATGGGATTAATTTATCACATGAAGAAAAAAGAATTTATGACCGTCCAACAGGAAAAAAAAAACACATTTGAACTTGTCTTACGATAGGATATTTAAATTTTCCGAGGACGACTGTACAAGTGTTAAGAAATTGATAAATTTTGCTAGTTTCAGCTGTTTTGAAATGAAGTTACATAACGAGAACATTGATTTAACTGACAGATATTTTTGTGGCGTAAACTTCAGTCGGTCAACATGGACTTTAAAACATTCGAAAATGAAATGAAACTCATTGCCTTGGGCATTATCATTACAAAACTGACTTTCTGCTTTGTAATTTATTCCTTTGTATCTATGTAATTTGATATTTGATCTCAAGCTTGTGACAGCTGCACCGAAATTTGATCGAGAGAAAGACATGAATATCTAATGACTGCGTAACATATTTTTCTATCCTAAATTTGTTTTTGAAATTACCGTATAACATATATAGTCCAGTGTCGATGGTGTCCAGGACTCCGGCAGTAGTAAAGGCGATGGTGAAAATGTATCACCCGGCAAGGCCCGTAAGTGTTGCAGCAACAGCCTCCGGCTCTTGTGGACAAAGCCTGTCCCTTCCAGGCGATTTGCAGTGAGGCCATCAGACATCTGGCGCATGGGACGATATGTCAAACACCTCGTACCTTTCAGCCAGCATCGTGCCCTCAGCCTCCCCTCTTTGGCTGAGAATCTGGACCCTTTTAAGTGTCTCCAATCAGAGAGAACAAAAAAAAACAAAAAAAAGAAGAGAAAACAAATAACTGAAATACTGGACATTGTCTTTCATTCGGATAGGCCGGTAGACACACATATGAAATAGGAGAATGTTCAAAACAATCTCTTGAAGATGTGATTCTCAGGTCAGTATGAGTGGCGTGCACTTTTCTTAATACACATTACTAGCAAGAAACTCTGGGCAGAGCTGGACAGCAGAAGATTTTTTAGAGAAGCCTACGTCAAGCAAGTGTTACGGCCCTAAACTTTTCACATTCTCAGAGCGCCGTAAGTCCTGTATGCCCTTTTGCTGTTGCCACTGGACAAAACAGCAGGGAAGTTTCAGTCTTTTTCTCTCAATTTTTTTGTTTGTTGTTTGTTTGTGATCTTACATTCACGCTTGACAAAGACCTGTTGACCCAAAATTTGTACCTGTCTTGTCTGGATGTATTAAATACACGTTCTGATTATATTTTCGTGTTGTTCTGGTTTCTGTTTGCTTGAACACAGGCAGTCACACTTGTATTGCTTTTTTGTTTTTTTTTGTTTTGTTTTTTGAAATTTCTTCTCGCAGTCGCACTTGTTTTTTTTTTTGTTTTTTTTTTTAAATGTCTCCTCTACCTGGGTTCAAACCTGTGGTCTAACGCCTGAAGGCCAATTACCCGTGTCACGGATGTCTGACGCCTGAAGGCCAATTACCCTTGTTGCGGATGTCTGACGTCTGAAGGCCAATCACCCTTGTTACGGATGTCTGACGCCTGTAGGCCAATTACCCTTGTCACGGATGTCTGACGCCTGAAGACCAATTACCCTTGTCACGGATGTCTGACGCCTGAAGGCCAATTACCCTTGTCACGGATGTCTGACGCCTGAAGGCCAATTACCCTTGTCACGGATGTCTGACGCCTGAAGGCCAGTTACCCTTGTCACGGATGTCTGACGCCTGAAGGCCAGTTACCCTTGTCACGGATGTCTGACGCCTGAAGGCCAATTACCCTTGTTACGGATGTCTGAAGGCAAAATACCCTTGTCACGGATGTCTGACATCTGTAGGCCAATTACCCTTGTTACGGATGTCTGACGCCTGAAGGCCAATTACCCTTGTCACGGGTGTCTGACGCCTGAAGGCCAATTACCCTTGTCACGGGTGTCTGACGCCTCAAGGCCAATTACCCTTGTCACGGATGTCTGACGCCTGAAGGCCAAATACCCTTGTCATGGGTGTCTGACGCCTGAAGGCCAAATACCCTTGTCACGGATGTCTGACGCCTGAAGGCCAATTACCCTTGTCACGGATGTCTGATGCCTGAAGGCCAATTAACCTTGTCACGGATGTCTGACGCCTGAAGGCCAAATACCCTTGTCACGGATGTCTGACGCCTGAAGGCCAATTACCCGTGTTATGGATGTCTGACGCCTGAAGGCCAATTACCCGTGTTATGGATGTCTGACGCCTGAAGGCCAATTACCCGTGTTATGGATGTCTGACGCCTGAAGGCCAATTACCCGTGTTATGGATGTCTGACGCCTGAAGGCCAATTACCCTTGTCATGGATGTCTGACACCTGAAGGCCAATTACCCTTGTTACGGATGTCTGACGCCTGAAGGCCAATTACCCTTGTCACGGATGTCTGACGCCTGAAGGCCAATTACCCTTGTTACGGATGTCTGATGCCTGAAGGCCAATTACCCTTGTCACGGATGTCTGACACCTGAAGGCCAATTACCCTTGTCACGGATGTCTGACGCCTGAAGGCCAATTACCCTTGTCACGGATGTCTGACACCTGAAGGCCAATCACCCTTGTTACGGATGTCTGACGCCTGAAGGCGAATTACCCTTGTCATGGATGTCTGACGCCTGAAGGCTTATTACCCTTGTCACGGATGTCTGATGCCTGAAGGCCAATTACCCTTGTCACGGATGTCTGACGCCTGAAGGCCAATTACCCTTGTCACGGATGTCTGACATCTGAAGGCCAATCACCCTTGTTACAGATGTCTGACGCCTGAAGGCCAATTACCCTTGGCACGGATGTCTGACACCTGAAGGCCAATTACCCTTGTTATGGATGTCTGACACCTGAAGGCCAATTACCCTTGTCACGGATGTCTGACACCTGAAGGCCAATTACCCTTGTCACGAATGTCTGACACCTGAAGGCCAATTACCCTTGTTATGGATGTCTGACGCCTGAAGGCCAATTACCCTTGTTATGGATGTCTGACGCCTGAAGACCAATTACCCTTGTTATGGATGTCTGACGCCTGAAGGCCAATTACCCTTGTTATGGATGTCTGACGCCTGAAGGCCAATTACCCTTGTTATGGATGTCTGACGCCTGAAGGCCAATTACCCTTGTTATGGATGTCTGATGCCTGAAGGCCAATTACCCTTGTTATGGATGTCTGATGCCTTGAGGCCAATTACCCTTGTCATGGGTGTCTGACGCCTGAAGGCCAATTACCCTTGTCACGGATGTCTGACGCCTGAAGGCCAATTACCCTTGTCACGGATGTCTGACACCTGAAGGCCAATTACCCTTGTCACGGATGTCTGACGCCTGAAGGCCAATTACCCTTGTCACGGATGTCTGACACCTGAAGGCCAATTACCCTTGTCACGGATGTCTGACGCCTGAAGGCCAATTACCTTTGTTATGGATGTCTGATGCCTGAAGGCCAATTACCCTTGCCATGGGTGTCTGACGCCTGAAGGCCAATTACCCTTGTCACGGATGTCTGACGCCTGAAGGCCAATTACCCTTGTCACGGATGTCTGACACCTGAAGGCCAATTACCCTTGTCACGGATGTCTGACGCCTGAAGGCCAATTACCCTTGTCACGGATGTCTGACGCCTGAAGGCCAGTTACCCTTGCCATGGGTGTCTGAAGCCTGAAGGCCAATTACCCTTGTCACGGATGTCTGACGCCTGAAGGCCAATTACCCTTGTCACGGATGTCTGACGCCTGAAGGCCAATTACCCTTGTCACGGATGTCTGACGCCTGAAGGCCAATTACCCTTGTCACGGATGTCTGACGCCTGAAGGCCAATTACCCTTGTCACGGATGTCTGATGCCTGAAGGCCAATTACCCTTGTCACGGATGTCTGACGCCTGAAGGCCAATTACCCTTGTCACGGATGTCTGACGCCTGAAGGCCAGTTACCCTTGCCATGGGTGTCTGACGCCTGAAGGCCAATTACCCTTGTCACGGATGTCTGACGCCTGAAGGCCAATTACCCTTGTCACGGATGTCTGAGGCCTGAAGGCCAATTACCCTTGTCACGGATGTCTGATGCCTGAAGGCCAATTACCCTTGTCATGGATGTCTGACGCCTGAAGGCCAATTACCCTTGTCACGGATACCTTAATCACTAAGCTGTCAGACATCTAAACACAGGGACATTTTAAGATATGAAGTTCACTTCTGTTCTCGCTCGACCAGATCCAGCTGGAACCCTTTTTATCTGCTTCTGTCATTGTCTGTAGGGCTCTGGTCCTCTCCTTCCCTGATGCAGACAGCTGTTTCATGAGGTCATAGGCAGATGTGCCCACCACCACCCCTGCTCAAACCTCTGTGGCAAGGACTTTGGCTTGGGAACCTGATTTCCCCAAGCTGCAGCAAGACTGGCATACTTTTCAGTATGGTAGAAATGGACTTTTCCATTCTACTTTCATACAGCACAGCGAGTTCGATCGGCATTATTTGTTTTGATGAATAAAATCGAAGTACGATATTCGGTCTCGTACCTTTCTTGCTGATCATTTCTGGATGTTTTTCCAAACTGGAAGATCTGTGTACATCTCAGTCATCTGCTCCATTCAGCAGATCCCGCTTCCATGCTCAAAATGTCAATTCTTTCAGGCCACCGTCTGCTGCCTCATTCCGTATAGGTTTCCGGAAATTCTGGTGGTACAGATTTTCTCCTGGCAATACTAATTGCTTGTGGATCTTTTTTAAGCACTTGACTGTGCCTCCATGTCTACCTTCCTTGGATAAGCGCCAATGTACATGAGACAAGGTCATGTGCCACTGTTTGATTGTCCTGGTAGTGTGGAGACGCCAGATCATCTGACTGTCCCATTTCACCAGATTTTTGTTTGAGAACAGGAGGTCGTATACAGATCTGAGGATGAAACTGATCCTG
The DNA here is from genome assembly GCA_030674185.1 of Monoplex corrugatus. Lineage (NCBI taxonomy): Eukaryota > Metazoa > Mollusca > Gastropoda > Littorinimorpha > Ranellidae > Monoplex > Monoplex corrugatus. The sequence continues at coordinate 59,096,546 of JAPXFY010000025.1, forward strand.
AGAGGGGCCATATACCACAAGTCATTCCAGCTTAGACTTGTTTGGAGTGCAGTGTCCCACGTTGTCCGTTGACTGTGTTGGCTTTGCTGGACTGCCTTCTGGATTCTTTTGGCATACATTTCTTTCTTAATCTCTTGTATTACCATGTCGCTTTTTGCCTTTCCCTCGACCTATGACCACCATTTCATTTTTGGTGATCCCATTCCCTGCCTGTTGGTATGTGTGTGCCCTATTATTTCTCTGACTATGGCGCTTTTCTGCCCTGCGTCAGCTGCCTCCAGGACTTTCCGTTTTCTGCCAGTCCCAGGTTGTGCTGGCTTGATCTCACAACCCTATCTCCCAAGTCCTCAAGCAGGACCAGATTATCTATCTTCGATGCGTTGGTTACAGACTAGCTGTCATTCACATGCAGATTCTGACAAACAGACATGGACTTTAAACAAGATTTTCTTGATGCTGTGTCTAAAATAAATGGTGTGTGTTGTGTGTGTGTGTGTGTGTGTGTGTGTGTGTGTGTGTGTGTGTGTGTGTGTGTGTGTGTGTGTGAGTGTGTGTGTGTGAGTATGTGTGAGTGTGTGTGTATGCGTGTGTGTGTGAGTATGTGTGTGTGTGTGTATGTTTGTGTGTATGTGTGTGTGTGTGTGTGTGTCTGTCTGTCTGTGTCTGTTATTTGATTTAACGTCTTTTCATTATGAATGATATTAGACCCCCTCCCCAAAAATAATTAATGAATAAATAAAAGAAAAGAAAAATGAAAAAAAAAGATGTAAGCACGGTGGATGACAAGAGGGAGGACGGAGGCAGAGGGCAGGCAGAGTAAGAGACAGAAAGCTTGTAAAAGGAAGGGACAAGGTCTTAAGAAAAAGAGACGTGTATGTGTGTGTGTGCGCGTGCGCGCGTGCGTGCACGCATGTGTGTGTTCTGGCTTTGTTGATTTGAATGGAATATTTCTATAACTAATCGATAACAAAGAGGCTTAACGAGCACCATTACCGAAGCAGACCAGTAGCAGCACATGACGTAATGGCTGTTTCGCCAGCTGGCAGAGCGCATGAGGGAGGCGAAGGGACCGTGTCACGACGCTAAACCTGCTCAATCATTTGTGAAGGGGACAGGTCACGAACAGCAGTTTAAGCCACGAATAAACATGGCAGATGAAAAACAAAACCACATCGATGGAAATTTGTTTTCACGCAGCCCACAGTCTAACAATATCGATTCTACGGCCGTTCAATCGTCCCGCCTCTTCCGCCCAACTACAAATGTTGTGTTGTTCAGGTAGGCGTGTTCAGTCTAGTCTTTACATTCGTCTAATGAACACACAGAACACCACACACGTTCAGAATTTCTTCAGTGGGTAACTTAACTGTTTTTCCTGAGACGAACACTGCAGCCAGTGAAAGGGAAAGGGACTGCCATTGTTCAAGTAAACGCAAACCAGAAACATGCAGAGAACGACAAACTCGAATTTAAACCAATAATCTGTATTGTTTCATTTTGTAAATTAAATAAACGTAAGTGTTGTCACGTTTCTTTTGTAAGTGTTTGTATTGTTTTGGCTTTTGTTTCATGTGACGGTGGACTTTTCATGTTTTGGCGGACTAGACAAATACTATTTCAAATACAAAACATCGGCAAGGAATGGGTGACATCGAGACTTAGACAAAATACGGTGTCTCAAAAATCAGTAAATTATTGAAATTACTAAGAAATCAGTGAAATAGTCTGTTCACTGACAAAATGTTGTGAAGAATTAGCGAAGTCAATCATAATAACTAACCAAAACAAGGGAGAAAAACCATAAAACTAATCTGACTAGGCCTTGCCTCGTCTTTGCTCGGGGGAAAAGTAAGAAACCAAAAAAAGATAGAATGTGTCTGGTCATGGTGATGGGAAAATTTCTGTCTTTCATCCAAGCAATAAACTGTGATTTGGTCATCTTTCTGTACAAAACTGCCGAAGGTCTGCTGGACACTACTGTACGGCCGTTTATAAGGTTTGCCGTGTGTTGTGATCTGCTGGATAACCACAACAATTACAGTATGTCAATGCATAGTGAGGACAGTACTGACGGTTTTCACAGCGTCCTTAAACTTGTGCAACATAATCACAGCACTGTCGTCTGCTCCCAGAATGTCTTGCCGACTGAGGTGAGCGACTCATTTTTTCAAAATTTTCATTTATTTATTTGTTTGTTTGTTTATTTTTTTTATTTGATTCATTTATTTACTTATTTGTATATGTATATTATATATATATATATATATATATATATATATATATATATATATATATATATATATATATGTATTTTCATTCATTTACGTATTTACCTGTTTGTTTATTTCTTATCAAATCAATATGTGTGGAGAGTGTACCTTCTTTCTCATCATTTAGTTAGTTAGTTACTTAAGTTACTTAGTTAGTTGGTTAGTTAGTTGTATATTTATGTATTTTCATTCATTTACGTATTTACCTGTTTTTATTTCTTGTCAAATCAATGACATGTGTGGAGAGTGTGCCTTCTTTCTCATTATTTGTTCATTTGTTTATTTATCTATTTATTTATTTATTTATCTATTGTAGTCAAATCAATGACATGTGCGAAGAGTGTGGTCTAGGGGTTAAAGCATCTGTTTGTAACAGAGTGCCTTGCTCTGTTACGATCTTTCCCATTTACCTACAACGCTCAAAGGAAAACGTCGTGTAGTGTGCTTGCCTAGATCAAAAACGCTTTGGGTTCTCTCGGCCAAATGATATGTTATTTCACAACCTCTGCCTATCCATAGCTATGCATTGAGCATTCCAAAGATCTAACCAATACATGACACACTGCTAAACAATGAGCAGATCTACAATGTGTACATGTATTCTAAAGCTGGGCCTACAAATTTTGTCGTCATTATGGTCCCAAATCTCCAGTCTGTTACACGTTGTAGTCCTACAGAGCCTAGATGGGGACCGTCATTGATGTATGGCGCCTTTAGCACATTGTTAAACAAACGCTGTGTAATAGCCAGTACGCAGCCGGCGGGAACACGCAATGACCGCAGGGTGTGTTGCCGTTGTATGTCTCTGTCCCTACCACCCTTTGGTATTTGCGGCGCAATAGCCAGTACATAGCCGCCCGCGAAACTGTCCGACGTGACCGGTGTACCAGTTGTGTGTACCGAAGCGCTGTGTTAAAAATACACACCGAGTGTTGATTGTGTATGTGAGAACAACCAATCAGACCTTGTCAT
>JAPXFY010000025.1:59104787-59117287 GCA_030674185.1 Monoplex corrugatus
TAATGGCTGTGAATAGGTAAGAACCACCGGCACACCATTGTAATAAGAATATACTGAAATGATGCCTTGATGTTGAAAAATACAATAAAATGGTCAAGTCATTGTATAAAGTCACTTTCATACAAAATTTACGATACAATACCAATTGTAATGCAGCGTAGTGCAATGCAATGCAAAACACGCACAATATACAATACAGAACAGTGCAACACAAAATACAATACAAAATGCAACACAATACAACACAAAATGCAATACATGCACAGTGCACAAAACAGAATGCAATACACAAAATACAATACACAAAACACAATATGCGGTACAAAATAGAATATACAATACAATAAAATGATTTACTTATCTTCAGGGGAAATTACATGTCTGCACATGGCAAAATAAAAGTCATAGTACATTCAAATCATGAAAATAATATCATCCTCTGGTAAAAACATACCCCAAAATGAACAATGTGGATGCTTAGGCGGGGTAGAAGATAATGCAGCAACATTTAAAAAAATATATAATATTAACAAGAGGGGAAGAAGGTCAAGACATGACGATCGTTTCCTCCTCACGCCCTTAAAATCAGTTGTTGGTCTACATCAGTCAGGCTACATCTTACTGCGCATGTAAATGTGCCTTTTCTCCAGTCCTTGCGTGCTGCCATGGAGCTTGGTGCCAGTTGAGTTGTAGATGGCCATGTTTCCTTTTGCTGCTCTTGAAGAGGTGACATTGCAGCAATATTGTATGTAGTATAATTATGTTCAACTGTCTGGTCCTCTTGACCCCAGGGGCAGATTGGTGAAGGCGTCAGTTTGAACTTGCCGTTCAGTGACGTCAGTGTATATTGATTTTAGTCCTTTTCTCCCACTGGACGAAGCAGCAGGGAACTTTTAGTCTTTTTCTCCTAATCTTTTTTATTTGGTGTTTGTTCGTTTGTGATCTTACACTTACGCTTGACAAAGGCCAGTTGGCCTGTCTTGTCTGGTTGTAGTAAATACGCGTTCCCATTCTATTTTTGTTTTTCTGGTTCCTGTCTGTATGTATTATTAGTAGGTTATCCCGAGCGTGGAGACGCTATTTTAAGAAAGTGAAATTGAAAATGGGCGTTGAGCATGTTGTTGTGTGGTGTGGAGCCAGGAGCCAGAATCCACTGTGACAGAAAAGTAGATAAATACAGTAGATACAATGAATACAATATATGCTATAAATCAATAGATACAATAAATACGATACAGTGAATACAATAGATGCAATAAATACAATAGATACAATGAATAAAAAGATGCAATATATACAATAGATACAATGAATACAATAGATGCTATAAATCAATAGATACAATAAATACGATAGATACAGTGAATACAATAGATGCAATAAATACAATAGATGCAATAAATACAATAGATGCAATAAATACAATAGATACAATAAATACAATAGGTAAAATGAATACAATAGATGCAATAAATAAAATAGATGCAATAAATACAATAGATACAATGAATACAATAGATGCAATAAATATAATAGATGCAATAAATACAATAGATACAATCAATACAATAGATACAATGAGTACAATAGATGCAATAAATACAATAGATACAATGAATACAACAAATAAAATGTACACTATTTTCGTTACAGCCAGGTGTCGGACACGAGCGACGCCCACGAACGCACGGCACGTCTGGGCCGCCTGGTGGCCAGCAATTATCTGGGCATGTTCCTGGGATCCCTTTTGTCGGGAATCCTGCAAGACGTGTCCAACCTCAGTACCACTCTCCTCGTGGTCAGCGCTTGTCACACCGCTCTCGTCCTACTCGTGCTCCTTAGTGTCCGTAACACGATAGTGACGGAGGACACGAAAAGTGAGGAATCCGTCAATTTGACATCTTCCACGTCTGCTTCTGAGGAAGCGGGGTCAGGCTGCAGTGATGGCAAGCGGGCAGAAGGTAAAGGCAGCAGGCAACGTGGCAAGAAGAAACTGCCTTCTTTGTTCATCTGGGAAATGCTGAAGGAATCTTTTCTGACGGTGGTGAAGAAGAGGGAAGACCATAAGCGCTGTGTCGTCATCATCATCTTGACCTGTGTCAATCTTCAACATATGCTCAAGGTAGGTGGCATGGATCTGTAAAGGATGGTTATGGTAATAGTCGAATGCGTTTACGGGGTGTGGGGGGATATATATATATATATATCTAAATCTATCTACTATGTGCACACACACACACACACTTATATATATATATATATATATATATATATACTGCTCAAAACAATTGAAAGGCCACTGAGAAACTATCTCGCAATTCCATGTCGAAACACAAACAGTTAATAACATTGAATGTAAATTGTACTTTATTCATTAATCAACCGATAATCAACAAAATTCATTGACCAAATTAATGTCAATAACAAGAGTTTGAGGTTGATGGACATGACCCCATTTTTCAAAAATGTGAAAAGTTGCAGCTCACCCAAAAAAGTCAAAATCGTGTGTGTCCGCCATTGGCCTGAATGCATTCGCGGCATCGTTGTCTCATGGACTGAGCCAGTGTCCTCAGAGTCAATTGGGGAATGTCCTGCCATTCTTGCTGAAGAAATTGGAACAGCTGGTCGAGGTCAGCTGGTGGGGGGTGGTTATCTCGAAGTCGTCGGCCCAGCACGTCCCACAGGTGTTCGATGGGATTGAGATCCGGTGAACATGCTGGCCAGTCCATGTGGATGACTTGCTGCTGCTGCAGGAAGTCGTTGACGACTCGGGCTCTGTGAGGTCTTGCATTGTCGTCCTGGAAAATGGCGCCCGGTCCCATGGCCTGCAGTGCCGGTAGTACGAGAGGCTGCAGAATGTTATCCCTGTAGCCCACGCCATTCAGGTTGCCTTGCACACGGTAAAGGGGGGTTCTGTAGGCCATCCCCATTCCACCCCACACCATGATGGATCCGCCACCATAGCGATCACGCTCCATCACAGTGGCATTGTGGTACCGCTCTCCCTGTCGCCTCCAGACGCGGATTCGGCCGTCATGGAAGGATCTGGTAAAGTGGGATTCGTCAGTGAACAGCACCATTCTCCACTGCTGCCTTGTCCATGCCAGATGACGTCGGGCCCATGCCAGGCGTGCAGCGCGGTGAGCAGCTGTCAGGACAGGTCGGACGGCGGGTCGCCTTGAACGCAGGTTTCCTTCTCTCAGCCGGTTCCGAATTGTCTGGTCACTGACATTAACATTGACAGCTGTTCGCAGTTGCGCCCTGAGTGTGTTGGCGGTGGCTGTTCTCTGCCTTAAAGCCGACACGACTAGAAACCTGTCTTGCTGTCTTGAAGTTGACCGCGGACGTCCTGGTCGTCTTCGTTCAGCAACACTACCTGTTTCAGTGTGGCGGTCTCGTAAAGTCTGAATGACTGAATGGCTGACAGCTAATCGGCGACCAACTTCTCGGATCCCTATGCCATCCTGTAGCCACGCCATGGCCCGCCCTCGGTCAACATCGCTTAATCGTCGTCTTTGGGGCATGGTTGGAAATGTGTCTCGAACGCGACCTCAAATACGCAACAGTGCATCCAAACTGATGATTTGTGTTCACGATCGACATGGCTTGCACGTGCATTGCAGTCTTGCTACTGCTCAATTCTGCTGTGTCATATGGATTTGTTTGATTTGCACCCATTTTTCGTGGGGCTGATGCCTATCTTTAGCTGACTCCTGCGATGTGCACGAAAGAGACAGAACTGATTTGTGAGTAAACTCAGGTGGACTATTGAAGCATACAACCAAGTGCAATGAAAAGATTTATGAGAAATTTTGCATTCTTTATAAATACGACGTCTAATGAAATGACACAAAAAGTGCAGGTGGCCTTTCAATTGTTTTGAGCAGTATATATATATATATATATATATATTTTTTTTTTTTTTTTTTTTTTTTTTTTAGCAAGAAACTTTGGGGAGAGCCGATCAGCAGAAAGATTTCAGAGGAGAAATCCTCGTCAAGCCCTTATCATCTGACACTCTAAGGGGGCCAGGCCGCATCCAAGTGATGACTCCTGGATGCTCTTCTGCTATCGTCATTTTTTTAAATAGAAATTTGTCCTTCACCTGGATTCAAACCTGCGCATCCGAGGTGATCAGGTGTCTCGAGGTAAGGTCACCCTTGCAACATACATCTTAATCACGTAGCTATCGGACATTGAAGTTCACGTTTGTTCCTCCATGACCAGATCCAGCTCTTTTCAGCTTCTTCTGCCATTGCCTTTAGAACTCTGGTCTTCTCTGTCCCAGAAATCGAGAGCTGTTTCTTGAGGTGGTAGGCTGATGTGTTCATCAAGCCCTTGCTTTAATCTCTATGGCAAGGACTTTGACTTGAAAGCCAGATATCCTCAAATTGCTGGCTAGGCTGACATACTGTACAGTCTTGTAGATATGGGTTTCCACCATTCTACTTTCACACGGGACAATGAGTTCGATCAGAATCAATTGTTTTGATGAATGGGTGTTTAAGACTATGTCCGGTCTCATGCCATCCTTACTGATGATTTCTGGGTGTGTTTTTTTTCATTGTGGAAAATCTTGTGTGTATTCCCGGCCTTACACTCCATCCAGCAGACACCGATTCCGTGCTCCAGATATCACATCTTTTCAGGCCACAGTTTGCTGTCTCTATCGCGTGGAAGGTTGTCGGAGCTTGTGGTGGCGAGTTTTTCCCCAGCAGTGCTGGTCGCTTGTATGATCTTTCGAAGCATTTGATTGTGCCTCCATGTGTACCTTCCTTGGGTTAGCGCTACCTTGCTTGAGCTCAGGACATGTTCCACTGTCTGTTTGCCCTGGCAGAGCGGGCAAGCAGGGTTATCTGATTTCCCCCATTTCACCAGATTAACATTTGAGGGCAGGAGGTCATATACGGATCTGAAGATGAAAACGATTCTCAGGGGCCACATGCTACAAGTCATTCCAGCTTAGACTTCTTTGGGGGTGTATTTTCCCACGTTTTCCCTTGCCCCTGGTGGCCATGTTGGACTGTCTTCTGACGTCATGTGACATCCTCTTCTTTCTTCGTCTCTTGTATTACCATATCTCATTTTGCCTTTCCGTTGGCCTTTGACTTCCATTCTATTTTTGTTGATGCCAGTCACTGCTTGTTGGTCTGCGTAAGCCCTAATATTCTCTGACCATGAGGCTTTCCTTTGCCGCATCCACTGTCTCCCGGACTTGTCATTTTCTGCCAGTCCTCAGGATGGGCCGGCTTGATCTCTCAACCTTATCATTCGAGTCCTCAAGCATACCAAGAAGCCTGATCTTTCCCATCTTGTATTCTTTGACAATGGATTTTAGGGGTAGCTTCAGTTTCGTTAATGAGACTTGGTGGGACACTAAGCGATTTCCTTGAGTATTTCATGATTTTGGCCTCCATTGATTCCACTGTAGTAGTACAGACATCGTATATCAACAGAGGCCAGCAGAAGTTGTGGGATCAACATGAACTGCAGGCATTAGACTTTGTATTTGCCAATTAGGCCAAACTGGTCTATTACAGTTAGTCTTTCTTCTTGCTATTTGCCTGGTTTCCTTATCCCTTTTAGTATCTTTCAAGGAATCATCATACCATCCTCCCAGGCTTTTGACTGGTTCTCTTGTCATTTATGGATTGATTGGCGACAGCAAGCGTTACTGTTTCAGCTACTTTACCTTTCCTCAGTGAGAGGCTCTGTGACGTTTTTGGTTTGAAGTTCACGGAAGATGACGCGACTGCATCGTCTAACTGCTTCAGGATCTTGTGTATTTCTCCCTTTGTGGAAAGCAATGTTACGTCGTCCAGGAAGGCTTTTAGATGGGGGCATTTCCGAGGTCTGCTGGACCTGAAATCTGGAAAACCGCACTGAGAAGCCATAAAGATACCTCTTCAGTATTTTGTCGGTCGTTCTTTGGGACATGATACATCTCGAGAGCCAGTTGAATCATATTGTGCTGGACTGATCCATATGCATTTGCCAGATTGAGCCACACCACGTCAAGATCCCTCTTTCCTGCTTCAAATCTTTGGATTGCTTCCCAAATCATTGTGGCATGACACCCCTGGGATGCCTTCTTTTGATCTGATAAATCCAGGTACTCGTTTTCCAGTAGGTACATCAGGATCTTGATACATCCCATGAGCCTTGCTACCATGACAGAGAAAATTCTTTTCTCTCGACGTTCAGGCCATTTGTCCGATGTTCTTTGGGACATGATAATAATAATTCAGTCTACCTATACACCCTGACCTACCTGTTTCTGTCAGTCTCCCTATACACCCTGACCCACCTGTTTCTGTCAGTCTGCCTATACACCCTGACCCACCTGTTTCTGTCAGTCTGTCTATACACCTTGACCCACCTGTTTCTATCAGTCTGTCTATACACCCTGACCCACCTGTTTCTGTCAGTCTGTCTATACACCCTGACCCACCTGTTTCTGTCAGTCTCCCTATACACCCTGACCCACCTGTTTCTATCAGTCTGTCTATACACCCTGACCCACCTGTTTCTGTCAGTCTGTCTATACACCCTGACCCACCTGTTTCTGTCAGTCTCCCTATACACCCTGACCCACTGTTTTTGTCAGTCTGTCTATACACCCTGACCCACCTGTTTCTGTCAGTCTCCTATACACCCTGACCCACCTGTTTCTATCAGTCTGTCTATACACCCTGACCCACTGTTTCTGTCAGTCTGTCTATACACCCTGACCCACTGTTTCTGTCAGTCTGTCTATACACCCTGACCCATCTGTTTCTGTCAGTCTGTCTATACACCCTGACCCACCTGTTTCTGTCAGTCTGTCTATACACCCTGACCCACCTGTTTCTCTGTCTCCCAATACACCCTGACCCATCTGTTTCTCTCAATCTTCCTATTCACCCTGACCCACCTGTTTCTCTCGTTCTCAGTATACACCCTGACCCACCTGTTTCTCTCGTTCTCAGTATACACCCTGACCCACCTGTTTCTCTCGATCTCAGTATACACCCTGACCCACCTGTTTCTCTCGTCTCTTTACACACCCTGACCCACCTGTTTCTCTAAGTCTCTTTCACACCCTGACCCACCTGTTTCTATCGTCTCTTTACACACCCTGACCCACCTGTTTCTATCAGTCTCTTTACACACCCTGACCCACCTGTTTCTCTCAGTCTCTTTACACACCCTGACCCACCTGTTTCTCTAAGTCTCTTTACACACCCTGACCCACCTGTTTCTCTAAGTCTCTTTACACACCCTGACCCACCTGTTTCTATCAGTCTCTTTACACACCCTGACTCACCTGTTTCTCTAAGTCTCTTTACACACCTGACCCACTGTTTCTATCAGTCTCTTTACACACCCTGACACATCTGTTTCTCTCACTTTTTCTATAGACCTTTGTCTACCTCTGTTTCTCTCATTCTCCCTACACATTTTAGCCCATCTCTGTATCTCTCATTCTCCCTACACGTTTTAGCCCATCTCTGTATCTCTCATTCTCCCTACACATTTTAGCCCATCTCTGTACCTCTCATTCTCCCTACACATTTTAGCCCATCTCTGATTCTCCCTACACATTTCAGCCCATCTCTGTATCTCTCATTCTCCTCCATAGCTACTTTCAAGCCCATCTGTGTATCTCTCATTGTCCCTACACATTTAGCCCATCTGTGTATCTCTCATTGTCCCTACACATTTTAGCCCATCTGTGTATCTCTGATTGTCCCTACACATTTTAGCCCATCCCTGTATCTCTCATTCTCCCTATACATTTTAGACCATCTCTGTATCTCTCATTCTCCCTATACATTTTAGCCCATCTCTGTATCTCTCATTCTCCCTATACATTTTAGACCATCTCTGTATCTCTCATTCTTCCTACACATTTTAGCCCATGTCTGTATCTCTCATTCTCCCAACACATTTTAGCCCATCTCTGTATCTCTCATTCTCCCAACACATGTTAGCCCATCACTGTTTCTCTCATTCTCCTTACACATGTTAGCCCATCTCTGTATCTCTCATTCTCCCTACACATTTTAGCCCATGTCTGTATCTCTCACTCTTCCGATCTCTGTCACTGACCGTGCCGATAGTCGAGTGCTTAGGAGGCTGGTCTTCCAATTGGAAGGTATAGGTTCGAACTTTCGTGGGTACCGCCTGACTGGTAAAGGGTGGAGATGTTTCCCATCATTCAGGTCAATGTACGTGTAGACCTCTTAGTGCCTGAACTCACTTTGACTGTCTGCGCACATAGAACATCAGACACGCTCGTTAAATGTCGTGTAATTTATGTTAGCAGTCGGTGATCTAAAAAAAAACACAGAAATATGCAGCATACGTCCCCCCTTAAACGGAGTATGACAGCCTGAATGGCGGGGTAGAAAAAGAAAACTGGCCATGGACATGCATCAGGGAACTTCAGCCCAGAACAAGAAAAAAGACAGGAAGAAGGAATAAAAAGAAAACAAACACAAATGTCACTCCTCGTTTCACTCCTCCTTCCACATCAAATTAGTTTACACGGTGACACCTTGGAGACATTGATGATGGTTCTTGTTTTTCACTTCAGCGTTGATGTCTGGCTGCTTTCTCTCGTTCTCTCGTTTCAAAGGGTTGACATTAGAGATACGAGACTTGCTGGTGCCTTCCTAGAACGTATAGTACATACAATATAGCGCAAATGTTTAATAAATGGTCATCTACATCATACGAGAAGGGCAATCGCCCATAGAGATGGCACTCGTCCATTTAGGTCCCTTCAGAGTGGAATAGCGCCAAGTGAGTGACTAGTGACATGGCCAATGACAACTCTTCTGACCATTAAACTGTACAGTGGCTGGCAGGAACTGGGAAAAAAACCAAGTCATATTCATCGCTATATGTGACCTAACCATGTCGCTATATGTGATCTTAACCATGTAGACGACCAACAGAAAAAAAAGAGTATGCTTTTCTGAAAAATGAATACTGTACATGTAATAGTCGTTTCCAGGTTGTACATGTATTTGTCATAGTCGTTACCAAGATGTACATGTTTTGTCATAGTCGTTACCAAGATGTACATGTATTTGTCATAGTCATTACCAAGATGTACACGTATTTGTAATAGTCGTTACCAAGATGTACATGTATTTGTCATAGTCGTTACCAAGATGTACATGTATTTGTCATAGTCGTTACCAAGATGTACACGTGTTTGTCATAGTCGTTACCAAGATGTACACTGTTTTGTCATAGTCGTTACCAAGATGTACACGTGTTTGTCATAGTCGTTACCAAGATGTACATGTATTTGTCATAGTCGTTACCAAGATGTACATGTATTTGTCATAGTCGTTACCAAGATGTACTTGTATTTGTCATAGTCGTTTACCAGAGTACATGTATTTGTCATAGTCGTTACCAAGATGTACTTGTATTTGTCATAGTCGTTACCAAGATAACATGTATTTGTCATAGTCGTTACCAAGATGTACATGTATTTGTCATAGTCGTTACCAAGATGTACACGTGTTTGTCATAGTCGTTACCAAGATGTACATGTATTTGTCATAGTCGTTACCAAGATGTACATGTATTTGTCATAGTCGTTACCAAGATGTACACGTGTTTGTCATAGTCGTTACCAAGATGTACATGTGTTTGTCATAGTCGTTTACCAGATTGTACATGTATTTGTCATAGTCGTTACCAAGATGTACATGTATTTGTCATAGTCGTTACCAAGATTACACGTGTTTGTCATAGTCGTTACCAAGATGTACATGTTTTGTCATAGTCGTTACCAAGATGTACATGTATTTGTCATAGTCGTTACCAAGATGTACATGTATTTGTCATAGTCGTTACCAAGATGTACATGTATTTGTCATAGTCGTTACCAAGATGTACACGTGTTTGTCATAGTCGTTACCAAGATGTACATGTGTTTGTCATAGTCGTTACCAAGATGTACATGTATTTGTCATAGTCGTTACCAAGATGTACATGTATTTGTCATAGTCGTTACCAAGATGTACATGTATTTGTCATAGTCGTTACCAAGATGTACATGTATTTGTCATAGTCGTTACCAAGATGTATTTGTCATAGTCGTTACCAAGATATACATGTATTTGTCATAGTCGTTACCAAGATATACATGTATTTGTCATAGTCGTTACCAAGATGTACATGTATTTGTCATAGTCGTTACCAAGATGTACACGTATTTGTCATAGTCGTTACCAAGATAAACATGTATTTGTCATAGTCATTACCAAGATGTACATGTATTTGTCATAGTCGTTACCAAGATAACATGTATTTGTCATAGTCGTTACCAAGATGTACATGTATTTGTCATAGTCGTTACCAAGATTACACGTTGTATAGTCGTTACCAAGTTACATGTATTGTCATAGTCATTACCAAGATGTACAAGTATTTGTAATAGTCGTTACCAAGATGTACATGTATTTGTCATAGTCATTACCAAGATGTACAAGTATTTGTAATAGTCGTTACCAAGATGTACATGTATTTGTCATAGTCGTTACCAAGATGTACATGTGTTTGTCATAGTCGTTACCAAGATGTACATGTATTTGTCATAGTCGTTACCAAGATGTACATGTGTTTGTCATAGTCGTTACCAAGATGTACATGTATTTGTCATAGTCGTTACCAAGATGTACATGTGTTTGTAATAACCGTTTCCAAGATGTACATGTATTTGTCATAGTCGTTACCAAGATGTACATGTATTTGTCATAGTCGTTACCAAGATGTACATGTATTTGTCATAGTCGTTACCAAGATGTACATGTATTTGTCATAGTCGTTACCAAGATGTACACGTGTTTGTCATAGTCGTTACCAAGATGTACACGTGTTTGTCATAGTCGTTACCAAGATGTACATGTGTTTGTATAGTCGTTACCAAGATGTACAAGTATTTGTCATAGTCGTTACCAAGATATACATGTGTTTGTAATAACCGTTTCCAAGATGTACATGTATTTGCAGTGATCGTTAACGAACGATAACAACTTGACTTTGCAGCTGGCAGATAACCTCAACACTGTGCAGTTGCCAAATGACAAAACAAGACTTTGCTGGAAGCCAAATCCTTCAAGCTGTGATATGGTTGTTGTATGGTTTACAGGTAGGCGACGAAGACATCACTGTACAGTTTCTACAGGCGCCACCCCTGTCCTGGCCCATGTCCCGGTACGGGTATCTGGTAGCTACAACCTCCTGGGTGACAGGACTCACCATGCTCATCATCCTGCCCGTGTTGACGAACCTGGTGCATATGTCGGACACAAGCTTCGTGTTGCTGGCCATCGGTTTCCTGCTGGTGCGTTTAATGTGGGCTGGCTTTTGCACACGGACCTGGATGGTGTTCACGTCTGTCGTGTTCGGGTCCTTGGGCGGTCTCTTCACTCCAGCTCTCCGCTCTAAGCTCAGCAAGACGGTCAATCCAGGAGAGGTAACAGATGAGGAAGAGTTTTGCTTTCAGGGGAAGTGAGAGAGATGTGAATGAGTTTCAGTTTCAGGGGAGATGAGAAAGTTTTATTGTCAGAGGATATGAGTTAGTGAGAGCTAGTTACAGTTTTAGGGGATCTGAGAGGATGAGAGAAAGTTTTATTGTCAGAGGATATGAGTTAGTGAGAGCGAGTTACAGTTTTAGGGGATCTGAGAGGCTGAGAGAAAGTTTTGGCTTCAGAGGAGGATAGACAGTGAGTTTCAGGGGAGGTGAGAGAGTGACAGTGTGTTTCAGCTTTAGGTGAGGTATGAGAAAGCGAGTTTAAGTTTTAGGGGAGGTGAGACTGAGTTTAAGTTTTAGGTGAGGTATGAGAAAGCGAGTTTAAGTTTTAGGGGAGGTGAGACTGAGTTTAAGGGGAGGTAAGAGAGAGAGAGTTTCAGGGGAGGTAAGAGTAAGTTTCAGGGGAGGTGAGAGTGAGTTTAAGGGGAGGTAAGAGAGAGAGAGTTTCAGGGGAGGTGAGAGTGAGTTTCAGGGGAGGTGAGAATGAGTTTCAGGGGAGGTGAGAATGAGTTTCAGGGGAGGTGAGAATGAGTTTCAGGGGAGGTGAGAGTGAGTTTCAGGGGAGGTGAGAATGAGTTTCAGGGGAGGTGAGAGAGTGAGTTTCACGGTGAGAGAGAATTTCAGGGAGGTGAGAGAGTGAGTTTCAGTCATATGGTGAAACATGGAACTACTTCCAAAAACACCATGGTGAATGCTTTAAGCCCGTGAGTGAGTTTATAAGTTCTCATGACCACATAATTTCCATGAACAACGGGCTGGTTATCCCTACTGATGGAACCATTGGCTTCCTTTTATTTCGTTCTATTTTCTTCGCCGCATTAAAGGCCACAGAAGCTAAGCTAGCACAGTTTTTACATCGCGATGATGATGATGTCGGTGAGGATGATAATCATGATGCTGTGGAGTTCCGTCCAGGATTGAGACTGCGTGACAGAGCTGTAGTCTACTCTTACTTGTCATA
>JAPXFY010000025.1:59122287-59137287 GCA_030674185.1 Monoplex corrugatus
GAAAAAAATGAGTTGTTTACCACCTCACTCACTTACACTCATGTTGACAGAACAGTCTTTCTTTTTTAATTATTTAGTCATTTAGTGACAAGACACAAGATTATCTATCTGTAGTTAATTCAAACAATGGGATATGTGCTGTATGATCAAATGTATCACATAGCATTATATCGTGCATATACATTATTATTGTTAGTTTAACCAGTGTACACTGTCTGATCAAATGTATCATATTGCATTATATCGTGCATATTTATTATTATTGTTAATTTAACCAGTGTACACTGTCTGATCAAATGTATCATATTGCATTATATCGTGCATATTTATTATTATTGTTAATTTAACCAGTGTACACTGTATGATCAAATGTATCATATTGCATTATATCGTGCATATGCATTATCATTGTTAGTTTAACCAATGTACCGGTGATTTATGACGTGCACCGCTGTCTGACGTTTGCGTTAGCAATCATGGCCCTCCACACGATTCTGTCTTTTGTCGCTGCAAGGACATCTCCACCCGCTCTGTCTTCAGCCACTCCGCAAGTCCATCCAGTAGTTTCTACCTGGTGCTCCTCTTCCCCTCCAGCTTTCCTGTTGTGATCAGGTGCTCAAATTTCTCTTTCCTCATAAAATGTCCTATAAATGTTGCTTGTCTTTTCCTAATCTTTTTCATCAATGTTGTTTTTGTGTTGCCTCTTTCAAGAATGTCTCGTTTGTTTTCTTCACTGTCCATGGAACTCTTAGAAACTACATTTCAGTTGCCTCAATCTTGTTCTGACTTTGCGTATTGACCATCCACGCTTCACATCCGTACAATTAGTATCGGTTGAATGTAACTCTGAAGGACTCTCTTTCTTATGTTAATTGATAAGCATTTGTTGGTAAGAACGCTTTTCATTTTCTTGAATGCTGTCTTAGTTTGACCTATTCTGCTGGCTATTTCTGATTTGAAATGACTGTTCCCAGATGTTTAAACTTATCAACCTGTCTCAGTGTTGTGCCATTTGTTGTTATTTTGCACGATGAGATTTCTTGCTTTTTATTGATTATCACTCCCAATTTCTGATTCAGCTAAAAACCTTGGTGTCTGCATTGACTCTACCCTCTCCATGAACAACTTTGTTTCTCAAACTGCCAGATCTTGCTACTATCACCTCCATCGTATAAGCCTGATCAGGAAGTATCTCTCTGTCGAAACAAACTGCAAAACTCGTTCTCTCCTTCATAATGTCTCGCATTGACTATTGCAATTCACTCCTGTCCGGTCTTCCTGCCTCCACCACTCACATCCTACAGCGCATTCAAAACAATGCTGCACGCCTTGTACTCAATAAGAAAAAAGATGACCACATATCTCCTCTCCTGGCACAACTTCACTGGCTCCCTGTATCAAAGCGCATACAGTACAAACTAGAGACCATGTGCTACAAAAGCCTCAATAACGTAGCCCCGATTACCTGTCAAGCCTACTTGAGATCTATGTTCCCTCACGTACCCTCCGCTCTGCCTCCGATCCTCTGACTTTTCGCTTTCCACGCACTAAGCTCAATACCTATGGTCCACGAGCCTTCTCTGTTTCTGGTCCGCTCTCCTGGAACAAACTTCCTCTCTCAGTCCGTCAACAACCTACTTTTGTCTCCTTCAAGTCCGCTCTCAAAACTCACCTTTTCTCCTCTGCATAAAATCCTGATCTCACTCAATCCCCTCTGCAGCCTGTCTCCGCTCGGAAGGGAATCACATTGCAATATATGTATAATTGTATATAATATGCTCTCTATAATTTTCCATTGTTTTTATTCTTTCTCCCCATTTATAGCCGTGTGTGTGTGTGGTGTGTGTGTGTGTGTGGTGTGTGTGTGTGGTGTGGTGTGTGTGCGTGGGTGCGTGTGTGTGCGTGCGTGCGTGCGTGTGTGTGCGTGCGTGCGTGTGTGTGTGTTTCAGCGCTTAGATTTGATTTTGTCAAGATTTTGCGCTATATAAATATTGTAATTATTATTATTACTTTAGTCTTCTTGCTATTTAGCTCCAGCTCTTTATTTCTGCCTTCTATTTTTATTACATTCACAAGATTTTGTAGGTCTTTTTCATTTTCTGCAATTAGATTGGTGTCATCTGCGTAATGACGATTGTTGAACATTCTTCCTCCAACCTTAATCCCTGGGCATTTTTCTAGGTTTCTCATGATAATTTGCTGTAAAGTGAAAACAAATCTGGTGACAGAAATCCTGCCTAATCCCTTCTTTGATATTTTGGAAAGAGTTCGTATTATTTTCTGCTCTCATTGCTGCTGTTTGTTCCCAATACACACATATTATTATTCTTAGATCCTTTCCATTAGCATTGAGCCTTTCTAGTTGGTTGATCAATGGTCGTGTTTTACCCGATCAAAAGCTTTGGTATAATCAACAGAACATAAATATAATCCTCATTCAACTCAACTGATCTTTCTGTGAGAGTCCTAAGGATGTATATGGTATAAATAGTTACCTTTTCCCTTCAACAAATCCACATCGTTCTTCTGCTATTTCTATTTTGATTCTTTTCTTCTCTTCTTTTGAATTTTTTTTTTTGTTCCTTGTCCTCATCATGATTAGTCTTAATAGAATCTTTATCACATGACTCATCAAGCTGATTGTACGATAGAGTTTGCATTCTATAGCCCTGCTTACTTTGGAAGTGCAATGAAAATTGATTTTGACGTATCTTTAGGGATTTTTCCGATGTCAAAAATTTCATCTAGGAGGGCTGTTATTTTTTCAGTACTAAATTCATCTAGAGCCTTAATCATTTCTGTAGTAATATTGTTTTGGTGGGAGGACTTCTTTTTTCAATACCAAATTCATCTAGAGCCTTAATCATTTCTGTAGTAATATTGTTTTGGTGGGAAGACTGTTATTGTTTCAATACTAAATGCATCTAGAGCTATAATCTTTTCTGTAGTAATATTGTTTGGGGTGCATTACTTTTGTGAAAAGGCTTTAGAAATGAAAAGTTAAAAGGGCTTTGGACAGGAAAAATGCCACCGCACAAAAGAAGGTGTGCTTTGATTTGATATATACAATTGTAATTATTATGATTATTATCATTGTTACCATCATCATCATTATTATCATTATTAATGTTGTTATTATTATGATGTTGTTGTTGTCGTTGTTGTTGTTGTTGTATGCCATCCTAAATGAGCCGGGACTAGAAACTGAAATAAAACTAAAGATCTATTTCTCTATCATCCAGTACCAGTATATTGGATAGCAACAACATGATGAAACAACGGATTAATTTGGTTGTGATCAAAATATACGAAAATCCGCTGTTTCAATGCGCAAGTATGATGTTAGATAATTATACATTTACATCTCAAAGGTGACAACTCCGCATTAGATCAAAATACCAACATGATGTTTCTGACTGAAAGTCAAACAGGGGTTAGCGGGACGAGGTTAACTGCACTGACATCACTCCTGCACTATACAGAATGAAATCCTTTGCTGGTTCTTATCTTATGGAGGAATTGCTATCACAAAGCCTTCTGAAAGGCTCTACACCCAGAAACAGCACAGAAATGGAACATTTCTGTTCACATCTTTTTAACTGGCGCAGAACTTTCGTTTTGTCTTTGGTGTAAAACAAAATGGTTAAATCATACTAACAGTCTTCTTTATCTGAGAAATACACAGTTGCAGAAAACATGTTTGTTTCTGTCATAGTCTATTCCCAGTGATAAAATTCTAATACAAACGAAACACACGAAAAAGAAAAATTAATAAAGAAAGAAAAAGACGGTGATGTTTTACCGTATTCTAGTTGAGAGCTTCACTTCACCATTTGTTTACTACGACCATAAATCAAGCCATTTCCATTCAAATACCAAAGCTGTGTTGGTGGTGCCAGCCACGCGGCTTAATTCAGTCTCCAGATTTTTCATGAAGTCCAAACAGTATGTAAAAATACACGTGTACAGTTCCTACACAAAAAGGACAGCCATACCAAGTATGCTCATCACGTCAAAGACTTTTTCTGTCAATCCCATCAAGAATATGAAAGCTTGTCATACTACCCATCTCCATGATGACAGTGGGCTTCCTGAAGGTTTGGGGTTGCCGATACAGTTGCGAACTAGCAGAATGTTCTGAGCTTACCACTTTATGCCTTGTGGCTGCGTCTATGCTAGCTGAATGGGTAGCGCAAACTGTGTTGGGTTTGAGAAATTCTACATGGGAGATAACTCCGCGACTCTCAAGAGTTATGTTACTTAGTTGATATTTAAAATTCTCCCTGCTTCCCTCTTATTTCCTTTAGCAGAAGTGGCTTTTGTGGCGGTGTTGGGGGAGACTTTGATGTAGGCGAAGACAGCGTTTCTGGCTATACGAGCTAGGCTGTCTGGAGGCTTGGTGTACCTTTTGTGGTAACGTCTCAAGTGTGTGTGTGTGTGTGTGTGTGTGTGTGTGTGTGTGTGTGTGTGTGTGTGTGTGTGTGTGTGTGTGTGAGTGTGTGTGCGTGCGTACGCGTATGTGTGTGTGTGTGCGTGCGTGCGTGTATGTGTGGTGTGTGTGTGTGTGTGTTGTGTGTGTGTGTGTATGTATGTGTGTGTTTGTGTTTGTGTGTGTGTGAATGTGTATGTATGTGTGTGTGTGTGTTTGTGTGTGTGTGAATGTGTGTATGTATGTGTGTGTTTGTGTGTGTGTGAATGTGTGTATGCATATTTATTCAAAGACATTCGGTTCAAACATTATTTACGTTAATTTCGTCGTAAGTACATGCTGTTTCATTAAGCACCTACATTATAACATAACTCCTGTTATCAACCATTCTTCGTCTTGTTAATTCCCCTTTTCTCACATGCCTATAACTCGTTTTGATTGTTCTGCTTTATCCTTTTAGTGTTCATGAATTGCTTGATAACGTTCTTGTCAATACAACACTTATTCTGACAATAAATGTTTGTGGGGTTCCTGCCAGCTGATAGAAGGTCTGCCATACCAAGTATCTGGATGATGTGAGGAATCTTTCAGTAAAACCGTTCAGTGGAAGGAACTGGTAAGGGAACAAACGAGAGGACAACCTCAAAAAGAGGAAGGAAAGACAGAGAAAAGCAGTTAAAATATATGTAGCAAAGCTAGGACATTTTCTTCTTCTTCTCTCGCACCCTATCTGCCAGTCGCACAAAATTAACCCTTTCACTCCCTCACTCTATCCACCAGCTTCCTGTACGAAGCTGGTGGATAGGGTGCAGGAAGCAGGTGGATAGGGTGAGGGAGTGAAATAATTAAGGTTTTGCTTTGCTGTCGTGGCTGACAGTGCGGGATGCTGGCGGATAAGGTGTGGGAGTCGAAGGGTTAGCTCCATGAAGAGTCATTGGGGCGCTCACTAGAGAACTGTTCACCAGATTCCTCCAGTTCTGTCGGTCGTGTGCCAAAGCCTGGGTCTCTGCAGCTGGTTTTTCTGTCCATTCCTCAAAGCTGTCAGTCCATCGTTGTAAAACCAGGACGTGGGGAACCATTCTTCCCCACACACCAGTCTTTCACATAGTTCTGTGCCAGGCTTCCCTACTGCCGGCAGACTGCTGGTTTCATCTCCTCCATAACATCTCTCTGTACAAGTGAGTGGACAGACTTATGGTTCAAGTTCAGGTTCATACTGCTTATAGCCAGCGGTCTAACAGAACCATACCAGGGTTAATACCCCGCTAAAAACAACTCCCAAGTTTAAGTTAAAACAACAGTTCAAATCCAGTCTCACGATTAGTCTTTAAATTCCTAAATTGTAATTAAAATGTTTTGCATACGTATGACTATATCGGATGAAATCTATTTCTCTCGTGTAAAAACTTGAAAAAGACAGCTGGAGGAACATCTTCGAGGAGATTCTTTAGGGAATCTGCTATCATGCGCTTATGTCTCACATCGTGCAACTACTAGTTAAGAGAGTGTTTGGTACTTCATTTTTCAAAAGATATGAGTAAGTGTAGGATGTGTGACAAGACTTTAATGTAACTAACTTAACAATGGTAGAAAAAATGTTGACCAAGCGCCCATCCACATTCACAACCAGAGCTGACTGTGTTGATATTCAAACCGACATAAATGCGATTTGATTGACCTTGAGAAGGAATTTATGAGTATATGTACACATTCAGGACAACGTAAACGATGTGCTTAGACAGGGCCGTGCTAGTATCCCATTGTGGACGTGGTTGACAAACAAAATACAATATGGTGACTTCACAGTCCATACGTCTGAGAACACGCCAAACACAGCAGACATTGTTATGATTGAAACTTGCTATTATTGCTAATTACCACCATGTAACTTGAGGTCACTACGTGTCAACAGACCCATTTCATTTACACACAAACAACCTGCACTCCAACAACTATATGTACATTCATAAATCAAACTATACATACTGGTACATTTATAAATCAATCACAATACAAAAAGTACCAAGTCAAAAAAGTTTATACTGCGACAACTCTTCATCCTATCAAACCACTGGGCTACCATACTCTACACCAACTGCCACTCTATAATCCTAAAATACAATACAGATGTCATACTAGTGATGTAAACAACTGCTACTATTGCAACACAGTCAGGTGATCTGTATGACAAATCTCGTTGCATACGTTCAGTCAACGGGATTATGAAAGAGAAGAGAGAAAATGGAACAAAAACCCCCCGATGGGACACATAGTCTGCACACAATAAGTTTGTTAACTTTCTGTCTAAGTTAAATCCGATAACAAATGCCAAAGCACCTATTTTACAACTGATCTTGGATTTGCCAGGACAAAGACACAGAGCACGCAATTACCTCTTAAAATAACACTTAGGACATATGACACGTCACATTAGAATAAAAACATGATACATCTAGGGATACATGACAATCACATTAAATTAAAAATGACACACCTACGATAACGACACATCACATTAAAATTAAAAGATATACATCTAGGGATACATGACAGTCACGTTAAATTAAAAATGACACACCTACGATAACATGACACTCACATGAAATTAAAAGACGACACAGGGACACATGACACGTCACATGAAATTTACAGACGACACACCTAGGGACACGACACGTACATGAATCAAGATGACACACTGGATACGACAGTCCAGAAATCAAAGATGACACACCTGAGGACACATCACACGTCACATGAAATCAAAAGACGACACACCTGGTTCAGGTTCATATTGCTTATGGCCCAGCCGACTACCGGAACCATATCATGGGCTAACACCACGTTAAAAACAACACCCAGGTCTAAACAAAAAGGCAACAGTTAAAAAACCAAGCTTACCATTATAAGTTCAAGTCTGAAATGTATTTCCAAAAATTTCCGTAACTAGAATGATATCAAATGACATCTACTGATCTCTATAAAAACTTGAAAACCATATCCGGAGGAACATCTCTGATGAAGTCCTTAAGGAGTTCGCATTACAGTGCTTTGTCTGACATCGTGCAAGTCTAAAACACTCAATAAGAAGGTGTCTAGTGCTCGGCGGCTCGTCACATGGTATACATCATATGCTTCTTCACATTTTGAAAGGTAGGAATGAGTGTAGGATGTGTGACCGATGTATAATCTGCATAGCAATGCCTCTTTGTGATTTCCAAGAGCAGATAAGACAATCTCTTTAAGATTGGGGCGGATTTGGAAAAGTTTATCGGTCTGCTTGTTCCAATCTTCACACCTGGCACCATGACAATCACATGAAATTAAAAGACGACACACCTAGGATACGACACGTCACATTAAATTAAAAGACAAGACGACACACCTAGAATACGACACGTCACATTAAATTAAAAAGACAAGACGACACACCTAGGATACGACACGTCACATTAAATTAAAAAGACAAGACGACACACCTAGGATACGACACGTCACATTAAATTAAAAAGACAAGACGACACACCTAGAATACGACACGTCACATTAAATTAAAAAGACAAGACGACACACCTAGGATACGACACGTCACGTTAAATTAAAAAGACAGACGACACACCTATGAACACACGTCACATTAAATTAAAAGACAGACGAACATCTAGATACGACACGTCACATTAAATTAAAATACATAGATGACACACCTAGGAACAACACGTCACAATAAATTAAAAGACAAGACGACACACTAGGATACGACAACACGTCACATTAAATTAAAAGACAGACGACACACCTTGGAACACGACACATCACATAAATTAAAAGACAGACACATCCTAGTGACACGACAACACTCACATTAAATTATAAGACAAGACGACACACCTAGGATACGACACGTCACATTAAACTTAAAAGACAAGACACACACT
This sequence comes from Monoplex corrugatus, assembly GCA_030674185.1. Classification (NCBI taxonomy): domain Eukaryota; kingdom Metazoa; phylum Mollusca; class Gastropoda; order Littorinimorpha; family Ranellidae; genus Monoplex; species Monoplex corrugatus. The sequence goes on from JAPXFY010000025.1 coordinate 59,130,655, forward strand.
AGGATACGACACGTCACAATAAACTTAAAAGACAGACACACACTAGGAAACGACACGTCACATTAAATAAAAGACGACACACCTATGGACACACATACGTCACAATAAATTAAAAGACGACACACTAGACACACGACACTCACAATCAAATAATAGATGACACACCTAGTGACACAAACATCACAATAAATTAAAAGACGACACATCTAGTGACACACAACACATCACAATAATTTAAAGATGACAACGCCCTAGTGACACACAACACATCACAATAAACTAAAAGATGACACACCTAGTGAACACAACACATCACAATAATTAAAAGACGACACACCTAGGGACACACTGACACTCACAATAAACTAAAAGACGACACACCTAGGGACACACGACACTCACAATAAACTAAAAGAGACACCTAGGGACACACATACGTCACAATAAACTAAAAGACGACGCACCTAGTGACACACGAACGTCACAATAAACTAAAAGACGACACACTAGCGACACATGACACGTCACAATAAACTAAAAGATGACACATCTAGTGACACATGACACGTCACAATAAACTAAAAGATGACACACCTAGTGACACATGACACGTCACAATAAACTAAAAGACGACACATCTAGTGACACATGACACGTCACAATAAACTAAAAGATGACACACCTAGTGACACATGACACGTCACAATAAACTAAAAGACGACACATCTAGTGACACATTACACGTCACAACTAAAAAGACGACACACCTAGGACACACGACACATCACAATAAACTAAAAGATGACACACCTAGTGACACATGACACGTCACAATAAACTAAAAGATGACACACCTAGGGACACATTACACGTCACAATAAACTAAAAGATGACACACCTAGGGACACACGATACGTCACAATAAACTAAAAGACGACACATCTAGTGATACATTACACGTCACAATAAACTAAAAGATGACACACCTAGGGACACATGACACGTCACAATAAACTAAAAGACGACATACTAGGGACACACGATACGTCACAATAAACTAAAAGACGACACATCTAGTGACACATGACACGTCACAATAAACTAAAAGACGACACACCTAGGGACACACGACACGTCACAATAAACTAAAGACGACACACCTAGGGACACACGATACGTCACAATAAACTAAAAGACGACACATCTAGTGACACATGACACGTCACAATAAACTAAAAGACGACACACCTAGGGACACACAACACGTCACAATAAACTAAAAGATGACATTCCAGGGCCACATTACACGTCAAATTAAATCAAAAGACGAAACATGGACATTACACGTCACATTAAATCAAAAGATGTTTTCCATGGGCACATTACACGTCACATTAAATCAAAAGACGAAACATCTAGGGACATTACACGTCACATTAAATCAAAAGATGTTTTCCATGGGCACATTACACGTCACATTAAATCAAAAGACGAAACATCTAGGGACATTACACGTCACATTAAATCAAAAGATGTTTTCTATGGACACATTACACGTCACACTAAATCAAAAGACGAAACATCTAGGGACATTACACGTCACATTAAATCAAAAGACAACATTTCTATGGGCACATTACACGTCACATTAAATCAAAAGACAACGTCTAGCGATACATTACACGCCACATTAACAGATGACACACAAAGGGACACTTTACACACGCCACATAAACAGATGACACACACAACACTTTACACACGTCACATTAACAGATGACACACAAACGGACACTTTACACACACCACATTAACAGATGACACACAAACACTTTACACACGTCACATTAACAGATGACACACAAACACTTTACACACGTCACATTAACAGATGACACACAAACGGACACTTTACACACGTCACATTAACAGATGACACACAAACACTTTACACACGTCACATTAACAGATGACACACAAACGGACACTTTACACACGCCACATAAACAGATCACACACAAACACTTTACACACGTCACATTGACAGATGACACACAAACGGACACTTTACACACGCCACATAAACAGATGACACACAAACACTTTACACACGTCACATTGACAGATGACACACAAACACTTTACACACGCCACATAAACAGATCACACACAAACACTTTACACACGTCACATTAACAGATGACACACAAACACTTTACACACGTCACATTAACAGATGACACACAAACACTTTACACACGTCACATTAACAGATGACACACAAACGGACACTTTACACATGTCACATTAACAGATGACACACAAACACTTTACACACGTCACATTAACAGATGACACACAAACGGACACTTTACACACGTCACATTAACAGATGACACACAAACGGACACTTTACACACACCACATTAACTGATGACACACAAACACTTTACACACGTCACATTGACAGATGACACACAAACACTTTACACACGCCACATTAACAGATGACACACAAACGGACACTTTACACATGTCACATTAACAGATGACACACAAACGGACACTTTACACACGTCACATTAACAGATGACACACAAACGGACACTTTACACACGTCACATTAACAGATGACACACAAACACTTTACACACGCCACATAAACAGATGACACACAAACGGACACTTTACACACGTCACATTAACAGATGACACACAAACGGACACTTTACACACGCCACATAAACAGATGACACACAAACACTTTACACACGTCACATTAACAGATGACACACAAACACTTTACACACGTCACATTAACAGATGACACACAAACGGACACTTTACACACGTCACATTAACAGATGACACACAAACGGACACTTTACACACGCCACATAAACAGATCACACACAAACACTTTACACACGTCACATTAACAGATGACACACAAACACTTTACACACGTCACATTAACAGATGACACACAAACGGACACTTTACACACGCCACATTAACAGATGACACACAAACACTTTACACACGTCACATTAACAGATGACACAAACGGACACTGTACACACGTCACATTGACAGATGACACACAAACGGACACTTTACACACGTCACATTAACAGATGACACACAAACGGACACTTTACACACGCCACATTAACAGATGACACACAAACGGACACTTTACACACGTCACATTGACAGATGACACACAAACGGACACTTTACACACGCCACATTAACAGATGACACACAAACGGACACTTTACACACGTCACATTAACAGATGACACACAGACACTTTACACACGTCACATTAACAGATGACACACAGACACTTTACACACGTCACATTAACAGATGACACACAAACGGACACTTTACACACGTCGCACCATGTGTATTTGACGGTAAATAGGAAACTATATTGGTTACACGTCTGGCTACAGCTACTTCTTTCCGTCATTTCTTCCTCCCCCCCCCCCCCCCCCCAACCCCAGTCCACAACTGCAGGAGTCTTTAACCACCACACATGTCGACCATCATCCCTTTGTCTGACTACAACTGTTCTACACACGTTCTTGTTAACAAACATTGGACATGGTATGATAGCAGCAAAATGCCAACGTCATTGAACGTGCTTATAAAATGTAATGCTTCAGTCACAGTAACTCAATGCAGATTTCCACCATTTCCATGGAAGGGAACAAGACTCCAAGATCATCAACACTGGTAAAAGCAGTGAAGCCGACATCTGAGTTCAGGATATCACTAATCCCCACAATGTTTCGATTTCGTAATGTCATCTTCTTAAAAAATCGTGAACAATATTTCAAAAGACAGGAAAGATACACACAAATGACGGCTGACCAAATCAACTAACAGACGTAATAATGATCCTTCTAACACCAAACACCAAAGAAGCGCTCTGATAGTTTTACTGACTGTGTCAGTCATTCAGACTTCTTGTCTGTCTCCCATAATATGATACAAGAACACACAGACACACTAGGGCCATGCAGATGCCTCATGTCAATGGCGTCCTTTCTTCTGTCCTACGTTCGTGTAACCGACACATCGACGATTTGTAGATCCATGGGAAAGATACAGTTCATTTCACCATTGCTTGGTGATCTGCCCCTTTATTGTCTGTGATGGGCTACATTTCTGTTTCTCATCGCTTTTGTGACGAGCTGTTTCAAACCAGTTTCATGCAGTTTTCTGTCTCTGAATCGTGTCCAAGGAGTCCTGGTGTCAAAACTGTTCTGCCAGTGCAACACGCCACATGTTCTGTAGCTCGATTGGCCAGCCAGCTTGTAGTTGTTCAAGGTCAGTAGAACCAGATTAGCTCCCTTTTACACTTTACCGGAGTGTTTACGCACGGCAGACTTGTCCCTTTATCCTTTGTCAAAAGCAAATTGTACACTAAGACATCACATCAACCGGCAACTCTACGAGCGCTGGATCTGTTCCTTTCTCACTAACAGTGATCGTGACTTGTCTCACTAGATGTGTGCCCTTTGTCAAGGTTACCAAGCGCTACTTCCTTAGGCTGAGTAGTCTTCTTGTGTGTCATGGACTCGCATTAAGGACAAGATGCCAGTCAATGAGCTTACGTCTAGCAGGCTATAAGCTTGCTCAAATGGTCAGGTCCGTGAGGGCCTGTATGTAAGTTACAGGTCTTACAGAAAAACACTGTCGTGAAGGCGACGTTCAGACAAAGGCGCCCTGGTCACCTGCCTTCAGTGGCAATGTGTGGCGGGCGTTGTGGATTTTCATCTCTCGGTGGTTGCAGGGCTGCATCAGATGATGTAGACGCTGAAACAATAATAACGTTATCATTACCACTGTGTGTGAAACACCACAAAAAGGATATCATTGGATTGAGTATGTGTATGTGTGTGTGTGCATTCGTGGTGTGTATGTATTCATGAAACATGATAGAAAAGTTATCATTAATACCTAATTCTGTGAAAAGATGTCATTGGCTTCTTGTATGAAAATCAGAAACTTTATATTGTGTGAACCATTAACGCTATAATGGATCATTAGCAATGTGTGAAAAACAGAACTGTAACACATCATGAATCTTTCTAGGGTGTTTCACAAAAGTACAAGTAGAACCATCTGGCCTTGCTTAGAAAGCTAATTGAACCACCAGCTTAAAAACTAACGGCCATTTTTCAACTCTTGTATATCGAAGGCAGCTGAAAGAACTGTAATCTCTCAGCTTCTTGACCATCTCAGTTCCAATGTTCTTAATCCATACCAGTGTCCTGTCAACAAAAACATCTTCAGTTGGGTCCTCAATAATCTCGACGCTATATTTGAAAAAAAATGAACATATTTCAATCTGATGTCTCCCTGACTCCCAGACAAGAATTCGTCTTTCTCCGCTTGAGCCATATGGAGTCTATAATCGTGTGTATTCATGATCAAATCTGACCTTTTTGGGCGCACCCAGAAAGTGCTCGTTCAATGATCTCTTTCTCCTGAAACATCTCTAAACTATAGCGTCCTACTCAGTTTGGGGCCTGTACTGTTTGTTCTCTATACTAAGCAGTATCTGCTTCTCGATCTCCATCATATGAAAGATCTGTAGATGATACTCAGCTTTACGACTGTACCAATAAAAGATAGATGTTGATCAAATGATTTCTACCACTCAGAGTTGTATTGCTCGACTTTCGTCTATTGAGATCAAAGACAACAAACGTCAGCTACAAGCAAATGATGGCAAAACAGAAGCAATGCTCATCATTCCATCACAGCTCCAACAGTGTCCTCCTTTTCCTCCTGCCATGTGTATCAATGGATTGACATTCCATTCTCACAACATGTACGTAATCCAGGTTCACATTCGATCAGACACTCTACTCTTGACAACACGTTTCCAAAGTGGTCCATCCAAAATTTAGAACAAATAGTGCTATTAGCCATTTCCTTTCCACTTATGCCATTAAACTATTTGTTCATTAAAAGTGCAATGCAAGGAGTCAGACTGAGGCAGAATAAAAAATTTTGCCTCAGTTTGACTCCTGCAATGCACTTTTGGTTAGTATCCTCCACAGACTTCAAAAAGTTAAAAATAATGCTGCTAGGCTAAGTTTTCAAATCTTCCATCTATGAGCCTCTCTCAAATTATCGCCTTGGCTTCCTGATAATATAGAATCAATAAAAAGTGTCTTCTTTATACTTCACATCTGTCTTTGGAACAGGCCCCCAATATCTACCTGACAACATTCTTAATATCAAGTAGTTAACTTTGTTACTCTTCTATTCCCCAGTGTGTCATGTTTCATCTTTAACAATGAAATTTTGTATCGACATCAATATCGACTCTCTTCCAAGATCTAACAGTCTGGAACGAACTCCCTGTCCACATTAAACACGTCCTTCAAATTTACTCCAAGGACTCATCTTTTTCAACTGTAATCTATGTGAGTGAGTGAATGGTGTGTGTGTGTGTTGTGTGTGGTGTGCGTGTTGTGTGTGTGTGTGTGTGGTGTGTGTGTGTGTGTGTGTGTGTTGTGTGTGTGTGTGTGTGTGTGTGTGTTGTGTGTGTGGTGTGTGTGTGTGTGTGTGTGTGTGTGTGTTTGCATGAACATGTGATTGGAA
>JAPXFY010000025.1:59139787-59152287 GCA_030674185.1 Monoplex corrugatus
GTGTCTAGTTTGTACTGTATGCGCTTTGATACAGGGAGCCAGTGAAGTTGTGCCAGGAGAGGAGATATGTGGTGAGATACGAAACTGAAATACGAGATGAGATGTGTGACAGGTTTGAAACAAGAGAGATGAAACAAGTAAGATAACATGAGAGCTAAGGTACGAGATGAAATACGATGTACGTGAAATGAGAGATGATAAGAAATACAAGAGATGACGAGACGGGAGACCAGATATCGAAATATGATGGGATGAGAAGAGACGTGTTATGATCAGACAAGATGAAGTATACTGATATCGGAGGAGCTGTGGTGAGATATGACGAGACGAGACGACATACGATATGATACACACGACACGATTACATCATTTACAAGATTAATAGATCAGCACTTGTGTACTTTTTACCTCTAGCCCTCGTCTAAAGTGAAACTAAACTTCACACTGTACGAGATCACAAAAACGAAACATAAAACATCCTGAAATAATGTTAAGTGCTAAATCTTGATTCATAACCATAGAAAAGAGAATTATATGTACTGAAAATCTAGGACAGAATTATATACACTGAAAATCTAGGACAGAATTACATACACTGAAAATCTAGGACAGAATTATATATACTGAAAATCTAGGACAGAATTATATACACTGAAAATCTAGGACAGAATTACATACACTGAAAATCTAGGACAGAATTATATACACTGAAAAATCTAAAGAACCTAAAGAGAGAAAAATGAGTCAATATACACCGAGATAAATTAACAAAGGTTATCTTACAGTAAATGAGTACTTGACATTTGTTCATTCGTTTATATATCAATCAAACTTTGAAAACACGAAAGATAGATAGTCACACAAAAAGATTTTGTGTGGCGCTCTATCTTGACATCTCGTCAATAAAAGAGCACACCCTCATTGTTCACTACAAACATACACTCAGGACAACAAAAAGATTTTGTGAGGCGCTCTATCTCGACGTCTTAATCAAAGAGCACACTCTCATCATTCACTACAAATATAAATTCAGGACGACGAAAACTCAAAGGATACAAAACACATTTACACTGGAAGAGGGAGGCAGGAGAAGGTGAGACAAAGGGTGGCCACGTGAAGGAGAAATCTCTGCTGGACAAAAAGTACGTCTTCAAGTCAGACTTCAAGGGACAGTGTATACGTACGTATAGACAAAAAAGTAAGGAACACTGAATTTTATTTTTTAAAAAGTAAACCTAAGCACGCGTATACAGCACATTCAAAACCAACAATACAATGGTATCCTCATTACCATCGCTAATAATACCAAAAAGAAAAACATGTGAAATCAAATTTGGTCGGATTGGAATAGAAAAGTGTAAGTGAAAAATTGTGGATTGGAAATAACAAGGTTAGAAGAAATGTAATCATGGTGGTGGGGAGGAAATACAAGGTTAAGAGTGAATCAGTGGTGGTGGGGGAGGAAATACAAGGTTAAGAGTGAATCAGTGGTGGTGGGGGAGGAAATACAAGGTTAAGAGTGAATCAGTGGTGGTGGGGGAGGAAATACAAGGTTAAGAGTGAATCAGTGGTGGTGGGGGAGGAAATACAAGGTTAAGAGTGAATCAGTGGTGGTGGGGGAGGAAATACAAGGTTAAGAGTGAATCAGTGTGGTGGGGGAGGAAATACAAGGTTAAGAGTGAATCAGTGGTGGTGGGGGAGGAAATACAAGGTTAAGAGTGAATCAGTGTGGTGGGGGAGGAAATACAAGGTTAAGAGTGAATCAGTGGTGGTGGGGGAGGAAATACAAGGTAAGAGTGAATAGTGGTGGTGGGGGAGGAAATACAAGGTTAAGAGTGAATCAGTGGTGGTGGGGGAGGAAATACAAGGTTAAGAGTGAATCAGTGGTGGTGGGGGAGGAAATACAAGGTTAAGAGTGAATCAGTGGTGGTGGGGGAGGAATACAAGGTTAAAGGAAGTGTGAAAATTAGTGAGTGTGTGGGGGAGGATATACAAGGTTAAGTCTTCACAATAGCAAAAAACAAAAAACAGCGGTATCAACAATACTACTATTACTGATAGTATTTTGCCACTAGTGCACTTTAAGTACTACTACTACTAGTAATGCTGCTACTGATTATAACGACAATAATTACGAGAACATTAATCATAACAACTATACAGTGTTTATGAAGTAGATTCATTGGCTTGGTGCGAGCACATAGATATATTTTGGATCATATTTCCCTGCATGAGACAGGGGAGGTATGTTTTTATGTAGTTTCCACTGTCAGATGTGTTTTGAGAAACTCTGGGAGACAGCACAACACAGCACAACACAGCACAGCACAGCACAACACAACACACCACACAACATATTACAACATGATTCGTGGCCATAAAGACAAATTACCCACCATAGGCCCAGGACACAGCCAAGGTCTCAAAGAAAACGGCAAAAAGAATGGAGTAGCCAGCTGCAAACCGATCAAGCAGGTTCACCACGTACAGTCCGCCCTGAAACAGCCAACAGCCAACAGGTGTCACCAGTGAAGCACATCCACACAAAGACACCATCATTTCCATGTCCTTGTTACTATCAATACCACGTCTGCTACATCAGGTAACTCGAGGGCAGCAAAGACAACAGCAATGTCCAGGTTTATTGTTATTGTTGTTTAAAGCCCAGCCGACTGCATAGAGCCATATCAGGACTATAACCGTTCAAAACACACACACAATGCTTCAACAAGACAAAAATAGAAGAAAAAGAAAAAACAACGAAAAGAAAGTTAAGTACACGTATCAATACATTCGCGTACATAATCTAAGGATATCCCCTGGCGTTAACCACTCCGTCCAATTTATCACACAGGGGATCCAAAAACATACCTGACTACAAATTTAAACATAATTAAGGACACTAAAATATATGTAAGTACGGGCCCAAATTACCTAAAACCGCTTCTGCACATCTCATTTCCCCAGAGCGAAAAATGCACTAAATACATGCACTCAATTATCAATCCAAGAGAAAGTATGTAAGACCTTATCGACAAACACAGGTGAATGACCAGCAAGGCAGAAAAGATAGGAAGAAATGACAGAAAGCAAAGAACAGCAGAACAAAGAGAGTGACAGAAAGAGGAATTTCTAGCACAGAATTTCCAGAACGTGGTATATTATTATTTGAAAGAGCCCCGCATCCCATTGGGAAATGTCCAAGCTGAAATCTGTATAAAAGAACAAGAATATCTCCATTTAACACACGAACATTTTCTTACGTACACCGGTATATTAAGTCTTACTATGAGAATGCCAGAGATGGACCCTCACAACGGATATGGGAAGACGAATCCAAGCCACTGAAATGAGATGTTATAGCAATATACTTAACGTCAGGTACACTGGTTATATCACCAATGAACAAACTGCAATGGGCATGTTTTGACATGGACTATTTGCGCTTTACAATGAAATTATTTTTCTTGCTTTGGCTGGCCAAGAGAACACCAGGAGACCCAGGGAGAAAATACTGGATGGATTTGCAGGGTGGCTGAGGACAGAGAGCGTGGAAGATGTACTTGCAGCGACAAAGGATAGATGAATATGGCGGGCCATGATCGCCAATGCCATGCGACAGGGCACATGATGATGAATGAATGAAATTATCAGTATCACTGTTATCATTAAGTAGAATGGAGGAAGCCCGTTTCTGTAAGACTGTAAAGTATGCCAGTCTCGCCGGTTGAGGAACTCCAGCTTTCAACCCAAAATCCTCACACAATAGAGGTTAGATCAAGGGGGGGGGGGGGGGGGGTGATAGGCATATCTGTCTGACCTCAAGAAACAGCTCTTGATATCTGGGGAAGAGAGAACAAAAGCCCTAAAGACAATGACAAAAGCAATCGAAAAGAGCTCCGCTTGGATCTGGTCGAGGAGGAACAAAAGTGAACATCACAGGGCTGTTTCTCCTATATACTGCAGATGTCTAGTAGCTAAATGTTTAAAACATCCCTCACAAGGGTCACTTGGCCTTGAGACGCCTGATCAGTTTGGACACGCGGGTTCAAGCCCAAATGGGAAAAAGTACAGACGCCTGACCGCACTGGAGGCGCCGGTTCGATTCCAGGTGGAAAAAGAGACAGCAGAAGGGTATGTAGGAGTCATGATCCGAATGCAGCACTGCCCCCTTAAAGATAATGTTTTACAGGAATACAATTAATTTTTAAAATGTTTTCTATAGTCTATCACAACTCTGCAAACAGAGCATTTATTGTGATCGTTAACTTTTATGTTTGTAAGAAAGTTTGCTGATCAATGTAAGTACTTATATCTTTGAGCACATCCCTAGACTTGAGATCGAAGCAAATTAAGGGTGCAGCCACACAGGGCGATGGCTTCCCTCCCTTTGAACTGATCCATCCATGTGAAATGTGGAAGGGTGGGAGGACAGTGCTGGCTTCAGACCTTGTTGTAACGAATTGTGGACTTATGTGTTCGTTTGGTCATTTGTTCTAGTTTGGTTTGTTAGTTTGTCTGTCTGTCTTAGAATCCAACGTCTAATTACAAAAAATTACTGATTAATGTACCTGGTACAATTTCCAGTCTGTCTTATATTCTGTTTAGCGATGAAGAACAGAAAACGACTGCAAGATCATTGCGTTATGAGCAGTGTAAATGCTGGGATGTATCCTCAGCTTCCAAAGAGGAAAAGTAGGATTCTCTCCCTTGCAATGGTAAGAACAGACAGACACAAAGACAAAGACAACCAAACAAAACAGACCTTCTACTGGACAGAACAGAATGAACTGGTCTGAAACAACACAAACGAAACAAACACCTTTGTGGGATACAATACTGTGGAAAAATAATTATATGGAAAAAAAAAATATGTTGACGGTTGGATTGCAAGAAAATTCATAGACGATCTTCCAAGAGTGTTCAGGTCTTTCAAGGGAAGATGGTCTCGTGTATAAATAACGTAAGACCTGTTGCCTGGAATATCAAGAGGAGACGGACATCCACACGTACGTGGAGTCAGCCACCCATATATAAAGTAGCAGCATTCCACAAAGTGATGAAAGATCATCTACTTGGCTAACGTGCACCACACAGTTCGTTTGAACGCTGACAGTCGTATTGATTTAGATTTTGTACGTATTCTACCCACACTGTGCAGGCGATATGTTGCTGCACAGTCTGCACACTCTTCACAGTCTTCGGTGAGCGTGCATGCTGGGAGCTTTCATGTTTCCACGAACCACTGACATGACTTAAACGATTTTTTAACATGTCTGCTGGATTAATGAAGGGACACAACTCTTGAAAATTATCTCCCATGTTGTATAGAACCTCTCAAATCTAACACAGTTTGCGCTACCCATTCAGCTAGCATAGAAGTAGATACAAAGTACAGAAACAGTAAGCTCAGAACACTCCTCTGTTTCTGTACTTTGTATCTACTTCTATGCTAGCTGATGGGTAGCGCAAACTGTGTTAGATCTGAGAGGTTCTATACAACATGGGAGATAATTTTCAAGAGTTGTGTCCCTTCATTAATATTATAAATTCTCCCTGCTTCCTCCCTCTTATTTCTCTGGTATTACCTATATGTCTACTGGATGTTCTGTGAGCTTATACAGAGGAAGGGAGTTTAGGCGTTGACAGGTCTTCACACTTCATGTTGATCTGGGACACCGCAAAATACTTCACCTTTTAGCCTTCCAGGTGGAGTTAACCAAACACAATCGAATCCCAGACCTTCCAATAGGAAGTCTGATGTTTTACCCACTTCATTTCTCTGGCTGTCGATTTTACCTGACTGAAAATATGTCTTTTTTTTTAAAACTGTCTTTGTATTTCCTGACAGTAGACTGATTATTCATCAAACACAGTAACAATTCACATTATCACATGTACGTAAAAGGTGCACAAATCCTTCCGCCTCAGGGATACGCGAAGGCATTTATCATTTTCAATTCTTAAGTTTTGCGCGCGTGCACATACACATACACACACACATACACACACACACACACACACACATATTTCAGATACTAACAATTACACGCATGTACACATACTCAAAAACAGGGACAGAGTTTTACGCACACACATCTCTCTCTCTCTCTCTCTCTCTCTCTCTCTCTCTCTCTCTCTCTCTCTCTCTCTCTCTCTCAGATACTAACAATTACATGCTCTCTCTCTCTCTCTCTTTCAGATACTAACAATTACACACACGCACACACACTCAAAAACAGGGAGAGAATTACACACACACACACACACACACACACACACACACACACACACACACACACATACACACACACACACACACACACACACACACACACACACAAACACACACACGAACACACACACGAAATATCACAAGACAGTATCACCTCGGCACAGCTGGCCAGACCAACAAAAAAGTAGAGAACGAAAAGCGCCAACACGAACAGCTTCCTGTGACGTCTTAACACCGGAAACTCGTCAGACAGGGCTGTGATGATGGCTTCCGATCCTCCGAACTGAAACATTTGGAATTCAAAGAAACTGAAGAATGATTAAGTTCAGATCGTGTTATAAATCTTAGAGTAACTCAAAACATGATACTGTTTGGCATTGATAAAAATATGCAAACACATCTGATGTTTGAGTTAACTGTTCTTAAGAAAGAAGATGTACATCTATAAATGCACATTTGATCAGATTTTTTCCAAACACAACCTCCTTTAAGAGCTTTATGGCCTCAAATACTACGAAGAAGAACACAGCGCAAAGTTCGCGAGGACTTTTAGAAGTTTTTGGAAAGAAATGACAGCCAAACTCATTAACAATATATCTAATTTTACGAGTGATCTGTCCGTGTATGCAGGCAGACAGACAGAACAGAACAGGCGCCAGAAGTTGAAAATCGTACTCACGGAACTGTCCAAGCCCAGAGTAAGTAGCATGAGGAAGAAGATGATGGCCCAGAACGTGGCGCCGGGCAGCGTGGAGATGGCCTCTGGGTAAGCAATGAACACCAGCCCTGGACCTGGGACAAGTCAACATCCTTTATAATTATGGTCTTCACAAACCACACACAAGCAAGCTAAACACGGTTTGATAATCGTAGTGTTAGTGACTGACAGAGAACTGATTACTTTCCATCAGGTTTTTGTCAGAATAGATCCCACTCCTGTCTGACTGCTTTACCTACTGACCGCTGGATGGACTGGAGATCACATGCACAAAGTTACCTCCATACCGTGCTGTCAGACTGAAATGCAGCAGTTCTGCATTTTCCATAATGTAACAACAATAAGTGAACACAGACCACCGCCTATGACAAGTTGTCAACACTACATTTATGTTGTATCACAACAAACCTACTCACTGATGAATACAAACCAAGATTTGTGACAGTGCAGGCATTCAACACAATTTACGTAAGACATTGACGATGTCGACGGACTCTCCCGTTGATCCAATGGATGAAAAGGACACTGGTCCTCACTGCCCGGGTGTGACGTCATGTGGGATACATATATTTATTTATTCATGTATCGGTTAACTCACATCAGTCAGTCAGTCATCAGTCAGTCAGGCAGGCAGTCAGTCAGGCAGACAGACAGACATACAGAATAGCCACAGACAGACAGGCAGGCAGACAGACAGACATACAGAATAGCCACAGACAGACAGGCAGGCAGACAGACAGACACACAGAATAGCCACAGACAGACAGGCAGGCAGACAGACAGACATACAGAATAGCCACAGACAGACAGGTAGGCAGGCAGAAGAAAAGCCATAGACAGACAAGACAGGTAGGCAGGCAGGCAGAACAGCCAAAGACGAACAGAACAGCCATAGACAGACAGACAGGCATGCAGCAGGCAGACAAACAGCCATAGAGAGACATGCAGGCAGGCAGAACAGACATAGACGAACAGAACAGCCATAGACAGACAGACAGACAGGCATGCTGCAAGCAGACAGACAGACAGGCATGCAGCAGGCAGACAGACAGACAGCCACAGACAGACAGACAGGCATGCAGCAGGCAGACAGACAGACAGACAGGCATGCAGCAGGCAGACAAACAAGCAGCCACAGACAGGCAGGCAGGCAGGCAAGCAGAACAGCCATAGACGAACAGAACAGCCATAGACAGACAAACAGACAGGCGGGCATGCAGCAGGCAGACAGACAGACAAACAAACAGCCATAGACAGACAGGCAGGCAGGCAGACTAACAGAATGAAGATAGCATGACGTCAGACAGTCCACGTTACCTTCCGTGGCGACCTTGTCGATCTCCTGATCGGTGTTATGTGCCATGTAACCCAGGATCATGAAGATGATGAAGCCAGAGAAGAAACTGGTGCCGCAGTTGATGGCGCTGGTGATCAGGGCGTCCCTGACAACATGGTATAAAACGTTGGTCCAACAGCCATGTTTTTACCACTTCACACAGCTTACTTGCATACCAGTCTTCTCTTAACTCATTTGGATTCACTAAGCATTGCACGTTTATAGGACACAGAGTGAAATACAATCAAAGCTCTCTCTCTCTCTTTTCTCTCTCTCTCTCTCCCTCCCACTCTCTATCTCTCTCTGTCTGTCTCTCTGTCTCTCTCTCTCTCTCTGTCTCTCTCTCTCTCTGTCTCTCTCTCTCTCCCTCCCACTCTCTGTCTCTCTCTGTGTCTCTCTCTCTCTCTCTGTCTGTCTCTCTCTCTCTCTCCCTCTCCCACTCTCTCTCTCTCTCTGTCTCTCTCTCTCTCTCTCCCTCCCACTTTCTCTCTCTCTCTGTCTCTCTCTCTCTCCCTCCCACTCTCTCTCTCTCTCTCTCTCCCACTCTCTCTCTCTCTCTCTCTCTCTCCCCACTCTCTCTCTCTCTGTCTCTCTCTTTCTACCTCCATTTATTATCTTTGGGTTTAGTAGTAGTAGTAGTAGTAGTAGTAGTAGTGGTAGTAGTGGTAATTGTTGTAGCAGTGTTAATATTTTTTGTGTGTAATCAGAAAATTGATTTCATCTTCTTTGATTTAATTGTAAGAACATTAGTCTATTTGACGCTTGATCTATCTTCTATAAATTTGTCACATGTAATGTTTCTTCTCCCTCTATTTCATTTTATTTTGTTTTATCTTATTACTATTTTGTTTACTGTGTTTCCTCTCCTCCTCCTCCTCCTCTTCCTTCTTCTTCTTCCTCTTCTTCGTCTTATTTTTATTATTATCACTATCAACATTATCTTTCTTTCTTTATTTACTTATCTACCTGCTCATCTGTCTATCTATCTATCTATACTATCTACCTCTCTCTCTCTATCTCTCTATCTATCTATCTATCTATCTATCTATCTATCTCTAAGTGCTGACTGTGTACGTTTCTTGATTTCATTGTCTCTAAGTGCTCACTGTGTACGTTTCTTGATTTCATTGTATCTTAATTTTAGTATTCAACATGTATTTTCCTTAAGCTGTACTTGTTACTGTAAACAAATGTCATGTGTATAGAATAGCAGCGGCAAGTTTGAAAAATGGCTTCTAGCCAACAGCTTTTACCGTTGAAAAATAAAGCATCATTGTCATTGTCATTGTCATTGTCTCTCTCTTTCTCTCCCACTCTCTCTCTCTCTCTGTCTCTCTCTCTCTGTCTCTCTCTCTGTCTCATTCTCTCTCTTGATAGATCCCGTGGACTCCGATCTGGTTGTAGAGTTCAGTCCCAACCCACAACATACAAAGTTGCTTGTTCGCTGCCCATCTTAACGTTTCAGACATTCTGGTGGTGTCAGATTGATGTTTTATGGGTCCCTGATCTCGCCCCTACCCCCCCCCCCCCCCTCCCCATTTCAGTACCTTGCCAGTGCGTAGGATTTTTGCACAGATTCGAGGCAACTGCCAGACAGTTGCTAGCTGGTTTGGGTGAAGCGCATATGGAACTGTCCGACTGTCTCTCTTGAAAAAAACTGTAAACTTCACACTGCTGCCGATGCACTGTCCCCGAGAGTCGATGTCCCACTGCTGGGAACTTGATATTCACATTTCTTTTGTCATTGTGGCTTTACCATCGCAAACTCGGGCTGCTCTCCCCTTTGACAGCACATCGCCGTAGTACAGCGCCACCCAGCTGTCTTTTACCACGGCGTCAGAAAGGCAAGAAGGCTGACTGGCCTTCAACGGGAGGGACACGGGAAATCAACCTGTCTCTCCAATGTTTTGACAGGAGTTAGTTACGCCAGTCTTCCGAAGAACCCGCACAAGAGTAGAACCTGCACTTCACTAGTGCCAGATCACTTGGGAGGTGTCCAGTAGTGGCTATTCTGATCGGCACACACAGGTCTATCTTCTATCAATCATTCAGCCATCGAAAGTCGGTTGTTGGACGTAGGCCTTCCCCAGCTGCTCCCATTCACTTCGGTCTCGCACTTTTGTTTTTTTTCTCTGATCCACTGAGCCGTTTTGCGATCTTTCCAGGTGACGTCAACCATGACTCTTTCATGTGCTCGCTGCATGGTTCTTCGACAAAACAAGCAGACACAGGTCAATTACTTCTAAACCCTCTACTAACGACAGTGACCGCTCAGTGGCAGAGCCTGACTTTTGTCAGCGTCCTCCTGGTAAGAAGATCACGCCACAACAACTCTCTGGAGACAATCTCCATGAACCACTGACACCTGGCCACAATTCATCTCGGGTCAGGATCAAGGCCAGAAGCTTCCTTATAAACTTGTTTTTTCTCTCAGTTCACGTCTTTACAAAATCACACATTACCGTTGCTGTTTAAAGCACATCCGACTGCATAGAGCCATATCAGGGCTATAACCGTTTCAAACATACAAAACTTCAACAGGAAAAAAAATGAAAAGAAAATTAAGTACATAAATTATATCAATGCATTCGGGCACATAATCTAAGGAAATGCTACTGGCGTTGACCACTCCGTCCAACCTATTGCACAGGGGATTTAAAAACACACTTGAATACAAATTTAAGCATACCGAAGGATACTAAAACATATATGAAAAACGGGCCTAAATTACCTAAAATTTCTTCTGCATATCTCACCTCCCTAGAGACAAAAATGCATTTAACACATATACCCAATTATCAATCCTAAGAAAAAGTATGTAAGACTTGATCGAACACATACAAGTGAATGGACCAGCAAGGCAGAAAATGATAGGAAGAAATGACAGAAAGCAAAGGAGGAAGAAAAACACAAAGAGAATGGCAGAACAGAGGAAATGTCTAGCACAGAATTTCCAGAAGGTGGGGATACTATTTATACTGAAAGAGCCCCCGGCATCCCCACGGGGGAATCACCTATCACCATACATCGCTGTCACATTATTTTGTATAACTTACGAGACTGAGTTTATGCTGCATTTATGAAATTTTAATGTGAATGTTTACGTGCTTGTGTTGCATTCTTATTTAAGACCACAGTGTAATTTCTCTTTTACAGATAATAAAAGGTGACTTGACTTGAGGTTACAGCTAACGTGAAATGTGTTTACAAAAGTCAGCAAGGATTTCCGGATCATTCGTTGACAACATTCAATGTTACGTCTAGAGTTGGTCAGAATTTCGTCCTGTGCTTTGCTTTCCGTACTTCCTTGTTTTTCCTTGTTTTGTTTTTTTTTCTGGTTGTTTTATGTGTCTATCTTTCAGTCCTTGTTTAGGATTTTTTGTCTTTTTGTTTCCCTTCGTCTTTTTCACCCTTCCACTTTTACTGCTTTCTTTCATCTTCGATCCCCTCTCCAGGGTTTTTTTTTCTTTCTTTCTTTATCGTTCCAAAATCTTTTTTTTTTATTAATTGTAATGTACAACAATGCCATTCACATGTTTCCATATCAGTCCATATCATACGGACAGCTTCATGTAACGTTAATAGTTCTCAACTGTGTTGATGGCGCCAGGTTTCGCTATGATCTAGTACAGCGTATGTGTAGGTGTGTATATGTCAACACGATTGCTGTAAAAATCACCAAACAGTTTCCAGTCCAATGTCCTTCGCAGAGATGATGTGAGCTGTACAAGTACAGGAGACAAAACTGGTCATGGAGATCTATGGGTTGGTGGGTTGTACTCAGATGATGTGAGCTGTACAAGTACAGGAGACAAAGACTGGTCATGGAGATCTATGGGTTGGTGGGTTGTACTCAGATGATGTGAGCTGTACAAGTACAGGAGACAAAGACTGGTCATGGAGATCTATGGGTTGGTGGGTTGTACTCAGATGATGTGAGCTGTACAAGTACAGGAGACAAAGACTGGTCATGGAGATCTATGGGTTGGTGGGTTGTACTCAGATGATGTGAGCTGTACAAGTACAGGAGACAAAAACTGGCCATGGAGATCTATGGGTTGGTGGGTTGTACTCAGATGATGTGAGCTGTACAAGTATAGGAGACAAAGACTGACCATGGAGATCTATGGGTTGGTGGGTTGTACTCAGATGATGTGAGCTGTACAAGTACAGGAGACAAAGACTGACCATGGAGATCTATGGGTTGGTGG
>JAPXFY010000025.1:59157287-59159787 GCA_030674185.1 Monoplex corrugatus
TCCATAAACAACAGTGTGCTTTGGTAAAAGATAATCATACTTGACAGCATGCTTCATGTCACAGAAGTCTCCATAAACAACAGTGTGCTTTGGTAAAAGATAACCTTACTTGGCAGCATGCTTCATGTCACAGAAGTCTCCATAAACATCAGTGTGTTTTGGTTTAAGATAATCATACTTGACAGCATGCTTCATGTCACAGAAGTCTCCATAAACATCAGTGTGCTTTGGTAAAAGATAATCATACTCGACAGCATGCTTCATGTCACAGAAGTCTCCATAAACAACAGTGTGCTTTGGTAAAAGATAACCTTACTTGGCAGCATGCTTCATGTCACAGAAGTCTCCATAAACATCAGTGTGCTTTGGTTTAAGATAACCATACTTGGCAGCATGCTTCATGTCACAAAAGTCTCCATAAACATCAGTGTGCTTTGGTAAAAGATAACCTTACTTGACAGCATGCTTCATGTCACAGAAGTCTCCATAAACAACAGTGTGCTTTAGTTTAAGATAACCTTACTTGGCAGCATGCTTCATGTCACAGAAGTCTCCATAAACATCAGTGTGCTTTGGTTTAAGACAACCATACTTGGCAGCATGCTTCATGTCACAGAAGTCTCCATAAACAACAGTGTGCTTTGGTAAAAGATAACCTTACTTGACAGCATGCTTCATGTCACAGAAGTCTCCATAAACAACAGTGTGCTTTGGTAAAAGATAATCATACTTGACAGCATGCTTCATGTCACAGAAGTCTCCATAAACAACAGTGTGCTTTGGTAAAAGATAACCTTACTTGGCAGCATGCTTCATGTCACAGAAGTCTCCATAAACATCAGTGTGTTTTGGTTTAAGATAATCATACTTGACAGCATGCTTCATGTCACAGAAGTCTCCATAAACATCAGTGTGCTTTGGTAAAAGATAATAATACTCGACAGCATGCTTCATGTCACAGAAGTCTCCATAAACAACAGTGTGCTTTGGTAAAAGATAACCTTACTTGGCAGCATGCTTCATGTCACAGAAGTCTCCATAAACATCAGTGTGCTTTGGTTTAAGATAACCATACTTGGCAGCATGCTTCATGTCACAAAAGTCTCCATAAACATCAGTGTGCTTTGGTAAAAGATAACCTTACTTGGCAGCATGCTTCATGTCACAGAAGTTTCCATAAACATCAGTGTGCTTTGGTAAAAGATAACCTTACTTGACAGCATGCCTCATGTCACAAAAGTCTCCATAAACATCAGTGTGCTTTGGTTTAAGATAATCATACTTGACAGCATGCTTCATGTCACAGAAGTCTCCATAAACATCAGTGTGCTTTGGTTTAAGACAACCATACTTGGCAGCATGCTTCATGTCACAGAAGTCTCCATAAACAACAGTGTGCTTTGGTAAAAGATAACCTTACTTGACAGCATGCTTCATGTCACAGAAGTCTCCATAAACAACAGTGTGCTTTGGTAAAAGATAATCATACTTGACAGCATGCTTCATGTCACAGAAGTCTCCATAAACAACAGTGTGCTTTGGTAAAAGATAACCTTACTTGGCAGCATGCTTCATGTCACAGAAGTCTCCATAAACATCAGTGTGTTTTGGTTTAAGATAATCATACTTGACAGCATGCTTCATGTCACAGAAGTCTCCATAAACATCAGTGTGCTTTGGTAAAAGATAATCATACTCGACAGCATGCTTCATGTCACAGAAGTCTCCATAAACAACAGTGTGCTTTGGTAAAAGATAACCTTACTTGGCAGCATGCTTCATGTCACAGAAGTCTCCATAAACATCAGTGTGCTTTGGTTTAAGATAACCATACTTGGCAGCATGCTTCATGTCACAAAAGTCTCCATAAACATCAGTGTGCTTTGGTAAAAGATAACCTTACTTGGCAGCATGCTTCATGTCACAGAAGTTTCCATAAACATCAGTGTGCTTTGGTAAAAGATAACCATACTTGGCAGCATGCTTCATGTCACAGAAGTCTCCATAAACATCAGTGTGCTTTGGTAAAAGATAACCTTACTTGGCAGCATGCTTCATGTCACAGAAGTCTCCATAAACATCAGTGTGCTTTGGTTTAAGATAACCATACTTGGCAGCATGCTTCATGTCACAGAAGTCTCCATAAACATCAGTGTGCTTTGGTAAAAGATAACCTTACTTGGCAGCATGCTTCATGTCACAGAAGTCTCCATAAACATCAGTGTGCTTTGGTAAAAGATAACCTTACTTGGCAGCATGCTTCATGTCACAGAAGTCTTCATAAACATCAGTGTGCTTTGGTTTAAGATAACCATACTTGGCAGCATGCTTCATGTCACAGAAGTCTCCATAAATATCAGTGTGCTTTGGTAAAAGATAACCTTACTTGGCAGCATGCTTCATGTCACAGAAGTCTCCATAAACATCAGTGTGCTTTGGTAAAAGATAACCATACTTGGCAGCATGCTTCATGTCACAGAAGTCTCCATAAACATCAGTG
>JAPXFY010000025.1:59162287-59172287 GCA_030674185.1 Monoplex corrugatus
GCGGTAACACAACCATGGTGTCCTGTTAATAAGCTGCTGGTGTCACGTTGGGTTTTACTAATGGCGGTTTTCTGTTTGTTGGACTGACCGTGTGTGTGTTGACTTTTGCTTTTCTGTCCCAGTTTAAGCACCCCCTTAGTGGTGCTGATCCTACGCCGCTCACTGCGGCCTCATAACACACCACCAATCCCAGGTTCGTTTAATCGAAGTCCCAGTGTCAGGGAGCTCACGAAAGCCAGAGACATCAGGCCACCCTCCAAAGAAGACTCTGCACCGCTATTAAGGGAGTTCAAACAAGCAGAGTGGCGCAATGGAAGCGTGTTGGGCCATAATCCAGAGGTTCGTGGATCGAAACCACGCTCCGCTACTATCAAACAATACCAGTATAAAATACAGACTAGGTAAACATAGGCTAGGTAGGGCCTCATGGAATTCTTTCCGAGCACGGAAACGTCGTCTTGAGAAATTGAAATTGAAACTGAAACAATGGAGTTCAACAGTGCCTGTTCTGATCCAACTTACTAAGGACAGTGCCTACTAATCCCTCAACTAACGACAGTCATCGCTCAACTACATAGCTGTTTGCCGTAGAAACCGACGATAATATTTCCACGCTAAACGCTTCTTAGGTTAATGGCGTTTTCAGTTGTACGGGCGACTGACGAAAGGTGTCGTCTTACTTGGGCTGATCTACGTTGTCTGAACAAGATTATGTAGAACTGTCCATTGTCTGAATGCTGAACACAGTTAGCAGAGCAACTACATAGCTGTTTGCCATAGAAACCGGTGATAACATTTCCACGCTAAATGCTTCATAGGTGACAGATCTGTTATAGGTTAAACAAGTGTAACATTTCACGATGTCTGCTGTGCAATTACCGATACAAATCCAGGATTCCTGCTTCGCTGGAGTTCTGGAGGAAACACAAGCTCACGACCAATAACCAGGGCATATGAAGTGATATTTAAGAAAACGGCAAAGAAAAAAGAAACAATAAGGGAAAACAAATTTTCAGGTACAAACTGACATCAATGACATACTTTTAGACCATGGATCCTTACACCAAAAGTGCAAATACCAACAGATCTGACGAAACTCAAGCCACTCTGCAGGGTCAGAAATGGAATAGATTTACTCCCGAAATGTAATTGATATACCCCTGGGTCTAAGCATTTGTTGTGTCAGTCTGTCCGTACACATGGTCGATGATGTGAGATCTCGTCAGCAGACTATCTACTAGTGCTAAAAACGAGAAATCACCGCAAGAACCTTACTATCAATAGTAACATAACATACAGAACCACCTTGTCAGGTTAGAGGTCCTCAATAAAAATCGACCACACGCTTTAGGATCACAGGTGGCAGCAATGACCGGATTTAACAGAATTTGAAAAAGCTTCAGCACCCACTTCACCACCAAATACAATCTACGCACGTCGCTGGTAGTCACTACCTTGTCCACCACAGAACTACACAAGCCGAACGCTATGCACATATTATAACATCAACAGACCTGCCAAAACCACTCGTCCGTGATCAGAACAGTAAGCAGAGACGATGAAATAAACCAAGACAGTGCAAACTGACATCAATGAACGGACTGGACTAAATGTCCACCAGACAGCTAATGACGCACAAATCCGACAGAAAAGATTTCGTGTCGCAAGTCACGTGATGAGCAGCATTACCGTCAAGGGACAGCAGTCAGTGGATGATGCTGTTCTACAACCTTCATGCTGATATCTTAGACACCCTCACATTTTTTACACAAGACGAAAAGTAAAGACTGGGAAAAGCATTTCTGTCCGGTTGAAGGGGGTGAGGGTGAAATGGCTGGTGGGATGCAGCAGCAAGGAAACCCTCCATCTCTGTGGGGTTGTGTCAGAAAGCAGGTTAGGGTTGCTGAGGTTGATTATTCTTTGTTCTCTGTCATACAGCTCTTTCTCTATTGGCTTCATTGACGGTATTTTCTTTTCCCTATCACCCTGCAGTATGGTCATGGACAATAAATCATGGTGGATGTATCGCTCTACAGCTGCTAGAGGGCACACCAATACGTGGACCTTGTCTGACGTGCCATGGAGTGCTCCAATATTCCATAAACGCTGCATCACACACGCCACATACTGAAGATTTAAAACGGCCAAAACAAATGCCATAACATAAAACCATATACCCTGGCGAAGTCTCGGGTCCAGAACAATGGATTCTATATTGCTTACATATGGTCAATCGTATCTATACTCAAGGGTAAAGGCTGTCAGAGCGACGAGAACACTCACTTCCAAATGCCCAGGTTTAACACAAGCAAGCGTGGTTCCAAACTTGTTATCTGTTATTGTTGTTTAAAGTCCAGCCGACTGCGTAGAGCCATATCTGGGTTATAACCGTTTCGAGACATATATGATACAATACTTCAACAGGAAAAAGGGAAAAGAAAATTAAGTACACATATCAATGCATTCACGCACACAATCTAAGGAGATGCCCTGGACACTGACCACTCCGTCCATTTTATCACATAGGGGATTAAAAAAAACTGAATACAAATTTAAACATAACTAAGGACACTAAAACATATATAAAAACTGGCCTAAATTACCTAAAATTGCTTCCATATATCTTATTTCCTTACAAGCAAAAATGCACTTAATACATACACCAATTATCAATCCTAGGAGAAACTACGTAAAATGTTATCGAACACCTACAGATAAATGGACCAGCAAGGCAGAAAATGATAGGAAGAAATGACAAAAAGCAAAGGAACAGGACAGAAACAAAGAGAGCGAAGGAAAGAGAAATTTCTAGCACAGAATGTCCAAAAAGTGGGGATACTATTTATATTGAAAAAGCCCCAGGTATCGCCACGGGGATGGTTCCCAACTGATTGGATGTCTAGAGTTACACTCTGGTTGTAACAGATTACAGAAGTTTATCCAGCTTGTAACACCTCGCCCCAAAACAAGCACTTAAGTTTATGGCGAAAACTTTCTTGAAGCGTTCCGAATTTTCTGAAATGCAGGCGGTATTTTGCTGCACAGTCTGACTTTGGTGAGTGATTATGCCAGGCGTTTTCGTATTTTCATAAATCAGTAGACACTGACATGACTTACAGGATATTTAACGTGCATATCTGAACCTTCTACGTGCGCACACACACCGAAGGAGACTCAGACACTAACATGTCTGCACACATGTAACCAGTCGCCGTGGTGTAGTGGTTAACGCAACGGACTACCGACTGGAAGGTTGTAGGTTCTAATCCCCATCAGTCCCTTCAAAAATTATTGCCGGATATTTTTTTACTTTAACCGGCTCATACCCACAGTTGGGCGTGCTAAGTACTGTGGGCTCACTGGGAAGACTGGCACCGCACAGTCGGGTCTCATCCACTTCACGGATTCGTCATTGAGGGTGTTGCTTACATCTTCTGACCAGCACCGCAGGTGTCTGTATCTCTCGGGACTGGTTGACGCCAGGATATGTTATGATAGTAACCGTAGAGTACAGCACTGTCACGCAGTCTCAATCCTAGATGGAACTCCACAGCATCATGATTATCATCCTCATCGACATCATCATCACCATCGCATTGTAACAAAAAAATGAACTGTGCCAGCTTCTGAGGCCATTAAGGTGGCGTAGAAAATGGGACGAAAAAAAAAGGTGCGCACAATGATAACCTCCCTGACTGCGATGATCCTAAAACAAAACGAAACAAAACAAAACAAAACAAAACAATACAAAAACAAAACAAAGAAACTAAGTCAGTACACCTGTTGATCTCAGAGATGGAAACAATCCACACACCCTTCACACACCGGGCGGGAGGGTATACAGGCAGGATTGAACACTGAAACTTCCAACTGGGAGTCTGACATTCCCCCCTACTTGACCACTGCTCCCGTGACACTTACGTTATGTATCTATCTTGCTGTCACTGAACCTACCTTGCCGGAGGTGTGAATGCCCTTCCACAGGGAGAAGTAGCAGATGCTGTAGACACCCAGCAGACACAGCACCAGCTGCCATTTGATTTTGCCCACCTCGAAGATGCCATCACTCTCATGCAGAGACAGCATGCCCCGTCTGTAAGCAGACAGCGCTACAGTACAAGTGCACTACAGGGTAGAAAAACATTACAGCAAATGATCAAATATGTAAGAGGATAATGGCAGAATGATTCAGACGTTCGCCTGCTAAGAACTAAACTCGAGGTTTCCAGGGTTCGCTCCCTGTCGCGGCCTCGACCTTTTCCCCTCAGTTTGACCGGAAAATCGAATTGAACGTCTAGTCTTTCGGAGTGGGACGAAAAATGAGTCGGTCCCGGCCTGCGCACGCTAAAGATCCCGCGTAAGTTGAAACTCGTAAAGAGCATGGTATTGCCCGCCCGGCTGTCCTGGTGTAAAACACCGGAGAGAGAGGATGGTTTCCCAGGTCCTTCCCCCCCCCCCCCCCTTGAAGACCAATTAGCATTCTTGCCTTTACAAAGTTTTCGTCAAAAAATGGGTGGCGCTGCAGTGCGGCGACGTGCTCTCAAAGAGAAAAGCAGCCCGAGTTTCACGTGGCAAATCCACTGTGACAAACTAGTTGTCAAAGTGGGAATATACACAAGTACAGGCTCAAAGATAATTGATGGTCCGTGAATAAAATCAACAATATGCTGGTGTCATTCATCATCATCATCATGTGCCCTGCCGCATGGCGCTGGCGATCATGGACTTCCATCTGCCTCTATCTCTCGTTGCCCTAGCATCTTCCCCACCCTCCCCGTTCCCAGCCACTCTGCAAGTCCGTCCAGCATTTTCTCCCTGGGTCTCCCGGTGCTCTCTTTCCCTCCGGCTTTCCCGTTGTGACCAGGTGCTCCAAATCCCCCTTCCTCCTAAAATGGCCTATAAATGTTGCCTGTCTTTTCCTAATCTTCCTTATGAGTGATCTACTTGTGTCTGCCTCCATCCAGACTGTTTCGTTTGTTTTCTTTGCTGTCCATGGAACCCTCAACATTCTTCTTAGAAACCACATCTCGGCTGCCTCAATCTTGCTCTGGTTTTGTTTGGTGACTGTCCACGCCTCACATCCGTACAACAGTATTGGTTCTATATAACATCCAAGAACTCTCTTCCTGATGTTAATTGATAGGTTTTTGTTGGTAAGAATGCTTGTCATCTTCCTGAATGCTGTTTTGGCTTGGCCGATTCTGCCGGTTATTTCTGATGTGCATCTGCCGTCTGATGAAATGATCGTTCCCAGGTATCTGAATTTATCAACCTTATCAACCTGGTGTCATTGCTCGGAGAAAATAATCTCGATGTTTTATGGTGGCTGATTTGTATCGACACTATGTTCAAATGGCCTGCAAAAACTAAATAAAACATATCAAACACAACATGCACATCTCACCACTACCACACCACAACCCATAACCATCACAAAAACTCACTCGAAATATTCCAGCGCAGGCGAGATCCTCAAGACAGCTTTCAAAGAGCCGTTGACGGCGGCTGTGACATTGTCTGACGTCACATTCTTCAGGTCCACAGAATATGTCACGTCATCGCCTGGCCTTCCCAAGTGGGGGACGGACGCGGTGCTGACGTTAGACCATGTGGCGTTAGTGACGTTGAGGTCGTGGGGTTTCCCCTCATAACAGTAGGGCGTGTTCCAGTGGTTGTGGCAGGAGGTCCAGGGCAGGTCCGTGGTGAAGGAGACCACAAAGAAGTGCAGGCACCAGGCGATCACCACGTTGTAGAAAAAGTCTGTGTAGAAAGCGATCAGCACCACGGCCCATCCGATACCTGTAACAGATTTATAACTAACTAACTAAACTGACTTGACTAAACTGACTGACTAAACTGTACTGACTAAACTGACTGACTGACTAAACTGACTGACTAAACGATGACTAAACTGACTGACTGACTAAACTGATGACTGACTAAACTGACTGACTAAACTGACTGACTGACTAAACTGACTGACTAAACTGACTGACTAAACTGACTGACTGACTGACTAAACGACTGACTGACTAAACTGACTGACTAAACTGACTGACTGACTAAACTGACTGACTAACTAAACTGACTGACTAAACTGACTGACTGACTAAACTGACTGACTAAACTGACTGACTAAACTGACTGACTGACTAAACTGACTGACTAAACTGACTGACTAAACTGACTGACTGACTAAACTGACTGACTGACTAAACTGACTGACTAAACTGACTGACTGAAAACTGACTGACTAAACTGACTGACTAAAACTGACTGACTAAACTGACTGTGACTGACTAAACTGACTGACTAAAACTGACTGACTAAACTGACTGACTGACTTAACTGACTGACTGACTAAACTGACTGACTAAAACTGACTGACTAAACTGACTGACTGACTAAACTGACTGACTAAACTGACTGACTAAACTGACTGACTGACTAAATGACTGACTAACTGACTAAACTGACTGACTAAGACTACTAAACTGACTGACTGACTAAACTGACTGACTAAACTGACTGACTAAACATGACTTGACTAGACACTAAACTGACTATGACTGACTAAACTGCTGACTAGACTGACTGACTAAAATGACTGACTGACTAAAACTGACTGACTAAACATGACTGACTGTGACTGACTCACCAATACAAAAAGTGTACTAGTGAAATCAATTCAGTTCCTTTCAAATCAAAAACACTTTCTCTACACGTAACAACAGTCAATAATCCTAAGCCAATTACATGTCGCTGACGTGGGAGTTGGCGGTAAGGTTTTCCTAAAACTGTAGCGGTGGTTTAACTCATTATTAAGACGTTACATACCTTAATCAGTTATTCATAATCATTGACGTTTAAAGCCCAACCGACCACGTAGACCCACATTAGAGCTATAACCATCTAAAAAAACACACACACAACATCTCTCCGACCCCGACAACAAAACACCAGGATAAGAAAATTAGATACACGTGTCAATGCATTCATCATCATCATCATCATCAGGTGCCCTGCCGCATTGCGTTGTCGACCATGGACTTCCAACCATCTCTATCTCTCGTTGCCCCCAGCATCTCCCCACCCTCTTCATCCCCAGCCATTCCCCCACCCTCTTCATCCCCAGCCGCTCTGCAAATCCGTCCAGCATTCTCTCCCTGGGTCTACCTGGTGCTCTCTTTCCCTCCAGCTTTCCCGTTGTGACCAGGTGCTCCAAATCCCCCTTCCTCCTAAAATGGCCTATAAATGTTGCTTGTCTTTTCCTAATCTTCCTTATGAGTGATCTACTTGTGTCTGCCTCCATCAAGACAGTCTCGTTTGTTTTCTTTGCTGTCCATGGAACTCTCAACATTCTTCTGAGAAACCACATCTCGGCTGCCTCGATCCTGCTCTGGCTTTGCTTGCTGACTGTCCACGCCTCGCATCCGTACAACAGTATAATGCATTGCATTGAAGCATATAATCTAAGGATGTGCCCCTTGGGTTGACCATTCTAACCAATTTATCACCAGAGGGTTAAAAAAACAACCTGAATACAAACGTATAAACATGGCTAGTGACACTGCTTCTGCAAATTATATTTCCTAAGTGCCAAAGATGCGTTTAACACGTTTACTCGATTTTCACTCCTAACAGCAAGTATGTGTGGCTTTATGGAACACATACAGGTGAAAGGATCAAAACGGCAGAAAATAACATGAAGAGATGACAGAAAGCAAAGGAGCAAGGTGGAAACAAAGTGAGTGACACAAAAAGAGGAATTTTCTAGCAAAGAATTTTCAAAAGGTGGATGTTTTACGGATCCGCATCCCCAAGGAGGAAATAACGAATAACTAGAATAAAGATTACCAATCAGTTCAACTTAATTAATAATAATAATTACAATATTTATATAGCGCAAAATCTAGATAAAATCAAATCTAAGCGCTGAAACAGACACACACACACGTACGCACGCACACACACACACACACACACACACACACACACACACACACACACACACACAACACACACACACACACGGCTATAAATGGGGAGAAAGAATAAAAGCAATGGAAAATTATAGAGAGCATATTATATACAATTATATATTACAATGTGATTCCCCTCCGAGTGGAGATAGGCTGCAGAGGGGATTGAGTGAGGTCAGGATTTTATGCAGAGGAGAAAAGGTGAGTTTTGAGAGCGGACTTGAAGGAGACAAAACTAGGTTGCTGACGGACTGAGAGAGGAAGTTTGTTCCAGGAGAGTGGACCAGAAACAGAGAAGGCTCGTGGACCATAGGTATTGAGCTTAGTGTGTGGAAAGCGAAAAGTCAGAGGATCGGAGGCACAGCGGAGGGTACGTGAGGGAACATAGATCTCAAGTAGGCTTGACAGGTAATCGGGGGCTGCGTTATTGAGGCTTTTGTAGCACATGGTGTCTAGTTTGTACTGTATGCGCTTTGATACAGGGAGCCAGTGAAGTTGTGCCAGGAGAGGAGATATGTGGTCAGCTTTTTTCTTTTTGAGTACAAGGCGTGCAGCAGTTTCATTCAAATCAAAAAAACTTTTCAAAGGTGACGGCAGTCACATAATCTTAAACCAGGTTACAAACCATTGACAAAGTGGATAGGAGGTAAGATTTCCCCAAATCTGTGACCACACTCGATCGCAATTTACCTGGGCTCTTCAGCGACCACACCATTGTGTCCTCTCGTAGGTAAAAGGTTAAAGGTAAAATATACAGGGGACCCTTTCCCCTAAGCTGGGTTTGCCAGTGGAGAGATCTCAACATTCTCGCTGAAGTATAGATAGTACTTTAGTTGTAGTAGTGTGTGTGTGTGTGTGTGTGTGTGTGTGTGTGTGGTGTGTGTGTGTGTGGTTGTGTGTGTGTGTGTGTGTGTGTGTGTGTGTGTGTGTGTGGTGTGTGTGTGTGTGTGTGTAGTGTGTGTGTGTGGTGTGTGTGTGTGTGTGTGTGTGTGGTGTGTGTGTGTGTGTGTGATGTGTGTGTGTGTGTTGTGTGTGTGTGTGTGTGTGTGTGTGTGTGTGTGTGTGTGTGTGTGTGTGTGTTGTGTTCGTGTGTGTGTGTGTGTGTTTCGTTCGTTGTTTATACGTCTTTTCATTATATGTGATATTAGACGGGTAAAAATGGCATGGAGTATGATTTTTTTTTTTTTGAGGGGGGGGAGGGAGGAGGGGACAGAAGGGAACAGAGTAAGAGATGGAAAAAAATTAAAAGGAATCGGCAAGGTCTTTAGAAAAAGGATATGGATGAACAGAGAAATGAAACTAGAACAACGCTAACATCAAATGTAGAAGAAAAATCGTCATAAAAAGCAAAACAAAACAAAATAAGATAATGATAATTAAAATAATAACCTTAAAGTAACGCATTAACAGGACTGTGAACCAATGATTCTGAAATTTTAACTAACTGTGAACCAATGATTCTGAAATTTTAACTAACAGAACTTGATCTGATATTACTTCTTTAAAATGCTTTTCAAGATAGTTTCCTTGTGTAAACATCTTTGGTAAAAAATAACGAAGCTTTCTGCAGTAAATCAAACGGTGATACAATGTGAATTGTTCGCCGCAAATACATAAAACGTTTTTAACAATATTTTGTTTTCAAAGCGTTCAGTTGAATACGAAAATAAGTGGTAACAATTAATCTCAAATGATATAACGAAGAATACTGCATTTTTTTTACAGATATTTTGAATTGAAAGTTTGATTCTTTTTGAGACACAAATTTTTCATTTAAATGTTCATGAAATCGAATCCATGATGCTAATTCTAGCGAGTTGTAAGCTTCTTTTACCGAGGTGTTAACATGTAATTCTATGGAATTTTCAGAACGGAGTGCACCGGATTTAGCTGCTCTGTCAACTACGTTGTTGCCGTGAAGACCAACGTGAGAAGGCACCCAGCATAAACTGATTTCCGAGCCATTTATCTTTAAACAGTGTATTAGATGATTTGCCTCAATTATTGAATCAGGTCTT
>JAPXFY010000025.1:59189787-59249787 GCA_030674185.1 Monoplex corrugatus
AGTGGTGATGCAGTCCAGATACGCTCTCTCTCTCTCTCTCTCTCTCTCTCTCTCTATATATATATATATATATATATATATATATATATATATATATATATATCCCCTCTCTCTCTCACTGAGACATTAAATCATGAATGTCAAAACTCTCTCTCTCACACACACACACGCCACACACACACACACA
The DNA here is from genome assembly GCA_030674185.1 of Monoplex corrugatus. Taxonomy (NCBI): domain Eukaryota; kingdom Metazoa; phylum Mollusca; class Gastropoda; order Littorinimorpha; family Ranellidae; genus Monoplex; species Monoplex corrugatus. The sequence continues at coordinate 59,189,975 of JAPXFY010000025.1, forward strand.
CACACACACACACCACACACACACACACCACTCACTCATTCACACTCACACTCACACACACACACACACACACACACACACACACACACACACACACACACACATGCAATCATAGACACGCTTTTTGATTAGTTCGCATTAAACAGACAAAGACAGCCAGATACCGACATATCTTTTGCTCTACACATGTTTTCTCAAGTCAGCATGAAAGCGAAGAGACGATTCAATATGCGCTACACAACAGGTGGCAGGATGGACAGGTTCAAAAAAAAGAAGAAGAAAAAAAGAAAAAGAAACAAAAAGAAAAAAAAGAAAGAAAGAAATAAAGTAAAAAACACACACGCAGCTAATGTCATATATTTGTGTAAAACTCTATGTGCTGGCGATGTCCTGGTCTTTTGCTTGACATGAATTCTCTCTGCTTCTATTCATGGGGGAAAATGCAACGTTGATCAAATTGCCGAAACTCGTTTTGCATCTTTTTTGTCGCTGCAGATCGTCTGTGGGTCCAGTATGACCCGGCGTAAGAAACATCAAATGAAGAATTAAGCAAAGAGGCGTGGAAACAACAAAGAAGAAAGGAGGAGAGGGGAGGGGGGGGGGACAATAAGGATGAATAAACGTTAAGATGAACAATAATGACGGACATTAACAACAAAGAGAGCACAGAAGCAGCCATGTTGTAGTAAACACGTGACAGGAAACATCACGCCCATCAACTGCTACACTGACAAAACAGTTCGTAACGTTAACGACTTTCACGAAGTGAACTCTGCTAACACCGGCATCAGCGATGACCCGTTGCCAGATTTAGCGCAACACGTCAGAGTTTTACAACTTCATTATAACAACTGTCCGCTGGAGAGAAAGGGAAGGAGATCAATACTGCATCTGTCAGAAAGCATAAACACACAGTTGTCTCCCTGCTTGGCTTAGTTACTAGCTGTTAGCGACACAACACTCTCCTTTGGACAATCTGTCTTTCACACTTCAGCCTTAAAACAATCTGTCTACTACTTTCTTTTCAGCATTTAGACAATCTGCTTTCACTTCAGGCCTTTGACAACATTCTACTGCTTTTACCTCAGCTTTTAGACAATATGTCACTGCTTTTCTCAGCCTTTAGCGTCACTGCTTTCTCAGCTTAGACAATAGTCCATGCTTTACCTCAGCCTTTAGACAATATGTCTACTGCTTTTACCTCAGCCTTTAGACAATATGTCCACTGCTTTTACCTCAGCCTTTAGACGTCCACTGCTTTTACCTCAGCCTTTAGACAATATGTCCACTGCTTTTACCTCAGCCTTTAGACAATATGTCCACTGCTTTTACCTCTCAGCCTTTAGACAATATGTCTACTGCTTTTACCTCAGCCTTTAGACAATATGTCTACTGCTTTTACCTCAGCCTTTAGACAATTGTCTACTGCTTTTACCTCAGCCTTTAGACAATATGTCACTGCTTTTACCTCTCAGCCTTTAGACAATATGTCTACTGCTTTTACCTCAGCCTTTAGACAATATGTCTACTGCTTTTACCTCAGCCTTTAGACATATGTCCACTGCTTTTACCTCAGCCTTTAGACAATATGTCCACTGCTTTTACCTCAGCCTTTAGACAATATGTCTACTGCTTTCATTTCAGCCCTCAGACATTTTGTCTACTGCTATCACTTCAGCATTTAGATAATCTTCTTCACTCAGCCTTAAAAGAATCTGTCTACTGCTTTCTCTTCAGCTGGCAAAGAATAAACAGGGTAGGATATGAGGACCTGGCCAAAGAGTGCCGCACACTGTGAAGGGCTCTAGCTGGTTCCTGTTGAAGGGTCCTCTTGTTAATGGAAGGACCAGAAGGTCTTGCTGGGGAACTACGTAAGTATTCAAATGGTACTGTTGTCGAATTTCTTGTGATCTTTTTTCAGTGCGCTATTTAATAAAGGCTCACTTCCTCCAAACTGGGCAAAACAGGTTTTGTTACCATCGTATAAAAAGGGGGGTGTAAATAATACAAATGATTTTAAAGGAATTTTATTATTTGATATCAGCAGTGAATTATACAGTTCTGTTATCAATGTAAGGTTGAAGGAATTGACTAGAAATAATAACATTACAGGTGAATATCAAGCTGGATTTGAAAAAAGACCACTCGACAATCGATCAGATGTTTAATCAATGGCGGCAATTCAGAAACAATTCGCAAATAGCCATAAGCTGTATGTAGCTTTTATCGATTTCAAAAAAGCATTTGATTCCATTTCAAGGAGGCTTCTATGGCCGATTCTAGTAGCAGCAGATTATATCATTGTGTAAGTAGTTTGTATAGACATGTGAAAGCTAAGGTTAAATGTGGTGCCACATTTCAAAATTACATTTAATGTAGTCAAAGAGTTAAGCAAGGTGATGTATACTGTCCTACTCTATTCTCCTTATTTATAAATGAATTTGATTTGGAGATAATAGATAATGGAAGGCACACAGTGAAATTTTCTCACTATTTTACGAACCAGTGAAAGCATATAAAGTGAGGTATGATTTACATTCCAGAGGGAAACTGTCATAGGCAAGTATTCGTGGATACTTATACGTTCACGGATTTGGTCATGTGTGGGAAAATCATGAGGTGGGATGTGTAAATCAGTTTGTTCATTGTTTTAAGCAGAGAATGATTGATTGTTCTTGGCAAGATTGAAACAGTCGTATACATTAATACGGATGGATCGTCAGTGTATAGAACATTCAAGGCAAGTAGTTATCAGGAACTTGACATTTCGATGACAATAAACAGACGTACAATGCATGCTCTTGTAAAAATTTAGCTATGGCATTTCACAGATTGCAGAACATTCACAGAGATACAAACATTCTGACGAGCAAGACGCAAAATCTTGATTATGTCAAACTTCCATTGAAAATGAAATGAGCAATGTTTATTATGAACTGATTTAAATGATTTATGAGAAGTTTTGATTTCTTCTGGATTCTGTGAAAATCCAAGATTGTTTTAGCTGTCATTACTTTTCTCATCAAAAAATGAAGACACTATCAAGAATCTTGCCATATATCTAAACAAATGTCGAAAGAGACTTGAAGCGATTATATCACAAACATTAATTTATAATCTGTTTTAATTTTTTTAATGTAAATCTACTTGTGTATATGTATGTTTTCTTCTTGAAAAGGTGAATTTGTATTTTTATTTATCTGTTTAAATATGTATTTACCTGTATGTTTAAATGTTTTTCACACTCATAACGGGCTATGGCCGAATAAAACATCCAGTGTCCAATCTCTCCTCCGTCTCTGTCTCTCTCTCTCTCTCTCTCTCTCTCTCTCTCACACACACACACACACACACACACACACACACACACACACACACACACACACACACACACACACACACAGAATGAAAATAAAAGTCGGTGGAAGGAGCGACCATGAAAAACACAGGCTTTTACTGGGGTCAGTAGTGCGAGAGAACAGTGACAAATTAGCAAGACCGCCAGTGTAAGAGGTTTGGTTTCCTGTGTATTTGTCATCTTACTGCGCCTGACCCTTTGTCCCACAACACTCCATTAAGGTAAAACATCAATTTTTTTCTGTTTACACACACACACACACACTCTCTCTCTCTCACTCATACACACACACACGCAAATGCACACAAAAAGATGTTAACTGATCTTCTGAAAAATTGTCACGACTTGAAATGTTTGTGTACTTGTGCCCATTCACGAGATGCAACGGCCTGTATTTGAATATGGTATGCATTTCTCCATCTAGGTGTATGTGTGAGTGGGTGAGAGAGACAGAGACAGAGACAGAGAGACAGAGAGAGAGTGAGAGACAGAGACAGAGTGAGAGAGAGAGACAGACAGAAAGACAGAGAGAGAGAGAGGGAGGAAGAGAGAGAGAAAGAGAGAGAGAGGGGGGGAGAGAGACAGAGAGAGAGAGAGAGACAACAAGCACCTTTTCTTAATCGGCAGTAGATCCGGCCTGGAATACGAAGAAAGCTTGGATTGAGATGGCAAAGGTTTTTCGAGTCAAACAAAAACACACACACACACACACACACACACACACACACACACACACACACACACACACACACACACACACCGCCAACAACAACAACAACAACAATAACAACAAAACAGCATAACATTACTTTGGCTGTTTGTGAACGGACATTTAGCCAGCTAGCGTAGTACAATCAGCTGGAGAAATGTCCAGTATCAGGGTCAACAATCAGCGATGTCTAACTGGCAGTAAGATCGTGCATTCAAGAGTTACCTGCCCAAATGGTGAAACTGCCTCCTTCATGCCCTGGCAGGTAATTCTTGGATAATGTGAGTGAATAAAGAGAATGCGAATGACAAACAAAAGCAGAAATCACAGCAATCGCCAAATACTGCAACTAAAAGTTACATTTTCCTGTCCCCACTCGTAACACAAAACATACCCAAGTCCTTCACGCCGTCCCAACTTCTTACCCCACCCCCTCCACTTTTCCAAAGTAGTTCTTCTCACATACTGCCTGGTATTGAAGAGCACCTGCATCCAAGTCTAAGTGTATAGGTTCTAGTCTCGCTAGTGAAAAACCTTGCGTGTGTGGCATACGATTCACACAACTAACAATGGTTACCTGAACTGGAAAAGTAGACACGGAAAATAATCAGACCTACCCTCAAAGAATATTGGTGATATTTCTTCCTCCTCACTCCTTTATGCCTTTACGGTTGCTAGATAAACATACAGTCCCATAACCCTGGGGTCGTAAGGGGAGTGAGTTGGTAGAGACCTCAACTTTTCTCGGAACCAGCATTATGAGGTGCGGTGCCCATCTCCTCTTCCTCGATTCAACTTCATATTCATATTCACGTTGTTTTCTTAGGGTTGCATTTAACAGGACAAAACAGACTCTTCCGTGTTCAGTGATCTTTGTGATGCATGCCAGCTCTCTCTCTCTCTCTCTCTCTCTCTCTCTCTTCTCTCTCTCTCTCTCTCTCTGCTTGCATGTCCTATTTTGGGGGCTTTTATTCGTTTCAGATTTAATGACCTTTTTCTGAACTTGTACTTTATTGCCACACCACAGGTTAAAAACAGGGCAGGGAGAGGTGAAAGAGGGAACAGGAGCTGAGATCGGATGGAGTTGAGATCAACCAGAAGATTTCAATGTTCCCATTCTGGTCCATTTGCTTCATTAGGACTCATTTCCCTTCCATTAACAAGATGACCCTTCCACAAGAATCAGCTAGAGCTCTTCACAGTGTGCGGCATTCTTTGGCCAGGTCCTCATTTCCTCCCTTGGGACTCCTTCCCACTGAGGTGAAGGCAATGGAGAGATTGTCCAGATGTTAAAGCGAAGACAAGAATGTCTAAAGCTGAAAAAAGGCAGTCGACAGATTGTCTGAAGGCTGAAGTGAAGGTAGTAGAAAGATTGTATAAAGGCTGAAGTGAATGTAGTCGAAAGATTGTCTAAATGCTGAAATGAACATAAATAGTCTAAAGGCTGAAGTGAAGATAGATTTCTAAGGCTGAAGTGAAGACAGACTGTCTAAAGGCTAAACTGAAGATAAAAAGATTGTCGAAATGCTGAAGTCAAGATAAAAGAAAGATTGTCTAAAGGCAGAAGTTAAGATAGTATATAGTAGAAAGATTGTCTAAAGTGAAGATAGTAGAAAGATTGTCTAAAGGCTAAAGTGAAGATAGTAGAGATAGTAGAAAGATTGTCTAAAGGCTAAAGTGAAGATAGTAGAAAGATTTCTAAGGCTAAAGTGAAGATAGTAGAAAGATTGTCTAAAGGCTAAAGTGAAGATAGTAGAAAGATTGTCTAAAGTGAAGATAGTAGAAAGATTGTCTAAAGGCTAAAGTGAAGATAGTAGAAAGATTGTCTAAAGGCTAAAGTGAAGATAGTAGAAAGATTTCTAAAGGCTAAAGTGAAGATAGTAGAAAGATTGTCTAAAGTGAAGATAGTAGAAAGATTGTCTAAAGTGAAGATAGTAGAAAGATTGTCTAAAGCTAAAGTGAAGATAGTAGAAAGATTTGTCTAAAGGCTAAAGTGAAGATAGTAGAAAGATTGTCTAAAGGCTAAAGTGAAGATAGTAGAAAGATTGTCTAAAGGCTAAAGTGAAGATAGTAGAAAGGTTGTCTAAAGGCTAAAGTGAAGATAATAGAAAGATTGTCTAAAGGCTAAAGTGAAGATAGTAGAAAGATTGTCTAAAAGCTAAAGTGAAGATAGTAGAAAGATTGTCTAAAGGCTAAAGTGAAGATAGTAGAAAGATTGTCTAAAGGCTGAAGTGAAGATAATAGAAAGATTGTCTAAAGGCTAAAGTGAAGATAGTAGAAAGATTGTCTAAAGGCTAAAGTGAAGATAATAGAAAGATTCTCTAAAGGCTGAAGTGAAGGTAGTACAAAGGTTGTCTACAGTGAAGATAGTAGAAAGATTGTCTAAAGTGAAGATAGTAGAAAGATTGTCTAAAGTGAAGATAGTAGAAAGATTCTCTAAAGGCTAAAGTGAAGATAGTAGAAAGATTGTCTAAAGGCTAAAGTGAAGATAATAGAAAGATTGCCTAAACGCTAAAGTGAAGATAGTAAAAAGATTGTCTAAAGGCTAAAGTGAAGATAATAGAAAGATTGTCTAAAAGCTGAAGTGAAGATAGTAGAAAGATTGTCTAAAGGCTAAAGTGAAGATAGTAGAAAGATTGTCTAAAGGCTAAAGTGAAGATAGTAGAAAGATTGTCTAAAGGCTAAAGTGAAGATAGTAGAAAGATTGTCTAAAGGCTAAAATGAAGATAGTAGAAAGATTTCTAAAGGCTAAAGTGAAGATAGTAGAAAGATTGTCTAAAGGCTAAAGTGAAGATAGTAGAAAGATTTCTACAGGCTCAAGTGAAGATAGTAGAAAGATTGTCTAAAGGCTGAAGTGAAGATAGTAGAAAGATTGTCTAAAGTGAAGGTAGTACAAAGGTTGTCTAAAGGCTAAAGGCTGAAGTGAAGACATTGTCTGAAGGCTAAAGTGAAGGCAATTAAAACATTGTCTGAAGGCTGAAGTGAATGCAGATTGTCTACAGGCAAGAGTGAATGCAGATTATCTAAAGGTTTAAATGATGGCAGATTGTCCAAAGGCTGAAGTGAAGACACTGTCCAAAGGCTGAAGTGAAGACACTGTCCAAAGGCTGAAGTGAAGACAGATTGTCTAAAGGCTGAAGTGAAGACAGAAGACAGATTGTCTAAAGGCTGAAATGAAGACACTGTCCAAAGGCTGAAGTGAAGACAGATTGTCCAAAGGCTGAAGTGAAGACACTGTCCAAAGGCTGAAGTGAAGACAGATTGTCTAAAGGCTGAAGTGAAGACAGAAGACAGATTGTCTAAAGGCTGAAGTGAAGACACTGTCCAAAGGCTGAAGTGAAGACACTGTCCAAAGGCTGAAGTGAAGACAGAAGACAGATTGTCCAAAGGCTGAAGTGAAGACAGACTGTCCAAAGTCTGAAGTGAAGACAGAAGACAGATTGTCCAAAGGCTGAAGTGAAGACAGTAGACAGATTGTCCAAATGCTGAAATAAGGACAGAAGACAGATTGTCCAAAGGCTGAAGTGAAGACAGACTGTCCAAAGTCTGAAGTGAAGACAGAAGACAGATTGTTTAAAGGCTGAAGTGAAGACAGTAGACAGACTGTCCAAATGCTGAAGTGAAGGCAGTAGACAGACTGTCCAAATGCTGAAGTGAAGACAGTAGACAGATTGTCCAAAGGCTGAAGTGAAGGCAGTAGACAGTCCAAATTCTGAAGTGAAGGCAGTAGACAGATTGTCCAAAGGCTGAAGTGAAGACAGTAGACAGATTGTCTAAAGGCTGAAGTGAAGACAGACTGTCCAAATGCTGAAGTGAAAGCAGTAGACAGATTGTCCAAAGGCTGAAGTGAAGACAGATCGTCCAAAGGCTGAAGTGAAGGCAGTAGACAGATTGTCCAAAGGCTGAAGTGAAGACAGATCGTCCAAAGGCTGAAGTGAAGGCAGTAGACAGATTGTCCAAAGGCTGAAGTGAAGACAGATCGTCCAAAGGCTGAAGTGAAGGCAGTAGACAGATTGTCCAAAGGCTGAAGTGAAGACAGATCGTCCAAAGGCTGAAGTGAAGGCAGTAGACAGATCGTCCAAAGGCTGAAGTGAAGACAGACTGTCCAAAGACTGAAGTGAAGGCAGTAGACAGATTGTCCAAAGACTGAAGTGAAGGCAGTAGACAGATCGTCCAAAGGCTGAAGTGAAGACAGACTGTCCAAAGACTGAAGTGAAGACGTAGACAGATCGTCCAAAGGCTGAAGTGAAGGCAGACTGTCCAAAGACTGAAGTGAAGGCGGTAGACAGATTGTCCAAAGACTGAAGTGAAGACAGACTGTCCAAAGACTGAAGTGAAGGCGGTAGACAGATCGTCCAAAGGCTGAAGTGAAGACAGACTGTCCAAAGACTGAAGTGAAGGCGGTAGACAGATCGTCCAAAGGCTGAAGTGAAGACAGACTGTCCAAAGACTGAAGTGAAGGCAGTAGACAGATTGTCCAAAGGCTGAAGTGAAGACAGACTGTCCAAAGACTGAAGTGAAGGCAGTAGACAGATTGTCCAAAGACTGAAGTGAAGGCGGTAGACAGATTGTCCAAAGACTGAAGTGAAGGCAGTAGACAGATTGTCCAAAGACTGAAGTGAAGGCAGTAGACAGATCGTCCAAAGGCTGAAGTGAAGGCGGTAGACAGATCGTCCAAAGGCTGAAGTGAAGACAGACTGTCCAAAGGCTGAAGTGAAGACAGCAGACAGATTGTCCAAAGACTGAAGTGAAGGCGGTAGACAGATCGTCCAAAGGCTGAAGTGAAGGCGGTAGACAGATCGTCCAAAGGCTGAAGTGAAGACAGACTGTCCAAAGGCTGAAGTGAAGACAGCAGACAGATCGTCCAAAGACTGAAGTGAAGGCGGTAGACAGATTGTCCAAAGGCTGAAGTGAAGGCAGTAGACAGATCGTCCAAAGGCTGAAGTGAAGGCAGTAGACAGACAATCTTAAGGCTAAAGTGAAGGCAGCAGACAGATTGTCCAAAGGCTGAAGTGAGGCAGTAACAGATGTCCAAAGGCTGAAGTGGGAAGGCAGTAGACAGATTGTCCAAAGGCTGAAGTGAAGGCCAGTAGAACAGACAAATCTTAAGGCTAAAGTAAAGGCAGCAGACAGATTGTCCAAAGGCTGAAGTGGAGGCAGTCAGACAGATTCGTCCAAAGGCTGAAGTGAAGGCAGTAGACAAGACAATCTTAAGGCTAAAGTTTAAAGCGAAGCAGACAGATTGTCCAAAGGCTGAAGAGAAGGCAGCAGACAATTGTCCAAAGGCTGAAGTGAAGGCAGCAGACAGATTGTCCAAAGGCTGAAGTGGAAGGAGTAGACAAATTGCCAAAGCTGAAGTGAAGGTAGTAGATAGATTGTCCAAAGGCTGAAGTGAAGGCAGTAGACAGACAATCTTAAGGCTAAAGTAAAGGCAGCAGACAGATTGTCCAAAGGCTGAAGTGAAGGCAAATTGTCCAAAGGCTGAAGTGAAGGCAAGACAGACAATTGTCCAAAGCTGAAGTGGAGGCAGTAGACAAATTGCCCAAAGGCTGAAGTGAAGGTAGTAAGATAGAATGTCAAAGGCTGAAGTGAAGGCATGTGAGAACAGACAATCTAAGGCTAAAGTAAAGGCAGCAGACAGATTGTCCAAAGGCTGAAGTGAAGGCAGTAGAACAGATTGTCCAAAGGCTGAAGTGAAGGCAGTAGACAGACAATCTTAAGGCTAAAGTAAAGGCAGCAGACAGATTGTCCAAAGTCTGAAGTGAAGGCAAACTGTCTAAAGGCTGAAGTGAAGGCAGTAGACAGATTGTCCAAAGGCTGAAGTGGAGGCAACAGACAAATTGCCCAAAGGCTGAAGTGAAGGTAGTAGACAGATTGTCTAAAGGCTGAAGTGAAGGCAGTAGACAGACAATCTTAAGGCTAAAGTAAAGGCAGTAGACAGATTGTCCAAATGCTGAAGTGAAGGCAGCAGACAAATCGTCCAAATGCTGAAGTGAAGGCAGCAGACAGATTGTCCAAAGGCTGAAGTGAAGGCAGCAGACAGATTGTCCAAAGGCTGAAGTGAAGGCAGCAGACAGATTGTCCAAAGGCTGAAATGAAGGCAGCAGACAAATTGCCCAAAGGCTGAAGTGAATGCAGTAGACAAATTGCCCAAAGGCAGAAGTGAAGGCAGTAGACAGATTGTCCAAAGGTTGAAGTGGAGGCAGTAGACAAATTGTCCAAAGGCTGAAGTGGAGGCAGCAGAAAGATTGTCCAAAGGCTGAAGTGAAGGCAGTAGACAGACAATCTTAAGGCTAAAGTAAAGGCAGCAGACAGATTGTCCAAAGGCTGAAGTGAAGGCAGTAGACAGATTGTCCAAAGGCTGAAGTGAAGGCAGTAGACAGACAATCTTAAGGCTAAAGTAAAGGCAGCAGACAGATTGTCCAAAGGCTGAAGTGAAGGCAAATTGTCTAAAGGCTGAAGTGAAGGCAGTAGACAGATTGTCCAAAGGCTGAAGTGGAGGCAACAGACAAATTGCCCAAAGGCTGAAGTGAAGGTAGTAGACAGATTGTCTAAAGGCTGAAGTGAAGGCAGTAGACAGACAATCTTAAGGCTAAAGTAAAGGCAGCAGACAGATTGTCCAAAGGTCTGAAAGTGAAGGCAGTAGACAGATTGTCTAAAGGCTGAAGTGAAGGCAGTAGACAAATTGCCCAAAGGCTGAAGTGAAGGCAGTAGACAAATTGTCCAAAGGCTGAAGTGAAGGCAGTAGACAGATTATCCAAAGGCTGAAGTGGAGGCAGTAGACAAATTGCCGAAAGGCTGAAGTGAAGGCAGCAGACAGATTGTCCAAAGGCTGAAGTGAAGGCAGTAGACAGATTGTCCAAAGGCTGAAGTGAAGGCAGTAGACAGATTGTCTAAAGGCTGAAGTGAAGGCAGTAGACAGATTGTCCAAACGCTGAAGTGAAGGCAGCAGATTGTCCAAAGGCTGAAGTGAAGGCAGTAGACAGATTGTCCAAATGCTGAAGTGAAGGCAGCAGACAAATTGTCCAAATGTGAAGTGAAGGCAGCAGACAGATTGTCATTGATGAGCAGCAGAAGATGTCAAGGTGAAGTGAAGGCAGCAGACAGATTGTCCAAAGGCTGAAGTGAAGGCAGTAGACAAATTGTCCAAAGGCTGAAGTGAAGGCAGCAGACAAATTGCCCAAAGGCTGAAAAGTGAAGGCAGTAGACAAATTGCCCAAAGGCAGAAGTGAAGGCAGTAGACAGATTGTCCAAAGGTTGAAGTGGAGGCAGTAGACAAATTGCCCAAAGGCAGAAGTGAAGGCAGTAGACAAATTGCCCAAAGGCAGAAGTGGAGGCAGCAGACAGATTGTCCAAAGGCTGTAGTGGAGGCAGCAGACAGATTGTCCAAAGGCTGAAGTGAAGGCAGTAGACAAATTGCCCAAAGGCTGAAGTGAAGGCAGTAACAGTATGTAAAGGTTGAAAGTGAGAGAGTAGATTGTCCAAACTGAAGTGAAGGCAGTAGGTTGCCAAAAGGTTGAAGTGAAGACAGAGTTGTCTAAAAGATTGAAATGAATGATAGTAGATTGTCTCAAACTTAAAGTGAAGACAGTAGGTTGTCTAAAAGTTGAAGTGAAGACAGTAGGTTGTCTAAAAGATGAAGTGAAGATAGTAGATTGTCTAAAAACTAAAATGAAAGCAGAAGACAGATTGTCTAAAGGAGAGTGTTGTGTCGTTAACAGCTGCTAACAAAGCAAAAAGCAAGGAGAAAACTGTCTGTTTATGCTTTCTGACACAGTTTACTGATGTCGTTCCCCTTTCTTTAGGGCTGATAGTTGTTGTAATGAAGCTGTAAAACTCTGACGTGTGATGCTAAATCTGGATGCTGGTCATCGCTGACGTTGGTGTTATCAAAGTTCGTTTCACAAGGAGTCGCTGATGTTAGGAGCTGTTTTGTCATGATGTTAGGGGCTTTCTCATGACGTTAGGAGCTGTTTTGTCATGAAGTTATCAGCTTTTTGTCATGTTAGCAGCTGTTTTGCATGATGTTAGGGGCTGTTTTGTCATGATGTTAGGGGCTGTTTTGTCATGATGTTAGGGGCTTTCTCATGACGTTAGGAGCTGTTTTGTCATGATGTTAGCAGCTGTTTTGTCATGAAGTTATCAGCTTTTTGTCATGTTAGCAGCTGTTTTGCATGATGTTAGGGGCTGTTTTGTCATGATGTTAGGGGCTGTTTTGTATGTTCAGCTGTTGTCGATGTGGGAGCTGTTTTGTCATGTTAGGAGCTGTTTTGTCATGGTGCTAGTGGGCTGTTTTTGTCATGTTTGGAGCCGTTTTGTCATGATGCTGGGAGCTGTTTTGTCATGATGCTGGGAGCTGTTTTGTCATGATGCTGGGAGCTGTTTTGTCATGATGCTGGGAGCTGTTTTGTCATGATGCTGGGAGCTGTTTTGTCATGATGCTGGGAGCCGTTTTGTCATGATGCTGGGAGCTGTTTTGTCATGATGTTAGGAGCCGTTTTGTCATGATGTAGGGAGCTGTTTTCTGTTAGGAGCTGTTTTGTCATGATGTTAGGAGCTGTTTTGTCATGATGTAGGGAGCTGTTTTCTGTTAGGAGCTGTTTTGTCATGATGTTAGGAGCTGTTTTGTCAAGATGTTAGGGGCTGTTTTCTCATGACGTTAGGAGCTGTTTTCTCATGATGTTAGCAGCTGTTTTCTCATGATGTTAGCAGCTGTTTTGTCATGATGTTAGCAGCTGTTTTATCATGTTAGGGGCTGTTTTGTCATGTTAGGGGCTGTTTTGTCATGTTAGGGGCTGTTTTGTTATGATGTTAGGGGCTGTTTTGTCATGATGTTGGGAGATGTTTTGTCATGATGTAGGGAGCTGTTTTACGTTAGGAGCTGTTTTGTCATGATGTTGGGAGGTGTTTTGTCATGATGTTAGCTGTTTTTGTCATGATGTTAGCTGTTTTGTCATGATGTTAGGAGCTGTTTTGTCATGTTAGCAGCTGTTTTGTCATGATGTTAGGTGTTTTGTCATGATGTTAGCAGCTGTTTTGTCATGATGTTTGGAGCTGTTTTGTCATGATGTTTGGAGCTGTTTTGTCATGATGTTTGGAGCTGTTTTGTCAATGTAACAGTTAATAAAAGGGTGTGACATTTTCTACCATATGCTTACTCCAACCTGTCTGCTTTATTCGTTTTTATTTCTTGCGCGTGATGTTTTTACTCTCTTTGTCTTTGCTGTTGGCGTCATCATTATTATTGTTGCTGTTTTTGTTATTTTCATAAGCCTTCTTTTGTCCCTTCTGTTTGTCATTCCTTCTATCACGTTAAATGTTTGTCTTTGTCTCCAGCATCTTAAGACAACCCTGCATGTAAATTTTCTTGTGCCAAGCAATGAGTCTAGGTGAAGAAAGACCACATGCATATATAGTCTACGAGTACTATTTTCGTGTGTGTAGTTTCTCTCTACTGCCTTCACGTGTGTAATTTGTCCTTCAGATATGATGAAGCTGACTTGACTAAAGCTGTTGTAGAAGTTTCAAAGAACATGTAACGCTCAATGGAAGTGTTGCCATCTTATCAAAAATGAAACATGGCTCCAGACAAATATGTCTAAATTTAAATCACAGATAATTTTTTTTTAAATAATCTTAAATACAAAAATAGCAAATTGTATATGAAAATGGCTGAAAGGGAAAAGTTTCTCTTCCCATGATACATTTTTCAGAGACTTCTTTGCTTTTGCTATATGAATCACAGGCAGAGTTTTGAAGGTTGGTTATGTCCCCATGTGGGCAGTAGTCCTGGGGAGCCAGTATTCATCTATCGACGGGAGAGCTCATCATTATCATCGTCATCATCATATGTCATCCGTCAAACCGCGTGCGCGAGCACACACACACACACACACACACACACACACACACACACACACACACACACACACACACACACACACACACACACACACACTATTACTGTTATATTCATTTAAAGCCCAGCCGACTGCCTAGAGCCATATCAGGGCTATAACCTTTTCAACACACACACAATACTTCAACGGGAAAAAAAAAGGAAAGAAAATTAAGTACACAAATCAATGCATTAACGCATATAATCTAAGGAAATGCCCCTGGCGTTGACCACTCCGTCCAATTTATCGCACAGCGGATTCAAAAAACATACCTGAATACATATTTAAACATAAACATGGACACTAAAGCATACATAAAAACGGTACTAAATTACATAAACTTGTTTCCGCTCATATCATTTCCCTAGAGCCAACACTGCACTGAATACATGCACCAATCCTGAGAGAAAGTGCTGAGACTTTATCGAACACATACAGGTGAATGGACCAGCAAGGCAGAATATGACAGGAAGAAACGACAGAAAGCAAAGGAATAAGGCAGAAACAAAGAGAGTGACAGGATGAGGAAATTTCTAGCACAGAATTTCCAGAAGGTGTGGACACTATTCTTACTGATAGAGCCCCCGGCATCTCCACGGGAGAACACACACAAAACATCAAGATTTTTGTTATACTCAGAGTCTTAGCGTCTTAGTCTTATGACAGAAAAGACACAATATTTCATTGGATTGGATTCAATTATTTCATCGCATTGGAATTTTTCACCGCTCTCCCGACAGAAAGTATGTTGCCACAGTACAGTGCCACCCTTTGTTTTGTTTTCCAATGTATACAATATTTTTGTCCACTTATGACAGTGGATGTTTCTACAAAATCAGGCAAGAGACAACTCTCGTTGCCGTGGCATCTTTAACGTGTGCTATGCACTGCGGTGCACAGGGGATCCTGGTTTATCGTCTTGTGTAGAAGACAAGGTCCCAAGCCACTTACTCAAGGTCTTCAGAGGAGAGAGAAAAATCCCTGTACGACTGGGAATCAGACCTGGGTTTCTGGCATCATAACTGAGTGCTTATCCACTGCGCTACACACTCCACTGATCATATGTCACCCCGACAGAAGACGTAGTGTGCATACAGTGCAGCAACATAACGCCTGCGAGGGTAGACCACACAACCAGAATATCATGCATACAGACATCAAAGACAATATTGCTCAGAAAGAAAGAAGAAGATGAAAAAAAGGACACATTTCCTATTCTAAGCTTTAAGTTACAAATGACGAGACTTGGAACTGTCCTGCACGCGCGCACGTTTCAAGCTTCTCGCCACTGACGTTTTGCTTTAGATGAATACATAGATAAGTTCTTGCCACATGCGGGGTTACCGGGTACAATGGTTTCTCAAACCCTACAAACGGAATATACATGTACAATACAAAAACAGCAGACAACATGAAGGTTACTGGTTCAAAATAGGTGCAACAGTTTGCTCATCTCGTTCCTCTACGACCTACACTCACGTCGTCAGCCATGATTGTGAATCACAGCCCTTTCACTGCGTTAACTGCACAAATACATTATGTACGGACACTCTAACAGTCCAGTGGTCACTTAATCAAGCATCACTACCACACGCACGCCGCTTTTTTTTAAAACCTGACCTGTGTTAAACCGTGACCCCGAGACAGCCAAAGATCGCACTATTTACCTGCAGCACAATGACGGCGATAACTGTTCGTTTGGATCGCTTTGCGATAATCTGTGACGTTAGTGCATATGCAATTCATTCCGAGCGCGGAGACGTCATCTTGAGAAACTAAAACTGAAACTGCGATAATCTACAAGGATTTTCAAAACTGTTACCATTCAGAAGTTACTTTTTCAACATGTACCCTAACAGAAAACAAAGTGCTCGCGAGCTTGTATGTTCTCGTGTTATTTCATTTGAAAAATAACTTACCACATTCGTTATATCTATGTACACATACAGTTATACGCGTGAATCTACAACTGCGTACAGCAAACGCCGCTAAGTCTTTAGAATGCCAGAGCAAAGACACACGCTGCACGCTTATTACTCGTGTATTACTCGATATGTGCACAGGCTTTAGAGCGAGAGCGTGAGGATCTCGCCAGCAAAGCTTTTCTCAATAATTGCTTCGACATGTTTGTACACAGAGGGAAGGAAGGGTTGATGACAGGAAAGACAGCAGAAGTCTCATCGTGACACTCCATTTGTAGAGCGTTGAAGACTGTTACTGTAATTTTTGTTTAATTCTGTTTAAAGCCCAGCCAACTGCACAAAACCATATTAGGGCTAAAACCATTTCGACACAACACAACACTTAAAACAGGAAAAAAGGAAAAGAAAATTAAGTACACATATCAATGCACTTGTGCACATAATGTAAGGACATGCCCTGGCATTAACCACTCCGTCCAATTTATCATGCAAGGGATTAAAAAAAACATACATGAATACAAATTAAACATAAATAAAGATACTAAAGCATAATAAAAACATAAAAAAAACGATTCTAAATTACCTAAAACTGCTTACGATATATCTCATTTCCCTAGAGCCAAAAATGCACTTAATACATGTACCAAATTGTCAATCC
This sequence comes from Monoplex corrugatus, assembly GCA_030674185.1. Classification (NCBI taxonomy): domain Eukaryota; kingdom Metazoa; phylum Mollusca; class Gastropoda; order Littorinimorpha; family Ranellidae; genus Monoplex; species Monoplex corrugatus. Next base: position 59,206,521 of record JAPXFY010000025.1, read on the forward strand.
CAAGAGAAAGTACGTAAGACTTTATTGAACACACACAGGTGAATGGCCCATCCATGTACCAAATTGTCAATCCCAAGAGAAAGTACGTAAGACTTTATCGAACATATACAGGTGAATGGCCCATCCATGTACCAAATTGTCAATCCCAAGAGAAAGTACGTAAGACTTTATCGAACATATACAGGTGAATGGCCCATCCATGTACCAAATTGTCAATCCCAAGAGAAAGTACGTAAGACTTTATCGAACACATACAGGTGAATGGCCCATCAAGGCAGAAAATGATAGGAAGAAATGACAGAAAGCAAAGGAACAAGGCAGAAAGAAAGAGAGTGACAGAAAAGAGGAAATTTCTAGCACAGAATTTCCAGAAGGTGGGGATGCTGTTTATACCGAATGAGCCCCCGGCATCCCCACGGAAGAAGTGGTGAGGATAGCATTTCTAATGTTTTGGCACTAGTTTAACCTTTTGACTCCAGCACCCTGTCCACCAGCATCCTTCATTTTCAACCATGCTAGCGAAGCAAAATCTTGCTCTTTAGACTGCCTCATCCTATCCACCAGCTTCCCACAGGAAGATGGTGGATAGGGTGAGGGAGTCAAAAGCTTAAGTTTTTACAGTAGGTGGATTAGGTGCGGGAGTCAAAGAGTTAATAGGGGACAGATTTCACTCGTTTCTAGGACAGAATGAAGGCAGTCAAACGAAATAAAAAGGAATTCTTTGCTTGATATTTCTTATTTTTCTTTTTTAAACCCGTAACCAGCACCGCCGAGCGAAAGAGCGATAGAGATGTTTTTCTAACTCAGAGACCGAGTCCTGGGGGAGGTTCTTGTTTACCTAACCGAGGGACGAAGTGCAGTGTGCTGTCATACGCCAGCTTAAACGATCTCACTTGAGTTGTTTGGGTCGGAATTTTTCCTAGTCCTAGCAAGCACTTGATCACTTCACATCTCAATTCACAAACAAGAACTGTGTAATCGATGCCTGTAATGCTTTTCCCGTGTTCGCCTAGCTTTGTCCTGCCATTCTTTTTGTCCTGAAGAACAGGGCCAGGGCTGTAGTACTTTCTGTTGGGTCAAGTTCTTCTCAACATCTCGGGCAAATTGCTACTTTTAATACACACACACACACACACACACACACACACACACACACACACACACACACACACACACACACGTACACACACTCCCTCTCTCTCTCTCTTTCTCCCCACCCCCTCTCTCTCTCTCTCTCCTCCTCTCTCTCTCTCTCTCTCTCTCTCTCTCTCTGGGTATGTATACAGACAGATAGATAGATAGATAGATAGACAGACAGATAGACAGACAGACAGATAGATAGATAAATCGATAGATAGACAGATAGACATAGACAGACAGATAGACATAGACAGATAGACAGACAGACAGACAGACAGACAGACAGACAGACAGACAGATAGATAGATAGATAGATAGAATAGATGTGTGTTTTTCAAGGCCAATATATCAATATCTTATTATAATGATTACGAGGTATTCATCGCACTCAGAAATTCCATATACGCTCCACCCAAACCTTCCAGCAATTATCTGGCAGACACCTTGAGTCTGCACAAAACTCTATACGCTGGCAAGGTCTTGAAACGTCTGAAATGCCTATGAACACTAAACTGACACCACCAGAATGACTGTAGGATCAAGACAGGCAACGAACAGACCAGTTTTGATGTTATGGACTGGGACTGAATTCGACACGTCAGATCTTGAATCCACAACTCTATCCACAGAGCCAGCATATCTCATTAAAACCACTTTAACCCTTCGACTCCCGCACCCTGTCCACCAGCATCCTGCATTGTCAACTATGCTAGCAAATCAAAAACTTAACCCCTTGATTCCCTCATCCTGTTCACCAACATCCTGCATTGTCAACTATGCTAGCAAATCAAAAACTTAACCCTTTGACTCCCTAACCCTATTCACCAGCTTCCTGCATTGTCAACCATGCTAGCAAATCAAAAGCGTAACCCTTTGACTCCCGCAACCTGTCCATCAGCATCCTGCATTGTCAACTATGCTAGCAAATCAAAAACTTAACCCTTTGACTCCCTCAAAGGGTTAAGTTTTTGCAGCTCATGGATAGGGTGCGGGAGTCAAAGGGTTAAAAAGGCGTCTGGATTAAACCAACATAACTACAGCAGGGTTTTTTCCCCTATGAGTCTGTTTTACCCTGTCACTGAGCCTTGGGAGGTCGACAAATACTGCTCAGTAAATAAAACGTAACTTGGTATATTCTACTTTGAACAACAGAAAGCGACCGCTATGAGCTGCAATATCAGAGTAAGTGCAGGTACGTTTTACTGCGCAAAAAAAACAAAACAAAACAGAAAACAACAGAAGAAAAAGAAAGACAGGAAACAAACAAACAAAACTTTCTACTCGACACAGTTAACTAACTGTCAGGCGTGAAATAACACACATGAAACAGACTCCTTTAAGAAATAAAATAAGAGAAAAGATAAGAAAAAAAAAACACCACCATGTTGGGGGAGCTGGGGAGCCTGGGCTAACAAGAGGAGAGGGACATACACACACATGTGTAGAATGAACCATCCAAAGTAAGGCAGCAGACCTCCACCAAGTGTACAGACATTACCTAACAACTGACGCAGCACACAGTGAAGGTAAAAAAAAATTGTGGATGAAAAATATAAGGTACAAAACTGTAAAATCGTGAGAAGCAATCGTGTCTAGGTAAATACTTATCAAAAGAAAACGACTGACGAGAACTGCATTACTAAGCAGAGTAAATGCAGATAGGTTTTTATTTAGCCCCAAGATAAGGAAACAAAGGTGCACGCAGGCGCGTATATGTGTGTGCATGTCTGTGGATTTAGCACTGTAAAATTCGTTTCTTTAATATATATATATGTGTGTGTGTGTGTGTGTGTGTGTGTGTGTGTGTGTGTGTGTGTGTGTGTGTGTGTGTGTGTGTGTGTGTGTGTGTGTGTGTGTAACTGCTTGCTAAAAATTAATGTTGCTACAAAGTTATCCCAAGGACAACTGCTGTTGCCATGGAATCTATTACGTGCGCTGAGTGAGTGCTGCACACTGGGACATCTGTGGTTTGTCGTTTAATTCCGAAAACCAGCACCTACACTACCATTTCAGATCAAACAGAAGGAAGGGGAAGCAGAATTCCTGTCCAATCCGTGATTCAAATCAGAGTTTTTACGACCTAGAGCTAACGTTAACCCTTCATTTCTGTGAGTTTTGGAGTCTGGCTAGCGTTGTAAAAGGTACATCAGAGTAAAAGGTTTCTAAACAATTACTTTTCTCTGAACAATAACTTTTCTCTAAACAATTACTTTTCTCGGCATAATCATCTTTTAATTTTGTGCACATTTCGGTATTTACTAAGGATTAATCTTTTTTTAATGTCATTTTTATCCTGGATATTACCAGCGTTTCCGTAAAGCATAATTAGTCTGAAAATTGAAGAACTTAGTGACACAAAATTAAGCTATTGGTATTTTGATTTTAATTTTGTTGCATTTAGACCAGCCATTACCTAGTGACAGTGATGTTAGGCAGAGCGTACTGTGCTTGTTGGTCGTTGAAAACTGTCACAAAGTTACCCTATAACCGTTGAGGTCATAGGGCATGAAGTGACGGAGATAATATAATCTCGGGGCCAGTACTATGCCAGCTGTGTTCATCTCCTCTCCCTTTCAGTGTCAGTTCCTCAAGATGACGTCTCCGCGCTCGGAACGAATTCCATGTGCACTAACGTCACAATATATATATGATTGGTCATAATAGCTGTGGTGATTAATCCAGTAATTAATCAATCAACTTAACAAGCATAGAAATAGTATAAACAGTCCTTTAATCATTTTAACTTCCATCATACTTGGAATTCTGGCTTGTAATTTGCCACATGCAGACTCGAGTATTACTCATTCCCTCGTGTTACTCATTCCCTCGTGTTACTGCAACGTGTGGCGGCGGTATAGCCTTCGTCGTGTCTGATAGACTGCAACCCCACATCACCTTCACTTCTGACTTTCCATTCACTCACACGGCCTTTGAACTGTCTCAGTTGACTCTGTCTTTCCAGCAAACTCATCTCAACGTTTTCTGCCTCTATCGCCGTCCAGCCAAGAAAAAGTACAATCTGACTGAGTCTATGTTTGTAGAACAGTTGCCCGACTTCCTGGAGTATGCAGACAGTCTGTCTGGCTCTCTTCTCATAGTGGGCGATTTCAACTACCATTTCAACAACCCCTCGCAGTTTTATATGTCCAAAGTCCTTGATATCCTCAGTCTTTTTGGTCTCAGCCAGTCAGTGACTGAGTCAACTCATAAACTTGGTAATACTGTGGACTGGGTGGTGTACAGGGAGGAAGACGGTCTCGTGAGGTCTACAGTCGTTGACCACACCCTGGCGTCAGACCACTTCTGTGTGACCTGTGATCTGAACCTCGCCAAACCTCCTGTGCCTAAAACCTACAGGGAGGTGCGCCGACTCGCCGACATCGACATGGAGGCCTTCAAGGCCGACGTGGTGAAGGACATGCCTGTCAAGCCCACTGTTGATCAACTCTTTGGTTGTTTGCGTGCTACACTAGATCGACACGCTCCTCCAACCCGTCGTTTGGTTTCTACACGTCCCTCATCGCCATGGTACACTGCTGTGGGACCTGAACTGCTTGTGGCCAAGCGTGGGCGGAGGAGAGCGGAGAGACAGTGGCGCGCTACCAGACTTACTGTGCACTGGCAGATTTTCCAGGCTGCCCGTAATCGTGTTACTGCCATTGTTGATTGCACCAAATCTGTGTTCTTCTCATCCAAAATCGTTGCATGCACAACTGCCAAACAGTTGTTCAGTGTAACAAATAGACTGTTGTGTAAGAAGAATGCCTCGCCTGTTCCAACCTTGTTCTCGGCTCATGAACTTCCTCAGAAATTTGCGGACTTTTTTAACAATAAAATAGCTTTGATTCGTCAGAAGCTGGACTCTGTAGATACTCAGCCACCGCCTGTATCGGATCGTTTGTATGCTGGGCCGTCATTGAGCTGCTTTCAGTCTGTCAGTGATGAGGTTGTGAAGAAAGTATGTTTGAGTATGAGCCCAAAGTCGTGTGAACTGGACCCTATCTCATCATCCATGCTTCGCAAATGTCTTGATGTGCTCTTGCCATATATTACTCATGTGGTCAATGATTCTTTGTCGTCTGGTTCTTTTTCGTCTGTGTTCAAGCATGCCATTGTTCGACCACTGATCAAAAAACCCTCATTGGATAGAAATTGTTTGAAGAGCTATAGGCCTGTTTCAAATTTGTCATTTTTGTCTAAATTAGTAGAAAGGATTGTCTTGTCACAACTGCTTGAGCATCTTCATCAGAATCATTTGTTCAATCCGCACCAGTCAGCATACAGGCAGGCACACTCCACAGAAACAGCACTCTTGAAGATAGTTAATGATATTCTCCTTGGCTTGGACGATGATAGAGTGTCAGTACTGGCGTTATTGGATCTGTCCGCAGCATTTGACACTATACGAGGACTCAGACTCTGTGTGTCAACTCCAGGTATTCGGAAGAGTCTGTCTTGGCGTATGGTGTCCCACAGGGTTCGGTCCTAGGACCGATCCTGTTTGTGCTGTAAGCCAGTCCTGTGTCTGATGTCATCAGTCGTCATGCCTTGTCACATGAGAGCTTCGCTGATGATACACAGCTTCATCAGTCGGCCTCACTGGCGGAACTCGATGGCTTGGTGACACGCACGCAGGACTGTATCTCGGATCTGAAGTCCTGGATGACGCACAACAAACTACAACTGAATGACGACAAGACTGAACTTCTACTCGCCTGTCCCACTAAATTTCTCCATGATCCTTCTCTTCCGAAGTCTCTTCTGATAAATGACGTTGACATTCCTTTCTCTCCCACTGTTCGCAGTCTCGGTGTTACGTTTGATCAGAGTCTGACCTTCCAGAAACACATCTCAAACATCTGTAGGGTAGCGTATCTAGAGTTACGTAGAATCAGCTCTGTCCGTTATTACCTGTCTGTTGATGCAACCAAAACGCTAATTTGTGCATTTGTTCTTTCAAGGATTGATTACTGCAACTCTCTCTTAGCTGGCATCCCCAAAAACCTTTTAGACAGACTTCAAAAGATTCAGAACAACGCTGCACGTCTCATCTTTAAATCCTCTAAGTTTGACCATGTCACTCCTCTCCTCCGCACTCTGCACTGGCTGCCTGTCTCTGACAGAATAGATTACAAGCTTGCTACTCTTTCCTTTTCGATTGTTTCGAACACTGCGCCAGAATACCTATCCTCGCTTCTTGACATCTACACACCATCCCGTCAGTTGCGTTCTTCTGCAGACACACGACTCTTTCGCATCCCCCGCATTCGAACAAAAACATACGGACAACGAGCATTCTCCTATCAAGCACCCCAAACATGGAACAACATCCCCAACATCCTTAGGCACTCAGACACAATCACCTCATTCAAATCTGGCCTCAAAACACATCTGTATAGAAAAATGTGAAAAAGTTTCTGTCTTTAAAATATTGTTTGGGCTGTTGCGTTTGTGCGCATGATTCGTGTATTATATAATGTGCATTGTGGGTGTGGTTGTTTGTGTATTTTGGATAACTTGTGATGTAATATCTATTATTGTCTGTCCGATGGGCAACTATTGGTTAGATTTGATAGACATGTTTCTGTTTGTGTTGATGTCATTGTAATTATAGTAGACTTGATTGATATGTATGTATAACTGCTAATGTTGAAGTGGCGAATAGGGGTGGTAAAGATAGGGTGAATTGTAAAGCGCTTGGAGCAGAGTTCTCTGGATCTTGCGCTTATAAGTACTCATTATTATCATGAAAAACTATGATTAGCCATGAAATGCTGTAATTAGTCCAGTAATTAATTACCTACCTTAATGAGCTAAAGAAAAACCCTACGTTAGAGTCTTAAAACATTACAAGTTGCATAATAGCTGAGATTCTGGTTTGTAAATGTGCCACACACACACTCTACATATATGATTAATGATAATAGTTTTGATGATTAAACCAATAATCAATTAATCCAACGAGCTTTAAAATACCCACATAAGAGCCATAAACCGTTTTAACGTCTACCATTATATCTGGATTTCTTGTTTGTGATTTGCTACAGACTGCAAGTATTATTATCATGAAAAACTATGATTGGTTGTAATACTCACTGCAACTAATCCAGTAATTAATTGATTATCTTGAAAATCTTTAAACATATCTGTCTGAGACTTTTAAAACAACTTCACCAATTTTTGAATTCTTGCCTTGATTTTACCACAAACAGACTCCAGATAATACTCATGCAAAGGATGATGAATCATTTAGTCAAGATACATGACAATTTCGAGATTTCTATTCAAAACAGCTGTATCCTCTATAATTACAGTAATTCTGGCTTGGAGTTTGACACACAAAGACACGTTCTGGAAAATCAAATCATAATTTAAAACAAAAAAAAATTTTCAGCCCATGTATTCATTATTTAAAGAACTTTAATAAGAAAACTATTTCGCTTTCAAAAATCCCTATAATTCAACTTTAGACAGACTCGATAGTTATTTCGTACAATCATGCAGGTTTCAGTTGAACTTGGATTCTCATCATCTCCCCAAATCCTGACTGATAATGTTAGTGCAAGTCTTTTGGATGAGATGAGAAACAAGAGTCCCTAAAACTTCAAAACAACTTACCACTCAAGTCTCAGCATAATAATAATAATAATAATTACAATATTTATATAGCGCAAAATCTTGATAAAATCAAATCTAAGCATACATTCAGTGTACGTAAAAGAGTTCATGGTAACAAAGATTTGACCATGGCAAAATTCCATGGAAAATCCACTCTGTGAAGACACACTTGGTAGAAAAAAGGCTTAGCTACACTATACCAAAGCAATTTTTCATGTGACACAGTATCATGCCCAGATGTACCGACATATCACTCATACAAATCAAAATGCACACATTAATCAGTATGAATTGTGAGGATTCACACAAAAACGCAGAGTAATATTTTTAAAGTTTTCTTTTCTTTGTTTTTAGCCATTATTTTAAAGAAAATAAACATGCAAACATAAAACAGATCATTGTGACTTTAAAAAAATCCCAAACCAACTGTTCAAAGAGGACAAATCATGACACAGTGCATTATGAGGATGACTTAATATGTGAAGAAAAAAGCTGAATAAACTAGAACTTAAACCTAAACAATTTTGCTTAAAAGCCTATATAAATAGACCTACATGTTTCTCTTTTACTATTTGAATCAAGGGCTGAATTAAATAAATAATAAACAACAAACCATCAATGAATTTTTCGTTTTGTCTTCAGTTACCTGAAAAGTCTAAAAAAAATAAGAAGCAATGTCATACAAAGCACATGAATTATTTCAGTAGGGCTTAACAAAGAATCCATGCAAACAGATCTATCTAGATCTGATTTTGATGAGTCATCATACGATGAGATGGTCAGACTGGTTGTGCTAAGTTACTACGATTCTGTTGCACTGAACAAGAGAACTATCTACTAGACCTGTATTTTCATACAAAAAAATTAATGTCATAACAGCCAGACTAATGATTTCAATAAACAATCTGTGTAGCTAGATGATCTGATGCCCAGCTTCTGATAAAGTCTTCATCGTAGATTAAAAAACAAATTCAAAAGACATCTTGCACAACAAAAACAATCATTGATAAAATCAGTACAAATCATATTATCACCCAAAACATTGCTATCTCAATACAAATAAGTCTGCTATCAGCAGTATGTAGTCGTTCAGTCTTTGCTAAAGATGACGAACACTGGCGGCATGACGTGCACCGTTGCCTCGGTACACCGTACACCTACCGGGTCAGATCTAACTATCAGTAGCGCCATAGATCTGTTTTACATTGGCATGTCAACAGAAGAGGGATTCTACTCGCTTTTCTTATCTTTACCAAAACTCTACTAAACTTCAAAGTTTGCAGGGGTTACAACCAAGTAGTCAGCCGAGGAACCGACTACTCTTGAGTGACCGCACAAAATGAAAAAATCGAAACTGAAGGCTACAGATCCATCTATTTTTAGCATCATAACATCATAACATGCATTGTTTCGATTAATGATCAAAGCTAATGACCAATCGAGGGTCCATCACGTTGACACCCCTCCCGTCAAAGCGCCGGACGAACGCTCGCGGCTGCGCGGAGCCTGGTTTTCTCACATAGCCTACCTACACATACTGACATAGGCTAGTCAGGACGTAATTACGAAAAATAGGACTCATTGGAATAGTAAATAAACAAACATACTCGTTGTGCTCAAACAAAATGTCCAAAATAGACATTCGAAGCTCATATAATGAGATAGATACATACCAAATCCAAATACAGGAACACGCACACAGAGTTACTTACTTGTTAAATGCTAGTCAGCTGTTGAATGTTGTGAGCCGTCTCGTCGATAACAAGACTGAATTTTCGGGCAATTTCGACCGTGGCAGCAGCTCTTCTTGATCAGAATGAATGCACCATTTGAAGTTCATTCACCAGCGTTTGTGCTTCTGTTACGTTTACGTTCTTCTTCCAAAAACGGAGCAAAATGTTTGCCGAAATAAAAACCAAACACCCACTTCAAACAGAAAATTCACGGATGCTCTCCATTTGCTGTCGTTTGGGTTAGCGACGAAAAAGAGGCGAGAGTCGTTCCCCCTGAATGAGAGGCCGTCTAAGAGTTTGGCCACAATCAAAAGAGATCATGCACGGCAAAGTTTGATGTGGCACAATGCAAACAGAGACACACAGAGCTGGGTAATGGCCACTGAGATGGCTTTTACCCCAGTGGTTTAAGGTCAGGCAGGCAGGCAGCTAGTGACACTCACATGGCGTCCTCAACCAAGGCATGAATCGGTGACTTGATGATCAGTGTGTTACGCCTCGCTCGCGATCAAAACAACTGTAAAATATCTCTGTGTGTTGTCGTGGTAGTTTTCTGCACCTAAAAATCTGTATTATCTGTTCTGTATCTATAGAAGTCTACTACCGATGTCATGCGTTTATTTATTTATTTATTTATCTATTTTGTTTTGTTTTAAATTAAATTCTTTGACAGAAACTGGAAGTTATGGTTTTAGAAGCAATTCTTTGCATAGAAATTTACCGCAATTGAAGTAGTCATTCTTTGTATGAAAATTTGTCTGTTACCTTATAAATCTTTTTTATGATCGATGAACTCTTTACTGTACTTCCAAAACGGAAAAGCGTAGGCCTACATACTACTGATGTAAATTATAACAACCTGTTGTTCTTCTCGTGTGAAGCGCATATGGAATTTTCTGATTGCAATAAATCGGCTTGAATAAACTCCAAACTGTCCTTGTTAAAAACTTGCGTGGATTTTCACCCCTCAATTACAAAACCTCACGTTCAGTTAGACAGGAGATTTTCAGTTGTCCCTCTGGCAAACACAACTGGAAATGTACGCACGTGCTCCAAGTTCTAGGCTTGTTGACAGGTTGTGGCCACACCATGATCACCGCAGGTTCTGAACATCGTTGTCTGATTGAAAATTGGCAAATGTAAGACAGCGTCGACTTGGCAAGAACAACTGATAGAGTCCCTCGGGAAACGTTCCGAACATCCACAAAGAATAACTACATGAAAGGTTTTGGTTGGTTGGTAGACTGTTCTTTCTTTCTTGTAGCAACACAAAGCGAACTGTGTCGTCCAGCTGTGCGTGAAGTCTGTCCAGCGAGCTTCACGTTGACACTGGCCTTGGCAGCGATTTGGTGGTGTTTTAGACGAGAGGGTCAGAAGGTCATAAAAAAAAAACAGACGAAGTCCAGCAGTCCTTATGTTGTGTCTATGTCACATAGGCCACTGTCCACCGAGCAAGCCTAGCGTGTCTTGAGAACACAGAGCTACACGGGACACACAGACGGGTGGAGGTGGAGGTGTGGAGGTGGACTGGGGGGCGTTGTGGCTTCTTCCTCCCACGTACCTGCAACACGATAAGGTGAACACATCACAGCTGTCAGACTGTGCGTGCCGTCCACTGATAGAAAACAGCCACATGATTGACAAAGCCACGCTCCACTGTCTCCCTGCTAAATGACCAGTTGTAATTCTCTTTGTCAAAAAAAAAAAATAAATAAAAAAAAAAAAACAATAACAACAACAACAAAAAACCTATAGAAGAGACAATGTTTTATATTGACTCCTCGTGTGTGTGTGTGTGTGTGTGTGTGAAAAATAAAACTAATGTTATCGTTATGCCTCCAGCCTATTTTATCTAAAGGGAACAAACACAACTTATTCTGTGCATAAAAACAATACGCACGATATCTTACATTCGTCAACACTGTTTTTGTAACATAAATGTTTCATATAGAAACAGTGATACACCTGATAATTACACAAACATTTGTACGAGCCAGGTGCATTTAGAGCTTGAACACTGATGGACTTCTGCAGGATTTTCATAGCATCAACGCTTTCCGTAAATCTTTATATTCGGGACATGCGAACAAAAAAGTATAAAACTTCAAGTTCAACGTATAAGTACAGTACGGACAAGATGTCATCACAGCCATTTCAGCAGATTATGGTAATTCTAGAGCTAACACAAGTTGACCATGACCACCTGTTGATAGGCACGGTCCAATAGGTCAGGTTCCTTCTATACCGATGACTGCGACGTTTGCAGCGGTCAGTTTGTAACGGAGTTCCGTAGTACCACTGGAAGTCCGGCTGCCCAGGCCGAGAGAGTGATTTTGTCACAGTGCAACAGCGTTGTCACTTTAATCTGTGCCAAGCATGGGTCCCTACAACCGCTTTCTAGACAGTTGTCCTCGATGTGAATGGTCAAGCCACCATACACTTAAAATCACAGGCGAAGATACTCCCACCTACCCCGGCCCTCGTGGGGATGCCGGGGGCTCTTTCAATATAAACAGTATCCACACCTTCTGGAAATTCTGTGCTAGAAATGTCCTCTTTTCTGTCACTCTCTTTGTTTCTGCCTTGTTGCTTTGCTTTCTGTCATTTCTTATTATTATTTCCTGGTCCATTCACCTGTATGTGTTCAATAAAGTCACTACTTTTCTCTTAGGATTGATAATTGGATACATGTATAAAATGCATTTTTGGCTCTAGGAAATGAGATTTACGGAAGCAATTTAAAGTAATTTAGGCATGTTTTTATATGTTTTGGTGTCCTTAGGTATGCTTAAATTTGTATTCAGGTATGTTTTTCAAATCCTCTGTGCGATAAATTGGACGGAGTAGTCAACGCCAGGGGCATCTCCTTAGGTTATGTGCTCGAATGCATTGATATGTGTTTTTAATTTTCTTTTCCATCGTTTCCTGCTGAAGTATCGTATATGTGTTCAAACGGTTATAGCCCTGATATGGCTGTACGCAGTCGGCTGGGATTTAAACAAAAAATAACGATAAGAGAAGTATTCCAATTCTACATCTAGCAAGAGGATTTCCTGCATACACACTGCACTGGACAAAAAAAGAAACATTTCCCACATACAGTGTCTGAGAACAGCTAGAATACAACTGAAAGAAATCACGATTAACAGAAACAAGTCAAAGCCAATCTTGTTTGAAAACATTAATGAGTCAAAGACTTTAAACGTGGAAAGAAATTGTCTAATGTTTCTTTCGGTTTCCTAAACAATGTCAAAGCAGTATCTGTATAAAACATTATATAAAACATTACAAAAACCATAAAGTCCATGGCATTTAGTTCTGATATTGATATACCTAAAGCCTTGTTTAGATATCTAAACTCATCCATCCATGCAAGTGGCTATTTTACTTATCATCATCACCATTATTATTATTATCATTATTATTATTGTTATAAATCGTTGTTTTGCGCTAATAGGGAACAGTACGCTGGAACACAAACTTGACACATACGGAGACATCATATACTCTATCTGCAGGGACACTTATGGAGTGAAGCAGCCAACGAAAAAAGTGAACTTCATAAGGATTAAATTCCCTACAGATGATGTGTGCCCCGTTAGCACATTGGTAAAACCGCGTACCGCAGTTCTGAAGCGCAGAATCGCCCAGGTTCGATCCCCGGCGTGGGGAAAAAAAAAAAAAATAGACAACAGCAGAAGGGCATCCAGGAGTCATGACCTGGATGTGGCCCGGCCCCCAGAGAGTGTAAGGAATTCAGGGCCGAAACACTTGTCTAAAGGGGGTTACTTCTCTGAAGACCTTCTGTTGTCTAGCTCTCCCTAGAGTTTCTTTCTACCTTGTTTTATAGCCCTATTCTTCAAACTCATTGGGACTCATTGCACATTACACACAATCAGAATTTTTAGGGGAACATGGAAAATCTCAAGCTATTAGGTGAGCTGACTACATTCCACTGTTATGCACAGTCTGCATCTCTGCATGCTAGGTATTTTCATGTTTCCATAAGCCAACAACAACGTGGTTCACAGGATCTTTAACGTGCATATCTGATATTCTGCATGCGTATATACACGAAAGGTGTTTAGGAACATGTTGACCAGAGTGATCAGAAAATTTTCTACGCTTAACCCACCAGACGGAGATGTCTGGACGGATCAAACCCAGAATATTCCGACTAGAATTCCGATGTTTTTTTACCCACTTTACCACCACGCCTGTCCGATAGTGAAAGTAAAGATATGAATATGGTATCTACCTGTTTTGCCAAAACGTAAATATAGTATTTACCTGTTTTGATATGAATATAATATCTACCTGTTTTGCTAAAGTGTGAATATGGCATCTACCTGTTTTGCCAAAGTGTGAACATGGCATCTACCTGTTTTGCCAAAGTGTGAATATGGCATCTACCTGTTTTGCCAAGGTGTGAACATGGCATCTACCTGTTTTGCCAAAGTGTAAACATGGCATCTACCTGTTTTGCCAAAGTGTGAATATGGCATCTACCTGTTTTGCCAAAGTGTGAATATGGCATCTACCTATTTTGCCAAAGTGTGAATATGGTAACTACCTGTTTTGCCGAAGTGTGAATATGGTAACTACCTGTTTTGCCGAAGTGTGAATATGGTAACTACCTGTTTTGCCAAAGAGTGAATATGGCAACACCTGCTTCGCCAAAGTGTGAATATATCATCTACCTGTTTCGCCGAAGTGTGAACATGGTAACTACCTGTTTTGCCAAAGTGTGAATACGGTGTCTACCTATTTTGCCAAAGTGTGAATACGGCATTTACCTGTTTCGCCGAAGTGTGAATATGGCATCTACCTATTTTGCCAAAGTGTGAACCTATTTTGCCAAAGTGTGAATACAGCAGTTACCTGTTTTGTCAAAGTGTTAATATGGTATCCACCTGTTTTGCCAAAATATGAACAATGTATCTACCTGTTTTGTTAAAGTGTGGCGTATTGGCAATCTGAGACTTAGATCCATGAAATCTTTCAATGTGCTCTTGATCCTTTGTCAACCTCCAAATTTCAGATCCATACGTCAGTAAAAGTTGTATTTGACTATGAAATTTGAAAACTACCCTCGAGTGAATGCTCACCCACAGACTAGAGAAGTTTCATTACTGCTGAAGCACCCTTTATTGGTCGATCTGCAAGATCTTTTAACGTACGAGAAAATGTGTGTATATTTGTGTGTGTGTTACCCTTGTCGGTGTTGTTCTTCTTGGTGTGTGTGTGTGTGTGTGTGTGTGTGTGTGTGTGTGTGTGTGTGTGTGTGTGTGTGTGTGTGTGTGTGTGTGTTGGTGTGTGTGTTTGTATGTGTGTGTGTGTTTGTGTGTGTGTTTTTGTGTGTGTGTGTGTGTGTGTGCGCAAGGAAAGTATATCAGCTATAATTTATCAGCTATTGCGAGTGAATTATCTTTTTATGCAGAATTTGATTTTTGAATCCCTTTCCATGGGTAATCGTGCATGCATAAACCGTCTATAACGTCACATTTATCTAAAACTGTTTCTAGTAATTGAAAATGAATTTCAACAAATGTGATACTGATGCAAAGTCTTTATACATTTTCAATCATAATGGTTTCGTTGTCATCGGACAAGTGTGCAGACTAAAAAACTATGCTGACCATGTGCACTAGTTTCATCACGGCCCTCTCGTTTCTTCATTGCCGGTGTCTTCGCCAACACTGGACCATACAACTTGCCCATTGCATGTTTTTAGACAGGTAAGTCCAAATAACTAAACATAGGTCCAATATGTGGACTACTGGTGTTAGAAATCTACGACTGACTACTGAAGAGCAGAGTTCAATCAAATTATAGTCATGTAGTTGACGCTACTGGAAGACTCATCGTTGAAGAATTCGTTGACATCAGTTGATATTCCAGGTAAAGTCTGGGGCAATGAATATGGCACGAGTACACACAAAAGAGAAACTGTTAATTTTAATGTGCTGACGGTGGGGAAGAACTATAAAAGAGCACAAAAAAGAATAATAATTCATATGACTTGACCGTTGTTTTCAATATAATTATAATGGATGTCTGAGATGCCGGTTGTCTTGATTTTTTTTACATAAACCCTGGGGGAGAGTGCTAAAACAATATAACATAAAAAAGTGATTGTTAGTATGGCTTGACCACCGTTGTCAACATCACATAATGGATGTCTGAAGGTAGAGAGTGTGGGTGGCCAACACCAACTCAGACACACGCCTACAGTGGTTGTGGAAAAAGTCCACCACACTCAGGGACACGCGCTCATCCGTGTACAAGGTAATGGAACGTAGGCTGAAGCTGTCATCAAAGCGAGGGACAACGCATAAAAACAAAAGCAAACATGCTGTTTCAGCAGCTCTGCCCACACTCACTAGTCCTCCTCCGCCTTGATCAACCTTTTGACTCCCACACCCTGTCCATCAGCATCCTGCATTGTCAACCATGCTAACAAAGCAAAAACTTAACCCTTTGATTCCCTCACCCTATCCACCGGCTTCCTGAAAGCAAAAAACTTAACCCTTTGACTACCTCACACTATCCACCAGCTTTGAGCCGGAAGCTGATTGATTGGTGAGGGAATCAAAGGGTTAATTTTTTTGCAGTTAGTGAATAGGGTGAGGGAGTCAAAGGGTTAAGTTTTTGCAGTTGGTGAATAGGGTGCGGGAGTCGAAGGAATAAAGTATGGTCTGATAGAGCAAACGGTGTTTTCTTTTTTCTTGTTTCTCCCCCCCCCCCCCCACCCCCTTTCTTTTTTTGTTTTTTGTTTTTGTTTGTTTGTTGTTCTTTAAGGATCGCCCAAACAATCTGATAAGAGGTAAAACGTCTACTAAACTACTGATAATAGTATAGATCACCGATTCAGTTGGACTGTCTGCACCGAAAAAGTTACTTAGACGTGATGGTGGTAGTGGTGGTGGAACTTTCCGCGGGAGTGACTAAGGTCATGTACTGGATGGGGCTACTGCTGGAGTAGTTGAACTTTAATTCTGTCATGGTTGGATAGAGTAAGAACACCACCTGTGAGAAGCGTTGTGTGTGAGGGGAGCTGTCCACAAGACTAGATGCGACTTAATCAGCAACACCAAGGTCAGAGAAAATTAAAGGAACAACACGAGTCTACCATTTATTTTTGTCAACGGACAATGAAGTGGTTTGGTAGTCTGTCCACAATACCACCCCGGCGCTTGGCTCAACAACAAAAACAACAACAACAAACAAGGACAACAACAACAAAATTATCTGTATTTAAAGCCAGAGGCAGACCAAGGAAGGCCTAAGTTAACGTCACCCGGCATAAATCAAATTCGGGTTTTTAGGCTCGGTGCTGACACCCACGCAAGCGGACAGATAAAACAGACAGGCTGATAACACAGAGGTCAAGGACAGATGAAAAAACAGACAGGCTGACAACACAGAGGTCAAGACAATGAAAAACAGACAGGCTGATAACACAGAGTTCAAGGACAGATGAAAAACAGACAGGCTGATAACACAGAGGTCAAGGACAGATGAAAAACAGACAGGCTGATAACACAGAGGTCAAGGACAGATAAAAAAAAAAAAGACGGCTGGTAACACAGGGTCAATTGCAAGCGGACAGATAAAAATTTGTATCTGTGCGTTAGCTCGCTTGGAACTCTTTCGATCGTAGAGACGCCATCCTGAGAACTGAACCAAATTCCTGTCAAATCTCTGATTATTATTTTCCTTTTTCTTCTGTCTTTTATCACTTTGTTATTTTCTCTTTTGTTTGTTTGTTTCTTTGTTTGTTTCTTGTTTGTTATCATCATGTGCCTGACCCATGGCGTTGGCGATCATGGCCCTCCACTACGAATCTATCCCCTGTCGCCGCAAGGACATCTCCCACCCTCTCTGTCTTCAGCCACGCTGCAAGTCCGTCCAATATTTTCTCCCTGGATCTACCTGGTGTTCTCTTGCCCTACAGCTTTCCTTTTCCTGGTGCATTTACGTTATACTATCCACAAAACATCCTTCCGATTTTACTGAGACGATTGTACACTGCTTTAGTCTTGACGTCTATGCGGAGACAAGTGACCGGTAAGTGTATGTACACTGGGTTGGGCGCAAACGGTCCATCATACTGCCTTGTTTACCTGTTGGCTTTTGCATGTGCTGTCGAGTTTAAGTCTCTTACCTTTAGCAAGAACTAACTGTAAGCCTGATCCAGTTGGACATAATACTTCTATCCTTCAGTAATAAAGTGTTTTGAAGTGTGAAGATGTATCATTACAATCTGGAGGTGATAAATAAAGGGTAAGGCTGGCGTCTCTAGCACTACTTAAGTTGATTTAATTCTAAAAACAAGTATTTCTTAAACTCTGTAAGTTGTTTATTCAACTTTGTACTTTATGTAACTCTGTAAGCAAGCCGGTTAATTGTGTATTTCATTCAAATGTTCCTGTGGATTATTGTGTTTTCTTAACTCTTTGCATGGATCATTGTGTTGTTGTTGTTTTTTTTATTTATTTGTGTTGTAGCTAATCATACTTCACTTTTGATCAATAAAGAGCATGTCAGTTTCGCTTCCTTACAATTTAAAGGGTTAAAAATGACCTTGGGCTGTTGGCTGGGTTACCATCAGATGATCAAGCTGGAATTAAAAAGCACTTTTCCAACGATTCAATTTCTATGATCAGGCACAGCCATGGATTGTTGTGAAATAATGACAACCTGACTGTTGTTGTTGCTAATTAGTATGGCCAAGGTCTATAGAGATGATGTCAGATCACACGTATCGATCAGCAGTGGAGTCAGTGTTATGCACAATGCACATGGCGTTTGTTAATCACCAACAACGTCATCAGGAATGAGATTTGTTTTTCAAAAAATAATTGTCATTGATGGCACTGCTCTGTATGTGATCAGCCCATTTTGGATGTTATTAACAAAGAATTGTTTGTTAGTTGTGTTCTTGGAAATTAATTAGTCAGCAGGATTACACCTTCCTTTACTCGACTTCTCTCTGATTAACGGGAGTTCCATTGTTTTTCGCTACTGGATTCTGTTCAGACCTTGAGACAGCATGTTAGGCATGCATGTTTTAAGACTGGGGACGCGGGGCGAAGGAGGGGAGTGAGGGAGAACAAGACAATCATATCTCAAAAATATGTAAATGACTTGTCTCAGCTACAATAACTTCCTGCCGACATTTTTGTAATTCTGTGCTAGTTGGATTACATGAACAACAAATGTCTCATTGTAAAAGGTTCAGAACAGTGCAACAAGTCTAATCATGAAGAAGAGAGAGAGCAATAGTACGTAACACCATAACTCAAAGAACTCCACTGGTTACCAATCAAATCTTGCAGCCAGTGAAAAAAACTGCAAGGCCTTCATACGGCCATTTCATTACAGATCGCTTCTGCATTTATCAAACGACAAACACCCTGTGATCCTTTAAAATATAAAAAAAAAGCTTCTGACAATGCCGAAACGCAATCTTAAATCAGCCCGAAATTTTGGGGAGGGTGAAGATGGGAAAGGAGCGTAAGTTTCTCCAAAAGTCAACACATCACACAAATGCGCAAGACACTGCCATATTTAAGTCGTGTACACATGTTTCCTATTCAACGAAAGAGGACATAACCTACATCTGACGTCATTTTCAGTTTTCGATTTTTCTGAAGACGGCATCTCCACACTCTGAAAGTTAAAAAAAAAAAAAAAAAAAGATAACACCAATAATGCCAAGTGATGGAGAAAGATCTTAACATGATCACGACAAACATCATAAGCCGGCACATCAATCCTACGCGCTGACAGCTTCTTGGGGTTCTATCTTATTTAATGATTCTGTATGCCACTATTGTTTCCCTCACTTTTCTTTTTCTTTCTTCTGTTTTGCTTTTGTTTGTTTATTTATTTATCTATTGTTTGTTTGTTTATCTATTCACCGAATTTTTGGAAAAAAGCAAGAACATAACAAAAGCAAATGCAAAAATAAAAACAAAAACAAAACTAAAAAGAAAAAATCCAAGGGCAAAGGGAGTCAAGAATCACGACAGATCACTAACGGACAATTACGTCCCATGACACTGAATGAGTACGGTGTTACATTCCTTGCCTCTATATACATTCTGTATAATTGTGACTGTAAATAACTGAGAGATCTCATAAGGTCTACAGTCTATATATGTAACTATATGCCAAAGATAGATGAAAAGTCTGCACAAGCCCATGGTAAGAGGATGAATTACAAGACAGGTAGACAGATTTTACACACACACCCTCCCTTTACTTATGCTGTTTGTTAATACAGACCAAAAATTGTACAATGACAAGATGAAGGTTGTTTTATAACCAGCCGTTGTGGCTCAGTGGCTAGCGCAACAGACTACCGAATGGAAGGTTGTGGGTTCAAATCTCCATCAGTCCTTTCAAAATTATCGTGGGATTTTGCAGTCCAAACCAGCTACTATACAAAGCTGAGCGAGCTATGGGCTTTTGGGGAGACTGGAACTGCACAGCCGAGTCTCATCCACTTCGTGGATGTGTCAGTGATGGTGTTGCTCAAATCGTCGTGATCAACACTGCAGGTGTCTGTATCTCTTAGGCATAATTGACGCCAGAATATAATTCGATAGTAAGCTTACAGGACAACTCTGTCATGCAATCTCAATCTTAGATGGAACTCCAGAGTATTATGATTATTATCACTATCGAGCTTTTAGGGGAATGAGGAGGTAGAGACCTCAACTTTCTTCATGGCTAACATTATACGGGTGGTGTCCAACTCTTCTCCCTTGCTGCTTTATCTCTCTCAACCCTTATCAGGGTCAGGTAGCCATTCACAGCTGGGTAAATTTAAGAGCGGGTGCAAAAAGATTTTCCTTTACTCAGAGTCGAACTCATGCAGTCGGATTCGAAAACGGGAGCCAATCAGGCCTCACATTTTGTGCTGTTGTAACTCGCCAAATTGCTCAATGTCTCAGTCTGAAAACTGTACAATTCCTGAAATAAACATTATACCAATATTTTCGTAAAAATAAGTTGACTAAGACCCACCCAATAAATTTAACTTCTCGGATACGTTCACATATTAAGTCAAAGTGTTAAAACTGGAGTAAAGATTATGACGTGAAATGATAATGTACATGAAGAAATATTAAGTAATGTCCATTTAGATTCATGTATTCTCACAGAGCGAGACATGTGATATCATTTCTTTAAAGAGCCTTCATATAAACTGATCCCGAATTTGTGCTGGCATGTTCTGTTTACACACACACACACACACACACACACACACACACACACACACACCACACACACCACACACACACACACACACACACACACACACACACACACACACACACACACACACACACGCACGCACGCACGCACACTCGCACGCACGCATGCACGCACAGCGTTCTTTTAGTGGATATAAAAAAAAAACTTTTAAAAATTTCTAACCTGGAGATTGAACAAGCGGAAAAAAATGACAGTCTCCATTTTTATAACACTTTTCTTCATTCTGGATGCGACAAATGAAACGACAATTGGAAGCAACATCAAAGCAGCGCAGAAGCAGCAGCAACAGCAGAATCAACAACAACAACAACAACAACAACACAACACACACACACACACACACACACGCACGCACGCACACACACATGCACTCATGCACGCACGCACGCAAATGATATCCACAAACCTGTCATGGCGTATATTAGAAGTGATGGGAAGAAGACCAAATCACTGGAGTTCTGTCTTCTCCATGTTCTGTCTCTTTCTCCTTCTTCCTTCTTCGCTGCTTGCCTAACTGTCATCTGATGGACCAGCATGCACCTGTTCTTTGCACGCGCCGCTCGCGTATTCCCCCAATAGCCAAGAAGCCATCTGATTGGTCTATTTCGATTAGGTCAATTAGCAGTGCCGATTGTGATTGGTGGATGGATTCCCTGGCGAATCCGTCGTTTAAAAATTCGATCTTTCGGAACTTGTTATAGGGACCCGTTCTGTTTGCTGCCTTTGATCGCTTGGATTTGGGGATCGGGACCCCCGTCCCTCCCCCTCCCTTCCCCCACCTCCCAGTCTCATCACCATTCTCTCCTTACACGCGCTCGCGTGCGCACGCACACACAAGCGCGCAGACGCAGGCACATACGAGTCTTCTCCGTCCGCTCGAAAGAGTCCCGTTTTCCCCGAAGAGATGGCGTTGATAGACCTATCTGACTGGCCGTAGAAAAGCTTAGGTTTTGTGGGTTGGTGTGTGCGTGTAGGACCAGCCCAGATAAGTAGTTTTTGTCGCCAATAATCCGTGTCAGGGAGACAGGAGCGACATATTACGATCGAGCTAAACGCGAAGTTTTTTTACGCATACCCTCAAGGTCTGATACGATGCTTATTCGTGTATAAATGCCAAATACAACAACAATAACAACCATAACAAACTTGAATACAAGATACACAGATAATGGCCTCCCAGCGACATCTCAGCTATTGGCTGGTAGAATTTATCTACTTGTCTTCAAACCCTAGTCCATCCATTGGTTTATTGACAAACTTGCAGGCTCTGTTGTTCTTCACAGACACTCAGATCTCCTGTCACCAAGTGAAGAACCCCATTCCATCCCTCGTGGCGAAGCCGGGGGCTTGTTCAGTATAAATGTTATCCTCACCTTCTGGAAATTCTGTGCCAGAAATTTCTTCTTTTCTTCACTCTCTTTGTTTCTTTCTTCCTCCTTTGCTTTCTGTCATTTCTTCTTATTATTTTCTGCCTTGTTTGTCCATTCACCTGAATGTGTTCGATAATGCCGTACATACTTTCTCTTAGGATTGACAGCTGGGTGGGTACGTGCATTAAGTGCATTTTTGGCTCTAGGGAACTCAGATATGTAAATGCAATTTTAGGTAATTTAGGCCCATTTTTATATATGTTTTAGTTTCCTTAGTTGTGTTTAATTTTGTGTTCAGGTACGTTTTTTTAAATCCTCGGTGTGATAAATTGGACGGAGTGGTCAGCGCCAGGGGCATCTCCTTAGAATATGTGCGCGAATGCATTGATATATGTACTTACTTTTCTTTTCCTTTCTTACCTGTTGATGTATTGTATGTTTTGAAACGGTTATAGCCCTGAAATGGTTCTATGCAGTCGGCTGGGCTTTAAACAAAAATAACGATAAGCAAAGAAAAACGAAACAAAGGCCCCAGCACCAATTCAATTTAATTGCCAGTTACTGTCATACTGACTACTGCTGTATTGATAATCCCAGAATGTGACAAATAGAGAAGACAGGGCAAAATCCCTGACACAAAACAAACAAAACAATCAACAGTCCACCACAAACAAACAAGGTATTTGGTCTGTCGCTCGTTCACAGTTCCAATAGCATCAACACCATCACTTACCCTCTGTACTTAAAACTGAGATACCCGTGTCAGATGACCGTGACTGTCACTGTAAAGAAGATGGTATGACTACATCAACTCTACACGTAGATAATCTCCCGGTGAAAAGAAAAGAAAAGACGTTAAAAAGTGAACAAGACGATCAGGTCATTTTGTCAATCACCTTTTCACCAATGTATATAAATTATGTATTTTGGAATGCGTAATCTCAAAATTTTTTTTGTTGAAATCGCATAGTCACGATTTTCTGTCAAAAATTTTTTTTTTTGTTGAAATCGCATAGTCACGATTTTCTGTCAAACGATATATTTACATATAATAAAAAAAAAAAAAAAACGATAACTAAAAGCTGTTAATAAAACGTTTCCAAATTGCAGGCACAATGACCCAATACTCAAAATGAGTTGGTTTTTTTTTTTTTTTTTTTTTTTTTACAAATTTCTATCAGTTGGTCCTGTGATCGACATTTCGTAATGATTCGTAGACTCTAGTTTGTACAAAATAGTTGAGAACTTACTGTTTGCACAGTAATCTGTTGTTGTTCTCTATAGGCAACTTCACTTCACCTTCTGTCGATCCCCTCTCTCTCTCTCTCTCTCTCTCTCTATATATATATATATATATATATATATATATATATATATATATACATGTATATAGTATATGTATATTATAATAATAACACACCCAACACACAACACACACACACATATATATATATATATATATATATATATTCTCTGTCCATTGCTGTTACTGCTTGGACATCACCTGTCGGACAATTTTGGTGACGTCACCATCTACTTGACCCTTACACAGACCAGTGGATTTGCCTTCTACCAACCCTTCACGTGCACAGTACGGTGGGTTTCTGCTCTCTGTGGCCACTTTCCTGCCAATAAAGGCATGTCACGTGAGTCTGACAGCACAACTGGCACGTCCCGGAAATGGGAAATGGTATTTAACTGAGCACCTCCTGCACGTGTGCCCCTCTCCATGACCCTCAGGAAGTAACTCTGTCTACAGGAGACCGCGCTACAACAGAAGTAAGAAGTAAGGGGTCACAACTCTCCTTTCCTAAGACTTTAAGAGGCATTCAAGTCTTAAGGAGTGTCTCCCATCACCATACACCAGTCCTCTCTGACTGCTTGCGGAAAGATATCCGTCTCTGTTTTTGACCCAGGAATAATGGAAATCCCTCCCACTGTCTTCAAGACAAATCAAAATTATCTGTTTATTCTTAAAAATTATTCCGAAACTTTTTTTTTTTCCAGAAAAATACGTAAAACTTCAAAGTTCAGTATTAATGCTTATAACCTTTTTATTCCGGTCATATTGCAACCGGTGTGTGTGTGTGTGTGTGTGTGTTGTATGTGTGTGCGTGCGTGCGTGCGTGCGTGTGGTGTGTGTGGTGTGTGTGTGTGTGTGTGTGTGTGTGTGTGTGTGTGTGTGTGTGTGTGTGTGTGTGTGTGTGTGTGTGTGTGCGTGCGTGTGTGTGTATGTGTGCGTGTGTGTGTGTGTTTAATAATTTATACACTTTTCTTCCTTACATATTTTTGTGGACTAGTGGTACTGTTATGTATTTCTGATTTCATTGTATCATTTGTTGTTGTTATTATCCTTGATGAACTGTGTTTATACTGCATTAATGTATGAACTTTCTGTCTTTTTAAGGACATGATCTAATACTATGTAAAATGCGACGAGCATAATTTGACATGGACTGTTCCCAGTACACAGGTGGAAATAGTCCTATCGTTCATTACGTATTTTGGCACTATGGAGAAACTTAAACGACAGGGTGACAAGGAAGAGTCCTGTCTGTTTGGGGCCAGCCTCCGTACGGTATTAATGATGTGTTTCAGACCTTTGAGGTCTCTCCGTGTGTTGATCTTAGCCATGTGTTCTTAGGTTTTTCTCTCTTACGTTTTCTTTCTGGTGTCCCGTGACGGAGGAGCAGGCAAGGACATCATGAGCAGTCACATATAAACGCACTCATAAAGGGATAGATTCGTATGGAAGGCCATGATCGCCAACGACATGCGGCAAGGCACATTGATGATGATGATGATCCAGTGAAGGGCAGTTCGGGTGATGTTAACCTGTTCTGTTCGGATGATGTCCCCATTTCAGTCCGTCAGCAACCTACTTTTGTCTCCTTCAAGTCCGCTCTCAAAACTCACCTTTTCTCTTCTGCATAAAATCCTGACCTCACTCAATCCCCTCTGCAGCCTGTCTCCACTCGGAGGGGAATCGCATTGTAATATATAATTGTATATAATATGCTCTCTATAATTTTCCATTGCTTTTATTCTTTCTCCCCATTTATAGCCGTGTGCGTGTGTGTGTGTGTGTATGTGTGTGTGTGTGTGTGTGTGTGTGCGTGCGTGCGTGTGTGTGTGCGTGCGTGTGTGTCTGTTTTAGCGCTTAGATTTGATTTTATCAAGATTTTGCGCTATATAAATAAAATATTGTATTGTATTGTATTTCATCTCTATTGTCAAAGTGCCAAATGCTCTTGATTGCACTGGGTAAGGAATAGTTGGATGGAGATGGTGTTCGAGTCGAAGGCTGTGTTGTCTACAAAGTCAAGATATTGCTCAATTGAGAAAATGTTCAATCGGATGCCTTTTAATAGGTACTCAGTCGTTCGTCTCATCACCCAGTCTATGGCCATGTTGAAGAACAATGCTGATCTTACACATCCTTGTCTTAATCCTGTTTGCTGTTTTGTATTTTACAAGAGATGTTGGTATAAAAGCTTTTGATGAGAAGGACGATCTCCTGGAGTCCCATGCTCTGAATATACGCCACAAACTATCTCTATGTATGCTGCTGAAAGCTTTCTCACAGTCTGCAAACTTGATGTAGAGCTGTGTCTGCCATTCTGTTTATTGTTCGGTAAGATTTCTCAGAGCGAATATTTGAACAGCACATCCTCTTCCATTCTAGAAACCTGTCTGTTCTTTTCTTAGTTGTAAACAGAAGCTTTGTCTTTTACAACTGTAATCTGTGTTTACGTGACTGAATGTGTATGTGTGTGTGTGTGTGTGTGTGTGTGTGTGTGTGTGTGTGTGTGTGTGTGTGTGTGTGTGTGTGTGTGTGTGTGTGTGTGTGTGTGTGTGTGTGTGTGTGTGTGGTAAGAGTTTGTTGCGTGTATTTGTGTATGTGCAAGAGTGCGTATGTCTGCATGTGCGTGATTGTATACATACATACATACAGATATATATATAGATAGATAGATATATATATCATGTATATTTATATATATATGTATATGTATATATATATATATATATATATATATATATATATATATATATATATATATATATATATATATATATATAGTAGGCCTCCTTCGGTCATGACTGACCATGGACAAAGTACATCCGTTCTAATGTCTAGATGGGCTGTCTGCTTGGTCCAAGCAGCGTCGCCTGTGACTGTAGAGACCAATGCGAGAGAGGCAGTCTCTGTCGCAGCGGTCGCATGTGTATGCTGATGCTGGTCTGTTGGCTGTCATCCCTTTTCTGCGAACTCGCTTTTCTGCTGCAGCAGCTGACAGTTTGTCCTCACCAATCCGCAGCTGTTTCTTGAGAGTAGTTCTCCAGCTGTTGCGGTCGTCTGCGAGGTCCTCCCAGGACTCAGTGTTGATCTCAAGCGCCTTCATCTCACGCTTGCAAACGTCTTTGTATCTCAGCTGTGGGCGGCCAATGTTTCTCTGCCCTGTGGCAAGCTCACCATAAAGGATGTCTTTTGGGATGCGACCATCTTCCATGCGGCGAACGTGGCCCAACCAGCGCAGCCGACGCTGTCTCAGCATGGCATGCATGGTTGGGAGGCCAGCGCAGGTTAGGACTTCGGTGTTGGTCACCTTGTCTTGCCAGGAAATGCCAAGTATGCGCCGTAGGCTTCTCAGGTGGAAGGTATTGAGCCTTTTCTCCTGATGAGCATGCGTGGTCCACGCCTCGCTGCCATACAGCAAGGTGCTGAGGACACAGGCGTTGTATACAGCCATCTTTGTCTTTGTGGTCAGCTTGGGATTTGTCCACACCCTTTGTGTGAGGCGGGCTAGTGTTGTGGCTGCCTTCCCGATCCTCTTGTCGACCTCTGTGTCAAGGGAGAGGTTATCGGTGATGGTGGACCCAAGATATGTGAATTGATGGATGGCTTCAAGCTCGTAGTCATCAATGGTGATGGCTGGTGGAGATGGTGTGTCTTGGCTCAGGACGTTTGTCTTCTTAAGACTGATGGTCAGGCCAAAATCTTTGCAGGCCTGGGAGAAGCGGTCCATTAGTGACTGCAAGTCCCGCTGAGTATAGATAATATATATATATATATATATTTATATATATATTATATTTGTATGTGTATATATATATATATATATATATATATATATATATATATATATATATATATATATATATATATATATATATCATTGTGGGAATTTTCGGATCTAACCGGCTCCTACCCAGAGTTGGGCGTGCTATGGGCTCGTTGGAAAGACTGGGACCACACACTCGAGTCTCATCCACTTCAAGGATGCGTTATTGAGGGTGTTGCTCTAATTTTCTGTCCAGCACACAGATGTTCGTATATCTCGGGCCTGGTTGGCGCCAGGATATATTATGACAGTAAGCGTAGGGTACAGTCCTCTCAAGAAGTCTCAATCCTAGATGGAACTCTATAGCATCATGATTATCATCCTCATCGACGTCATCATCATCGCATTTTAAAAACTGTGCCAGCTTCTGTGGCCATTAAGGTTGCGTAGAAAATGGGACGAAAAAAAAAGGTGAGCACAAGGGTAATCTCCCTGAGTGCGATGATCCTATAAAAAATGAATAAAAGAATATAAAAAAAATTCGTATGGAGGGCCATGATCGCCAACGTCATGCAGTAAGGGACATAATGATGATGACTTGCAGTTTAACAATTTGTTCACGTTGTTAGGACCACATCTGCTTGTTACTTGCAAGCTTTCAAATTCCATTTTGAGTTTTGAGTCTCCATCGCATGGCTTGTTAATTTATCGGTTATTAACGGAATCACCCGTGTGTATTTTGGCGTTTCTTGAAGAAACTGAAACTGACCTGAATGGGGGCATTTTTACACAGCCAGAGAAACGAAGCTGAAAGCAGGACGATGATACAATAGTGAGATTAATCCGGAATTAAAATTAACTCTCCATAAACTGTTGATTCAAACTTTACCCAACTCTTTCGACATTAGTCCCTGATCTCACGGTCTAACAATGTCTATAGAAGAGACAAGTCTTGTTACCGTGAGAGAACGCTAATCAATCCTTGGAAGCTCGTTGACTACACGGGGGACTTACTAGCCCCAGAATAGTAACATTGTGCCTATATCTGAACTGCACATATTTTCGCTGTGATAATTGGATTTATCTACTCTGGGAGCCAGCAGTGTGCCATAAAGGAGTACGTAGACGTTCCATCTATTCCTTGAACGGCTATCGGGGAGTAAGTGTCCAGTGCAGGTCAAGGCCGTCAATACACCCTTGACCTCAGTACAGACCGCCATATTGATTCCTTGCTTGCACTCTCCTGCCACTTTTGCTCGCGCACTTCCGGTGCAGTGACAGATTCTGTTATTCTGAGATTGTGTTATTTCCAGTACGCTGGTAGCGCTTGAGCGATCACTGTCGTGAAATGTCCGTTTGAGCGGTTCGGCCATGTTACTACAATCTCGTCTGCTAACCAAGACTAATTATTAACCAGGACTAATCAATCTGCTCACCAGCACTAATCTGCTAAAGCTACATCCACACGATTCGATTAAAAGTCTGGTCCATCGGGTCGAGTCAAACATTTGAAATGACCGGTTCATTTCGTACACGGTTTGACTTGGATGGAAACGACGGAGTACGCACAATCAGACAAATGTACTGAAAAATTGTCCACCCTAGTTGACAATACAGTCCAATCTTCCACACTTGAGTGAGTCACTTCAGTGACTGGCTACTCAGCGAACTCATGGTCTATGTGATCGATTCCTACTTGTTTTGTCGGTTTAACGTTTTTATAGCCAGAAACAACGAGTTAAAGACTGTTCCCTGGTAAATGATATCATACTTATTATAGTGATGGTTTGTTTGTTGGTTTGCTTCTATTTCTCTATTACTGACAAATATTAAAGTCTGTTTTTGTCTGGAATCTCTTTGTTTTCCGTTTCTATTGGCCGAGAAAACAAACGAGACAGTCTTGATGGAGGCAGACACAAGTAGATCACTCATAAGGAAGATTAGGAAAAGAGACAACATTTATAGGCCATTTTATGAGGAAGGGGGATTTGGAGCACCTGGTCACAACAGGAAAGCTGGAGGGAAAGAAAGCACCAGGTAGACCCAGGGAGAAAATGCTGGACGAACTTGCGGAGTGGCTGAAGACGAGGAGGGTGGAGGAGATGCTTGGAGCAACAAGAGATAGAGATAGATGGAAGTCCATGATCGCCAACGCCAATGCTGCAGGGCACCTGAGATGGTGATGATGATGATTGGCCGGTTAGTTTGTTGCCGTTGTTATTCAGATCAGTCCTTTTTCTTGAATACCATTTGTTTTCCGTTTCCATTGGGGGTTTGTTTCCTTTTCTTGTTGTTTCTAAGATCAGAGCATTTTCTCTTGTCTCGTTTGTTTTCCGTTTCCATTGGTAAGTTGGGTTGTTAGTGTTGTTGTCACTAGGATTAGATATGTTTGTAGTCTCCTTTGTTTTCTGCTTCTTTTGGAGTGTTTGTTTGATGTTGTTGGTAACAAGAGTAGACCTTTTTCCCAAGAATCATTTGTTTCCGATTCCAGTTGCGGTGTTTTGTTGCTATTGTTTTCACTAAGATTAGAGAGGTTGTTTTTTTTTTCGCGAGTCTCGTTTGTTTTCTGTTTCCAGTAGCAGGTTTATTTCTTGTTGTTCTCCATTCGTAATCTTCTCCATTTACAGTAATGTCAAAGCTGATTCTTATCATCCTCTATTTCTTAATAACAAAAAATTGTCACAACTTTGACTTGAAGCCAGTTGAAAGAGACAACAACGTCGTTTATATTTAGTTATGTTCACTCGCAGCTCCACAGCACGATCATATCACAGAGTGTAGAACAGCATGATGGAGGTAACAACACACAGCCTCTGATTTCAGAGGTGAACTAAAATGTGAACTACATACTAATAAGATCAACCTGATTCAAGAACTGCTGAATTTCCACGATACTCTTTTGTTGATCGAGGGCACATTTTACAAGGAGGAACTGTCCTATTTTCATGGAAGATGCTTTCTAATATTTGTGTTGAATTTGAGCGGAAGTTCCTCAAGTATGCGTTTCCATCTAATCGGAAGTGTCGCCATAATGCGGCCTTGACCTTAGCATAAATGTTGAGGTCCTCCTAGCCGAGACTAAGACAACCTCCTGCACATTCCCTGTAAGCATGGAGATGAGTCACATTGGTCAGGATGACTACTTCCATTTACATAATTATGGTGGCTACGTGTTGAGAGTTCCATGGACAGCAAAGAAAACAAACGAGACAGTCTTGATGGAGGCAGACACAAGTAGATCACTCATAAGGAAGATTAGGAAAAGACAGGCAACATTTATAGGCCATTTTATGAGGAAGGGGGATTTCGAGCACCTGGTCACAACGGGAAAGCTGGAGGGAAAGAGAGCACCAGGTAGACCCAGGGAGAGAATGCTGGACGGACTTGTAGAATAATAATTAATAATAATTACAATATTTATATAGCGCAAAATCTTGATAAAATCAAATCTAAGCGCTGAAGCAGAAACACACGCACGCACGCACGCACGCACGCACGCACACACACGCACGCACACACACACACACACACACACACACACACACACCCCACACACACACACACACACACACACAGAATGGCTGGGGATGAGGAGGGTAGGGGAGATGCTAGGGGCAACGAGAGATAGAGATGGATGGAAGTCCATAGTCGTCAACGCCATGCGGCAGGGCACCTGATGATGATGATGATGATGACGTGTCCAGAGTGTACCGAGTCAACGTCTGCGTCCTCCTTAACACCAAAGGGATCCAGTTGGATCCACTGGGTCTTGGGCCTCTAACTTTACCTCTGTAAACTTCTTCTCCACCAAAGGCTTACGCACTTTGATTTGATATTTCCTCTCCTTGAGTTCTCTTTCTACGTCATCTTTCTATCTCTTTTGAGTTGGGTCTGCTCACCCTGCTCTCCTCTCCGCCTCATCTTTGTTGTAATCTTCTTTCCTCCCTTTCGTCCAGTCGGAATTCATTCTCCTTCTGGAGTGGGATCTCTTCCTGTTTTACTCCAGCTTCTCTCTCTTCTGCTTTAGCTTTTTACTTCCTCACTTAAGCCTCCTGCTCACTGATTTCTCTCTCGAGTTGGAACTCTTGCTCTTTCCTCATCAGGTCGGTGAGGAATCGCGCCAATCCCTTGCCAGTCTATTCCATAAAATGATAACGAGAAGATACTGAAAACACTTTACCAGGGAGCAATTAAGTTCCACCTCGAATATCGCTCCACTGCTTGAGTCAATCTCACACACGACCAACCTACAAGCTCTCGACAAAATACAGAATCAAGCTCTCAGACTTATTATCGGTGCAGTGAGGTCTATAAGCTCTTACGCTTATATAAAAGAAGATGCAGACATTTACAGGAATCCAGTCTGTCAACCAAAGAAGGCAAGACAAGAACAAGTGATGCTGGCTGACAAGTTTAGATGTTTGACTGATCACCCCATGGAAGCACAAGTTGGATGGTTTTACCAAAAATCACATAAAACGGACACGTTCTGTCCACGTGAACAAGAGGCTACTAAGGCAACACCAGCAATCCTGTCTACTTTGCAATTTCCAGAACCATGGACAGCAGAACATCCACACATCAAAATTCGTACTGATGTCACCCATGTCACATTAGCGAAGGACAAGACGACGCAGCATGCCAGACTCTAATGTTGGCAGTGACAGATGACCGTTACCTACAGACTGCATGGATATATGTATCATCGATGGGTCAGCCACCAATATTGTGACCAGTGGAGTAGCTGGGTCAGCCACCAATATTGTGACCAGTGGACTAGCTGAGTCAGCCACCAATATTGTGACCAGTGGACTAGCTGGGTCAGCCACCAATATTGTGACCAGTGGACTAGCTGAGTCAGCCACCAATATTGTGACCAGTGGACTAGCTGGGTCAGCCACCAATATTGTGACCAGTGGACTAGCTGGGTCAGCCACCAATACTGTGACCAGTGGACTAGCTGAGTCAGCCACCAATATTGTGACCAGTGGACTAGCTGAGTCAGCCACCAATACTGTGACCAGTGGACTAGCTGAGTCAGCCACCAATACTGTGACCAGTGGACTAGCTGAGTCAACCACCAATACTGTGACCAGTGGAGTAGCTGAGTCAGCCACCAATACTGTAACCAGTGGAGTAGCTGGGTCAGCCACCAATACTGTGACCAGTGGACTAGCTGAGTCAGCCACCAATACTGTGACCAGTGGAGTAGCTGGGTCAGCCACCAATACTGTGACCAGTGGACTAGCTGAGTCAGCCACCAATACTGTGACCAATGGAGTAGCTGGGTCAGCCACCAATACTGTGACCAGTGGAGTAGCTGAGTCAGCCACCAATACTGTGACCAGTGGAGTAGCTGGGTCAGCCACCAATACTGTGACCAGTGGAGTAGCTGGGTCAGCCACCAGTACTGTAACCAGTGGAGTAGGTGATAGATTTTAACAGTTCATCAGCAAGCTGTAGCCTGATCGTAAGTGGGGCGGACGAAAGAAAAAAAAAGAGAATATTAAAATTATGTAAATCTACTGGATCATAAAATCATAGTAAAACATTCAAGACACGACAAAGGTATTATGTGGCAGAAACCAAACAACGATGAGCGAACGTTGTAGTATACCTAGATATTTGGCTACCTCTCTACTTACCTAGATATTTGGTTCTCTATTTACCTAGATATTTGACTTTCTATTTACCTGCGTATTTGGCTATTTACCTAGATATTTGACTCTGTTTACCTATATATTTGGCTATTTACCTAGATATTTGGCTCTCTCTCTATCTACTTACGTAAATGTTTGGTTCTCTATTTATTTGGATATTTGGCTCTCTATTTAATAATAATAATAATAATTACAATATTTATATAGCGCAAAATCTCGATAAAAATCAAATCTAAGCGCTGAACATACTTACGCACGCGCGCACACACACACTCACACATGGCTATAAATGGGGAAAAAGAATAAAAGCAATGGAAAATTATAGAGAGCATATTATATACAAATATATATTACAATGTGATTCCCCTCCGAGTGGAGACAGGCTACAGAGGGGGGATGAGTGAGGTCAGGATTTTATGCAGAGGAGAAAAGGTGAGTTTTGAGAGCGGACTTGAAGGAGACAAAAGTAGGTTGCTGACGGACAGAGAGAGGAAGTTTGTTCCAGGAAAGTGGACCAGAAACAGAGAAGGCTCGTGGACCATAGGTATTGAGCTTAGTGCGTAGAAAGCGAAAGGTCAGAGGATCGGAGGCAGAGCGGAGGGTACGTGAGGGAACACCGATCTCAAATAGGCTTAAGAGGTAATCGGGGGCTGCGTTATTGAGGCTTTTGTAGCACATGGTGTCTAGTTTGTACTGTATGCGCTTTGATACAGGGAGCCAGTGAAGTTGTGCCAGGAGAGGAGATATGTGGTCAGCTTTTTTCTTTTTGAGTACAAGGCGTACAGCATTGTTTTGAATGCGCTGTAGGATGTGAATGGTGGAGGCAGGAAGACCAGACAGGAGTGAATTGCAATAGTCAATGCGAGACATTATGAAGGAGAGAACGAGTTTTGCAGTTGTTTCAACAGAGAGATACTTCCTGATCAGGCTTATACGATGGAGGTGATAGTAGCAAGATCTGGCAGTTTGAGAAACAAAGTTGTTCATGGAGAGGGTAGAGTCAATGCAGACACCAAGGTTTTTAGCTGAATCAGAAATTGGGACTGATGTGTTACATAATGGGAGAGAAAGAAGAGGCAGCTGAGAAAGTTTCTGACGGGTGCCAATGAGGATAGCTTCTGTCTTGTCGTCATTAAGCTGAAGTTTGTTGAACGTCATCCAGTTCTTAATGTCCGAGTAACACTCAGTGGTGCGAGTCAAGAGGCGCTGTATATTGTCTGGTGTGTCACTGTCTGGTGTGTCATCAGCATAGAAGTGGTGTTTTATAGAGTGGGAGTTGATGATGGTGGACAGGGGGGAGGTGTAAAGAGTGAAAAGAACAGGGCCAAGGACAGATCCTTGTGGAACACCACAGGTCAGGCATGCAGGTTGAGAGTAAGTGCCATTAATGAGAACAGTTTGTTTTCTGTTTGACAGATATGAAGTGAACCAGGAGAGAGCAATGTCAGAGATGCCAAAAGTATGATGAAGTCTAGAAAGGAAAATACCATGGTCAATGGTATCAAAGGCTGCAGACAGATCAAGGAGTGTGAGGAGAGAGACTTTGCCAGTATCAGTTGCAAGGAGGAGATTGTTGAGAATGTGTAGCAGGGCAGTTTCAGTGCTATGGCACTGGCGGTAGGCTGACTGGAAAGGATTGAGAAGATTGTTGGCAGACAGGTGAGAGTTCAGCTGGTTGAGGACAACTTTTTCGATGAGTTTTGACAAGAAAGAGAGATTAGAGATAGGCCGGTAATTTTTCAGTTCGTTTGGGTCTAAATTGTATTTCTTGAGGAGAGGGTGAACAATAGCAGACTTGAAAGAATCTGGGACAGTTCCAGTTTGAAGAGAAGTGTTGTTGATGTCAGTGATGAATGGGAGGAGAGTAGGGAGACAGTCAGAGTAGAGAGAACCTGGAAGAGGATCCAGTTCGCAGGTTTTGAACGACATGGATCTGATTGTGTTGAGAATTTCTTCTTAAAAGACTGGGGTAAAAGTAGTAAGAGGTGTGCCAGAGAAGGAAGGGTCAGGTGGGCATGGTTGACAGGGTGTCCTGTCAAGCCTGTCACGAAGAGTTTGTATTTTGGGTGGATAAATACTATTGGCAAATACAGATACAACACATTCACACACACACAAACACACACACACACACACACACACACACACACACACACACCAAACACACACACACACACACACACACACGAGTAAAGACAACAGAAAACTTTACAGCAAATAAGACTTTATTTGTAAAACACGAGATAAATATTGTTCAGTCAAAATGTAAACAACAGCAACAATCGTAAAACAAAAACAAGAACAAACTCACTCAAAGCTACAGCTAAATAATATAAAACAGATTACACATATGCATCTCACCTCACTGTCCATCACCAGTTTATTAAGTGTAATAAACAGTGTGTTTTGTAAACAGTGTTGACTACTGTACACTACATGTACAAGGCGCTTGTTTAGTTAAACCTAGCGTGACATCATGGTTAGTTGGTCATCCTACAGGCTGGCATTTTAATCAGTCTTTCTTTCCTAGTCGATTTATTTCTTTACTTTGTCGATTTGCTCTTTCTCTCTCTCTCTCTCCCCTCTCTCTTTCTAGCACTGTACAATTTCTTAAATTTAGTTTGAATTTATTGAGATTCGAAGAACTCTCTCTCTCTCTCACTCTCTCTGTTTCAGGCATTGTACAATTTCTTAAATTTAGTTTGAAATAATTGAGATTTGAAAAAATATGTAATCTCTCTCCTACACACTGTAAAATTTCTTAAATTAATTTGTTTATAATTAACTGAGATTTGAAGAAATATGTACTCTCTCTCTCTCTCTCTCTCTCCTCCCTCTCTAGGCATTGTAAAATTTCTTGAATTTATTTTGAATTGATTGAAATTTGAAGCACTCTCTCTCTCTTTCTCGGGCATTGAAAACTTTCTTATATTCATTTATTTTGAATTGAGATTTAAAGACATGTGTACTCTCTCTCTCTCTCTCGGATCTGATGAGAATGGGAATCCATCCGGCGCTGGACTGGCAAAGCACTGACGTGTTCACTTCATTGTGACAGACAAACAGTCACTGACGGCAGTGACTGTATACATCATATACCTGACGTGTTTACTGTTGTATGACGTAGATTTCTTGATCTGCTTCGTCATGTCATGTGTTAACATCGTAACATCGGCCATCTTCCAACAACTGTGTCAGTGTGTCAGTGATCACCTCTGTCCCTTATCTCCCGGTGTGTATGCACACAAGACGTAAAACAGCTCTCTCTCTCTCTCTCTCTCAC
Source organism: Monoplex corrugatus (assembly GCA_030674185.1). Lineage (NCBI taxonomy): Eukaryota > Metazoa > Mollusca > Gastropoda > Littorinimorpha > Ranellidae > Monoplex > Monoplex corrugatus. Next base: position 59,242,680 of record JAPXFY010000025.1, read on the forward strand.
CACACACACACACACACACACACACACACACACACACACACACACACACACACACACACACACAAACACACGTACACACACATCAGTTTCTTACCTTCGTCTCGCCTTCTCTGTCTCTCGAGACGACAACAAACGCTGTCACTTTTCGATTACCTTGTGTATCATATTTCACGTCTCATATTACCGATTTGTTAGTGCATTTCTATTTCAATCATTTTTGTTGTTGTTCTTCTTAGCAGATATGCGCATTATCAACGGCAAATTTGAAAAATGGCTTCTAGTTGATACGTTCTACCGTTGGAAAACACACCACACACTCACACACACACACACACACACACACACACACACACACACACACACTCTCTCTCTCTCTCTCTCTCTCTCTCTCTCTCTCTCTCTCTCCCCTCTCTCTCTCTCTCTTCCAAGATCTGCAGACACTACGATTCGTCTTTCTGTGCTACATGTTGGTCAAACACAGTCTGCAGTGAAAGACAGTCTCTGAAGGGTGAGGGGTAAAGTCTGACGGGAAGGCAAAGTCTTCAGCTTGATACAGACTGTAGTAAGTAAAGTCGTGTCCCTCCCTCAACAGAGTCGGTTGCGTCAGTATCAGACTCGTAGCCTACATCGAAGTCAGCAAATTTAACTGTAAATGATAAGATTTTCTCACTGCCAATCTTACATTATATGTAGTAAAAAAAAATCTTAAAAATTGAAAAAAAAAGAGAAGAAAAGAAGACCCGGAAAGCCAAAGAAAGGCAAACTCAACTATATCAGAAAAGAACAGAGAGAGAGACATTTACATTATATCGTTGCTCGTGTAAGATCAGTTTATATATACATATACATGACAGAGAGAGAGAGTAGACAGACAGAGACAGACAGACAGACAGATAAACACTAAGACAAACCAGATCCGCTTTCTGTGTAACATAACGCCACGAGCTAAAAAAAAAAAACCAAAAAACTTGAGACAGGCGTGTAAAGACTGACCAAAGTACACACAAAACAACGAGCAGTACAGCATTGACCTGAAGATCAAGAAGACCGGTAACAACATACGGTAATGACCAGGTACAACGTCCTTCACTCTACACTGTCAGAGCGTTAGTCCTGCAATGGTTAAAAATGGACAGCAAGATCGCCAGCTTCACGCTTCTGACACACGCATATTCCACACTCGCTCTGCCAAAATTCCATCAACGATCACATCAGAACAGAAGTTGTCCTCGGCAAGCCGAGAAGTCAAGATCCTGTCTGACGGCATCACTGTGTATCACACAAGTTTTGGTTTAAAATTCATAAAAATAATAAATCTTATGAAAATACAGATGAAGGCATTATCACAATACAAGAAGGCCATTAATATGTATAGATCAACTATCGTGTTTTTTGTGACCAGCCCAAGGTAATAGGCTAATGATAGTGACACTGTTGCCAATGTCTTCGTTTTCATATTAAAACAAAAACCAACCTGCTCGAGTTTTAAAAGATCTCTCTCTCTCTCTCTCTCTCTCTCTCTCTCTCTCTCTCTCTCTCTCTCTCTCTCTCTCTCTCTCTCTCTCTCTCTCGTTTTCAAATGAAAACAAAAAAAATAAAACTTCGATTTTATAAGATCTCTCTCTCTCTCTCTCCCCCTCTCTCTCTCTCTCTGTCAACACGTGAGCTAGCACATCAGTTATTATTTGCGAGATAGATATAGCACGTTAGTGGTTATTCGCCAACATGTACAATTTTTACAAACAAAACAGTCTTCTCAGAAACGATAAAAACACACAGAATATTACTGATTACAAACGACTTCTTGTTTTAAAAAAAAATAATGCTATATTATGCAATAATATTAAAAACTACAATCCGACGTGTAAGAAAATGTCATATCAATTAATCACGAAACACGTTTAAAGATTTGATTGTAGCAATGTAAAGTCCCATAAAGGCACGTCGTCGTCTTTATATCAAAATGCCACAAAGTTGAAATATAACCCAGGTGCTTGCTAGCATTCGTTATTTCTGTGTGTCTGGTGTTGCAAAAGATCGGCTACGACTAACTTCGCAGATATGTACATGTAATTATCTTTGGCATGTTTTCCATATAACGCATAGCTCTGATAGAAAGCCTATAAATTCTACAACACTGGACTCACTTTCTTATCTACGACTATCGTTACAGTCACAGAACAGTGTTGTAATCCCAGTCATTGAATAAAACAGGCGGCGAGAGTTGTTTAATTAATCCTCCTTGTGTATCTTCCTTGAATACATCATTCAAATCCTCACAGCGAAGGTGATGGTTGTGAGTGTATTCTTACACTTGCCCAAGTGTAGACAATGTAAAAGAAACAGAAAGAGACCACGACAGATATCTGGGCTAACAATGCTCACCTGTTACATTTCAGCCACCTGAAGTATTTATCTGTTTATTCCCTCATATTGTCTGACTGACTGAATGATGCTGTCTACATTCCAATAACATAATGTGGATGTTCACACCAAACGGCGATGCCGAACAGCAAAAAACTGACGAAGTGAAATGACATGATGCAAAAGGTTTTGACATAGTAAGCTACTCATGGCGCCACAGAACACTCCACCACATGACAAAAGAAACGACATAACAACTCTGTACAAACAAAATCAAGTCAACGCTAATACATGACAATCAGCAGTACTCAAAGTTCGAGCTCAAGGCGAGCAGAAAGAATATATACCATATCATAGCAATATCACCAGGAAAGACTACCTCCACCTTGCTAGTGGGGTGGCCATCTTTAACCCAGGTGGCCAATGGCCTTCAGGTATGGAGGTTAACAATGAATAAGCAGTGCCAGACTGACTGGTCAGACTACCGGGATGGCATTGGCAGGGCCACCCTTATAAAATACCCTGTATGTCCAGTGACAGAGCCATCAGGTGCATGAAGACCACCTAAAACCCTAGGCCCCCTTCTCTCACAGGTCTTCTGACCACGGTCTAGGGCGTGGTCACCACTACAGAAAACCTACAAGGCTGAAGTCACAGGTAGCCTACCAGACCTGCAAGTGTCTTCTTAAACACCCGTGGTACTACAAAACATAAAGCAAACATCTACACGGTCATCTACAGCAGACGATATTAGCGCTCGCCTATTCACTGTCCCCTGCGATCAAAACGACCAAATATGTGAACCTCTGTCAAATACAGCGACAGAGACATGGCCGACTATAACTCTGATCACCAAACTCCATGACAACCGACAGGAACTGGAGAAAACGGACACAGTCAACGCCAGACATGGCCTGATCATACTGACGGTGAAGGAAGGAAAGACCTATCATCACAGTCAGTAGCAAATACAACTCCATCAATGTTGCTGCTGGACCGAGCTCTATCGTTATACTGAGCTACATGTGCTACCTACATTCCACTATGTGTCTATTGTCCGTGTTACACACACACACACACACACACACACACACACACACACACACACACACACACACACACACACACACACACACACACACTGTGATACTGCACAATAACAGGGATTTGTGCAGGAGGTGACTTTTATAACTGTTCCTTTTCAGTGTTGATAGTGTTCTCCCAAAAACACTTTCACGCTTACAACTAAAGTAAAGCATGTAGGCCTACTTTAAAACCGGTGTGTGCTGTATAGGTATTCAAGTGAGAGCGAGACACATGTGTCACTGACTAACATGTAAACGTCTGGCATGGTATGCAGTGCCCCCACTCTCACATCGTGAAATAAAATCCACACATCAAATCCAACACCGCGCCTCCTGCATGACAGCACTTGTGTAGTAACTGGACTAGCGTTATAAGTATAACAAAACGTGAACATACAAGAAAGGTGGAACAGTCCCACAAGGACGTTTAGCGTTAACCCCTTGACTCCCGCAGTCTGTCCACCATCATCCTGCATTGGTAACCATGCTAGGAAAGCAAAAACTTAACCCTTTGACTCCCTAACCCTATCCACCAGCTTCCAGCTGGTGGATAGGGTTAGGGAGTCAAAGGGTTAAGTTTTTGCAGTTGGTGATAGGGTGAGGGAGTCAAAAGACTGAACGTACTAAACTGTCTCGATCATATTCCCATGTGCAAGACATACGCTTCGAAGGAGACGGACAGAACAGAATAAAAGAGATCTTAACTATCTCTGCAGGGGGCTCTGTCAAAAGATCCGACCAGAGACATGTATAATTGCCAACTTGGCACAGTGTACGTCCTGCTGTGGGTTCTAGGCTTGCACAACAGAGACCTTTACTGGATTAGAGGTTGTACGCGCAGTCAACACACACAGGTGATCTCTCTGTATTTATATCTCTGATCAAGCCTCGTCTCCAAAGCACCTGTAATAGATTAGGGGCTGTATGTGCAGTCATTACACAGGTGATCTCTCTGTATTTATATCTCTGATCAAGCCTCGTCTCCAAAGCACCTGTAATAGATTAGGGGCTGTATGTGCAGTCATTACACAGGTGATCTCTCTGTATTTATATCTCTGATCAAGCCTTGTCTCCAATGCACCTGTAATAGATTAGGGGCTGTATGTGCAGTCATCACTCAGGTGATCTCTCTGTATTTATATCTCTGATCAAGCCTTGTCTCCAAAACACCTGTAATAGATTAGGGGCTGTATGTGCAGTCATCACTCAGGTGATCTCTCTGTATTTATATATCTGATCAAGCCTTGTCTCCAAAACACCTGTAATAGATTTGGAACTGTACACACAGTCAAAATACAGGTGATCTCTCCGTACTTATATCTCTAATCAAGCCTTGTCTCCAATGCACCTGTAATAGATTAGGGACTGTATGTGCAGTCATCACTCAGGTGATCTCTCTGTATTTATATCTCTGATCAAGCCTTGTCTCTAAAGAGCAGTAGTATACATTGTCAGTCACAAGTCAGTTAATGATATTATCCTATCACTGACCAACAGCGCCCAATGTGCATGCCGCTGGACATGAGCGGCAGACAGAAAATTCACCAGAACCCGACTAACGTTGTGTCAGAGGGGAAATCACCATTCCCTACATTTGTCAGACCAAACTCCAGTGTCTATGTTACACACACAACACCACTACGCTCTGCACACAGCGAGAGAAGAAGACTGGCAGGCAGTCGTCTACCACACACACAAACACAACATGAAATGACATAACAAACAACATAAGGCTGACCGACCTCATCGGCCCACAACACACACTGTACAAGGCACTGTCACTACAGGCACTAAAGGCATGCACCGTCTGAATTATTCACATTGTGAAACACAGTCCGTCACGAACGTGTTTCTTTAGTAAGTACTGTCATTTAGTATCACTACTATTGTTGTCATTACACCATTATCAACATCAACATCATCTGTCATACTGTGACGTAAGGCAACGAAAACAAGAGCATCAAGCCAAACTCAAAATTTCCCTTTTCATGATGAAATACTCAAAACATTTCTCCTGCATTTTTTTTTTCGCCTTTTGAAAGTAGAATTACTGTTACATAAACACATTACCAGCATAATCTCAGTGAACCATATCTATGTTAGGCTCTATAGCTTTTAGACATTACGATAAATCTGGTGACACATCTTTTCAAAACAATAAAGCCAGAATGCAAAGAGTTAGTTGGAGTGAAGATTCGAAAAAGAAATTAGAGAAGTTTAGAAAAACTGTAGCTGGTAAAATTAGGGTACAATTCTGTGAAAAGTCTACTTTTTATGATTTTAGGCAGTACTCAGGCCATTCCTGTTTTAAGACAAACTGTGCACTCTGTAAACGTCTGAATATCAAAGCAAAAATGAAGGAAAACTGCCGTAAAAACTTCGAGGACGCAATTGTAATTTACGCAGATGCAAAAACAAACGTTCTTCTAGAAAGTTATCTAACTTTTCCGTTGAAATTTTGATTGTAAATCAACTGAGAGCTTGCAGACATCTGAAACTTTGTTCTGATCTCTGAATACATTCATTAAGAATTCAAAGAGGTATGTTTAGATACTACATTGCTTTAAATAAACTTTGTCAGCGGACCATTATCAGACTGTTTTCTTTGATATGTGCCTATCGATATGCCACGGTTTCGCTCGCAAAATAGATAAAGCGATCTACTGTTTGAATTTCGTTAATTGATATACATGGGAAAACCTTTGCTGACATACTTTGTAATACACACACACACACACACACACACACACACACACACACACACACACACACACACACACACACACACACACACACACACACACACACACACACACACACACACACACACACTGGCCGATATGAACTCATTTCATTTCTTTAAAAATGAGAAACTTAAAAAAAAAAGGAAAACAATTACTGAACACGCCCCTAGTGTTTCAATTCTAAGTAAAACAGAGAAAAATCCAATACGTCAGTCACATTGTGATATGTAATTATCTGACAATGACAGTAGGCCTACTTATTTCATGCCAAGGACATAATACACTGTCTATCCTAGTCAATTACCTCTCTAATTCAGATCAAGTTATTCCGTTCTTTTCAAGCAATCTCCCTCTCAGAAAAACGGAGACATATTCATACAGATCCATGGCGTCTATGTATCATGATTATTTTCTTCAAAATCCAAATCACAAAACTAAGAATAGACAACTCTCTCCGCCTTTATTTTTTTTTTTTCACAAACTACACAATCTATGTGAACAAAACACCCTTTACAGTTCAAAACATTACAAGTACAACACTTGCCCAACAGTTCAACGTCAGCGAACTTGATGACAGTGCCTGGATTTTTTGTGTTCAACACAGAACGCTATGTACAATACGTTTATTGCACGACTTGACAGCCACTGGGTCCATCCGCTTCTCAAGGGGACACAAACCCAGGCCATGGAGCTTGACATGGCTATGGCAATGACCGATGGAGCGTGGAGGGGGGTGGGGGGTGGGTGGAGTGTTTTCTTCTTGGGGGTGGGGATGGGGATGGGGAGGGGAAGGGGGAGAGGAGGATGGTTTAGGACTCAGCGGGCATGGCCTTGTTCCTGTCGTGGTCCCGCAGGTGTCGGTAGATGGACTGCACGTAGGTGAAGACACACTTCCAGTCCGGGTTCTTCATCCTC
>JAPXFY010000025.1:59252287-59287287 GCA_030674185.1 Monoplex corrugatus
AATTTCCACAATTGGTAACTATTTGCAAAGAATCAAAACTGATGATGAAGAATTGCAAAAACAATCTGATGTAAATATAAATTGTTTTCATTAATTTGTTCATTCAACATTTTAACAAATTACAAAAACACACAGTGTAATGAAAGATATGTATAAATCATACTTCCATGATCCTACAAATATCATTTCTGGTTTTGTTTACCAGCCTTGGGATATCATAAAGGGCGAAAAGCTGGTGAAGTGAAATGTGTGTGCAGAGTGAAAACTTCAAACTCAAGGTGCAACACAGCACTGAGACGAGTGTGACTTTACCTCTCACGCTGCCTGTAGTTCCATACTGACGATGTCTTGTGTGCCTTGTAGAGAAACAATAGTCAAAGACAAGAAACCAAAGACAGTAAACACACTATGTACCCGATCTGTTTCTGTGAAGTGAATCTTACAGTATCAGCTCTGTCTCAGTGTTTGGGTCTGAATTAATTCGACTCAGATTTTATCACTGTAATCGTTATCAACTTCACTATATTCTGCTGCAGCAGCAAAAGAAGAACAAGAATTCAGTTTGTTCAAGATGCCTACATATAACTGAGCAATAATAACAAACTTAAGGTTGCTCAAGATGGTATTCTATTAGTGAAACCCGCTGGAATAGGTCCAAATCTGCTCTGTATTATTCAAGAATCTCTGCACAACTCAGTTTGTCATAATTCTATAACAAGTAGTCTACATGCAACGCTAGACGAACCATTGCGCTACACACAGAACACTAAAGTCTTCAGAGGGAAAAAGGGAGGTAAGAAAAAAGAAAAGGAGAGCTAAGGGAAGAGAAGAGAAGAAAAGGAATGACGGGAAAAGAAGGCAAGGAGAAAGAGGAGGAAAAGAGCCAGACAAACAAAAACAGGGAACAAACGATGTCTGTTTGTCCCATGGGGTTTTCTAAGGTAGCGGGGTGGTTATGGAGGTGTGTGCTGACATACTCTGCCGTGTCAAAGGCCAGGTTAAAGTTATGGCGACGGTTCTTGGGTTCCAGCTGGGAGAAGTCGAAGGCCTCAGGGAAGAAGTGGTGTATGAGGGCACAGAACGCCATGCCGTTGTTCCAGCTGGACGAGAAGTTGGTCACTTCCACGTTCTGCCAGCACGTCAATTCACCATCACACATCACACCACATCACACCACATTACCACATCACACATTACCACATCACACCACATCTCCACATCATACTATTCATTACTTGCGCGATCTTTTGACCCTTGCATACATAATAACGTGATTCTTACCTTAACCCTTTGACTCCCGCACCCTGTCCACCAGCATCCTGCATTACCAACCATGCTATCGAAGCAAAAACTTAACCCTTTGACGCCCTCAGCCTATCCACCAGCTTCCTGCAGGAAGCTGGTGGATAGGCTGAGGGCGTCAAAAGGTTAAGTTTTTGCAGTGGTATATAGGGTGCAGGAGTCAAAGGGTTAACGAGCATCGTGGCAGTAACTGTTCACTCTCTGTTACTTCATTTTTGGTTGGTGAGTATTTCTAAAGGTGAATACTATCTTCTTCAATGTAACAAATCATAATGAAACTTCAGTACGAGTAAACATTTCCACATCGATCAAGTAATCTCACCGAAAATTCCAATTTCCGCAGGAAATTTGACCTTCACTTTGTAAGGTGTAATTATTCAGTGTCAGAAGGTCGCGCAAGCAGCGAATTCCACGTCACATCATCACGCCATGTCATAGAGCACAGCATACGTTACATTAGAAGAAGGAAAAAAGAAGAAGAAGAAGAAAAAAACACTCGTTATCTTTACTGGAAAACCCAGCCCTTTTCAACAAGCGCCCATACATCAACTCCACCTTCTCAACGACTTCAGAAACTTATCGCAGTTTTGAATGTGTTCTGGGGCTTTCAAGCCTGTTTGTAAACACCTTTCACGTTGATATATCGCTAAGAAAATGACTGAGTTTTCAGACGAGATAAGACTTCATCAAAGCAGTACAGACACATAGTGTTTGTGATAATGTGAATTTTCAAACACAGAATCAATCTGCTTTATCAATTACGTAATATACATTTAAATCATTAATACAGAAAATACGACAAATTACATCATGTCTGGTTCCATTAAGATAAAACAAATTTAAATGAATTGATTTCCTGGTTGTGCTAAAATAAGTAGTAACATCAGAGCGTAAAGTGTACGTATATTTATCTTTTATAAAGAATATATGTGTGTATATATACATATATATATATATATATATATATATATATATATATATATATATATATATATATATATATATATAATGAAGAGAAGAGAGGAGAGAGAGAGAGAGAGAAAGAATCAGCATTGCATTTATATCATTTCACAAATATATGGAATGTAAATCAAATAATCAGAGTACGTGTACCTGTGTAACAAGATCTAATTTGACTGTAGCATGGAATCAGAAAAAAAAACACGAAAAAAGAATAAGAACGCGTAGTATGTTTCAAATAAAACATTATTTGATCAGTAAATTTCAAATGTACACAACTTGCCTGAACTCTGCACACTGTACATTGCATAACTTTTAAAACAATAACTACAAAAGCTACCAAAAAAAAAACCGCTCAAAATGTCATTGCATTGCAAATTCTCTATGTACTCAAATGCTTGTGAACCAATGCATTCACTACAAGTTATTGCCAGTTAATATATGCCTTTTAGGTGACAGCAAGAGAAAGAAGTGGTTTGAAAAAAAAACCAGGTCTACAGTCAGTCACCAATAATATAGATAAAAGCAGGCATGATACAGAAAACACCCTTCCAGCTCAAAGAAGAACAATTAATGTAGAACAAAATATGAGGGAGGAGGGGAAAAGAAAATGATTACCAGACTCATGCAAAGGGAGCACATAATGTTGGATTACACACGTCAAAAAGAAAGACAACAAAGCAGGGTTGTTAATCAAGCTGGTCCACAAGGAATACAACAATAAGAAAAACAGACATAGTGAGACTCGATACACGCTGAAGCCTGTGATATAAAGTAGGAATCGGATAATATTCAGTCGTACAGCTAAGGAGGCATTTATGTATTAAAGCCTACAATAGGAACAGTTTGAAGTTTTGACTTTGTTCAACAGGCATTCGTCGCACTCCGACACTTCCATATGTGCTCCACCCAAACCTGCCAGCAATTACCTGGCAGACTCCCTAAGCCTGCGCAAACACCGCTGCACTGGCAAGGTCTTAAAATGGAGAGGGCGGAGAGGAGGGGCGGAGCGACCTGTGAAACATTAAGCTGACACCACCAGGATGATGTAAACATTAACCCTTTGACTCCACCAACTGCAAAAACTTAACCCTTTGAGGGAGTCAAAGGGTTACGTTTTGCTTTGCTACATGGTAGACAATACAGGATGCTAGTGGACAGGGGGCGGAAGTCAAAGGGTTAAGATAGGCAGTGAACAGGTCAGCTTTTAATGTTGCGGGCTGGGGTTGAACTCTAGATATCAGATCCTGGGTCTACGGGTCTGTCAAAGAAACAACCGGCCTGTGTGCTACAATAAGAAGAACAGCCTATACTGCCCTTACTTGTTTAAAAGCCTGAAATAAGCAAAGAAGTGTGTCATGCACGACTTGCAGCAAGTGTCAAGGGCAGCGTGTGTCCAGATATGTTCCAAAGGCAAGACATATCATGTTTTTAACTATATACAGAAGCAAAAGGGAGATCACCAGACGTTAGATTCATTCACTGGACAAGGTTGGTCTTTACTATGTGAAGGAGGTCCATGATCAGAACAAAGACTGGTAGCTACAGTCACAGTGCGTGTAAACAACGTTGGGAGCTTCTGACAGCTAAGCGTCGAGACTATAGTAAGGGGAAAGGTGCTGACAGCTATGCGAGCTGGCGGCAGGGCGGGCTGCCGAAAGAGAGATGAAGACCAGAGTGGGGCGAGAGAGGAGTCTTTCATTCTCTCTTGGTCCAGAGGCTGGGCTGGACCTGGTTGGTGCGCGTTAGGTGGCTATGTGCCGGGGTTTGTCTCACCCCCACCTTGCCATTCCGTTTGTAAACAAGGTAAGTGATGACTGGGTCCGAATGGGTCAAGCAACGCATGGACAACCCCTTTTGCTTGAAGACATGACTGTCGATTGGCGTCGGGAGCTTGGGAGGTGAGTGTCCCGAGAATGGCGAGGCATTGGTGCTCTGGGTCCCATCCGCACCCTGGTGGTGTTTCTTGTTAACAATGCCTAATTAGAAACGTTAAATACGTCTACTGTTGACGTAACAGAAGAAAATGTGGAATGGCGAGAAAGCAAGCAGAGTCACACAAACTTGTGCCATGCAATGAGTAATGCATAGTTGTATATCTCATGCACATATGTTATGTATATGGAAGCTTTAAAATACAACGTTATCATGACGTGAACAACGAAATTTGCCCCATGGACTCTCGCCTCGCGGTCACATTTTTTTTTCCCAACTGTTTTAAAAGCAACCAGACTCGGTAAACATGTTTACATTAGACTGGTTTACAAATAAATCAAAAGTCAATTGTATTTTTGGTTGTTTGAATGACAAAGTCCTTCACACTGGGAAAGAAAAAGTCCTTCACACTAGTAACTGACAAGACTGACCCAAAAGACTGCTGTAAGTCATTTTTGCTAGTGAAGACAGCAGAAAGAACGGCTGTATGAATTTCAATATACAGAGAAAACAATATGCAGGGTAAAACCGTCCCAAAGTATGAGGAAAGTCCCCGTACAAACACATCTTTCTACTCTGGACAGGTGCGCCACAACCTCGGAAATTCCAAGCATCAAAGTGTTGTCGGCGTACATGCAGTAAGCCTAAACCATTTTCTGTCTGCGGTCAAAGCCATACTTTCGTTTATAAAGATCGTTGAGGCCATGATATGACCTTTAGCGGCCGGCAGGGCTGGAAACAATATAAACCGATACTGAAATTGAGGCCAGAGTGGGTCGCCCACAAAGCTGTGGCATAGCGTTTCTCAGTATTGTGGGAAGATGGAGGTAGAGGTAAAGTGTTCCTCAAAATAACCATCCTCATCACACACACACAACCACACAACACACACACACACACACACACACACACACACACACACACACACACACACACACACACACACACACACACACACACACACAACACACACACACACACAACACACACCCCACACACACACACACAACACACACACACACACACACACACACACAAACAAAACAACACAAAGAGAACAAGATATCAAAAGTCAAGTATACGATATACACAGTACACCATGGCGTGAACGTCCATCGGGCAAAAAAGTCGTTGCTCTCATCATAAATATAAACAGATCGAAATGATCAAAACTAAGAAATTGAAAACAGGCGAAAGAGATCATTGTGCAGTTAGTACGGTCTATACTGGGGTCTATGTAGTTACAGACAGGCTGAAGCAGGCAACAGGCAGAAGAAGTGAGGATGGCCATACTGCCCCATACTCCGATGTCCAGAACCATGGCCAACATGCAGTTAGTGGGGTCTATACCGGGGTCTATGTAGTTACACAGATGGGGTCTATGTAGTTACAGACTGTAGTGTGTACAAACGTTAAGACAGGCTGAAGCAGGCAACAGGTAGAAGGAGAGTGAAATGGCCATACTGCTCCATACTCCGATGTCCAGAACCAAGACCAACATGCAGTTAGTAGGGTCTATACCGGGGTCTATGTAGTTACAGACTGTAGTGTGTACAAACGTTAAGACAGGCTGAAGCAGGCAACAGGCAGAAGAAGTGTGGAGTGGCCATACTGCCCCATACTCCAATGTCCAGAACCATGGCCAACATGCAGTTAGTAGGGTCTATACTGGGGTCTACGTAGTTACATATTGTAGTGTGTACCAACGTTAAGACAGGCTGAAGCAGGCAACAGGCAGAAGGAGTGTGGAGTGGCCATACTGCCCCATACTCCAATGTCCAGAACCATGGCCAACATGCAGTTAGTAGGGTCTATACTGGGGTCTACGTAGAAATACAGGCCGAGGTCAGCAGCTATGAGTCAGTGTTCCAACTCATGCAACAGGTAAAGGGAGGGAAGAGTGACCGCAATACCTCATACTCCCGTGTCATGGCCTTAGCCCAGTCCAGTAACACCTGCTTGATGGCACTGGGACTGCGTGCCATCGGCTTGCTTCAGGGGGGCCCAAAGGAAATCACATCGTTCGTTAATCACCATCACATAATCACAACATTCTTTAATCATTATCATATCATTTTAAAAACAAAAGCAGCATATGTTCATAGTTATACACTGTCTCCAGTGAACACATCAGCTCCTGTAAATGGATGGAAAGACAAGGATGAAACAACGAGGACAAAGAATACACGTCAACGAACAACAAAACGAAATGTGAAACGAGTGTGTCTTCTGGAAAAAACAGAGCAGAGTGCAGCACACCACAGCACAACAATAACACAGCACAACACAGCACAGCAGGACAGAGTGGTTTTATCAGCAGCACATCATCACAGCACCAGCCAGACCTGCAACATGACCCGAGTGTTAAGGACACAGGCCAGTCAGTGGCCACTACCTCATAGTCACTGGTGTTGGCCTGGGCAAAGTCTAGGACACGCTCCTTGGTGACCTCCACGTTTCTCCGCATGGTGGTGGCTGCTTTCTTCGCCATGGAGATGGTCACTAGAGCGCTTCAACACAGCATGCAAGGCACTGCGTTAACGACAACACAGCATGCAAGGCACTGCATTATACAACAACACACCATGCACTGAACAGCACTAAAACAAAGAAAGTTGTCTCCCATAACCCCGAGGTCACAGGGAAATGAGGTGGTAGAGACCTCAACTTTTCTCGGGGTCAGCATTATGAGGGCGGAGGCCATCTCCTCTCCCCCGTAGCTGCTTTACCATCCCTAACTGAAGAAAGTCAGGTACCTATTCAGAGCTTGGTAACCTACAGGCTGCATGCACACAGAATGTTCTCCAGGTGTCATTCGCACTGTAACGAATAGTATCACAGTGCAAGTCTCAAAATAACATTCTGCCAATAGTGTTTGGCCATAAACACAGAACAAAGACAAAAACAAAAACAAAATCACACACATACAACGAATGATTTATGAAGGCTTATCTGTGATCGAAAAGGACAAGCGCAAATCTATGACCAAATATTTTTAGTTAAGCTTACTACAACAAAATGGACAACAAAAACAAAAAAAAACACCAAAAACTTGACAGCTCATGATAGTACGATACAAATGAACTAGGTTCTGTGGTCTAATTCTACACTGTTGCAGTAAAGCCATAAATTGTCGTAAATGGCACCCACCCCCTTATCTAATCCCCCACCACCAACACCCCCCAAAAACGGGGCGAAGACAGAAAAACGAAGGTAGGCAAATAGGAGAATTCAGTCAGGCACGAAATGTACAGCTTGAGTGACAGTCAGAAAAATAAAATAAATGAATGAATTACTAAACAAATGAAATACTATACAACATGCCAGTAAAATGAATGAACGACGCTCACCTAAAACACACAATATACTATACAACATGTCAGTAAAATGAATGAACGACGCTCACCTAAAACACACAATATACTATACAACATGTCAGTAAAATGAATGAACGACGCTCACCTAAAACACACAATATACTATACAACATACCAGTAAAATGAATGAACGACGCTCACCTAAAACACACAATATACTATACAACATTGTCAGTAAAATGAATGAACGACGCTCACCTAAAACACACAATATACTATACAACATGCCAGTAAAATGAATGAACGACACTCACCTAAAACACACAATATACTATACAACATGCCAGTAAAATGAATGAACGACACTCACCTAAAACACACAATATACTATACAACATGCCAGTAAAATGAATGAACGACGCTCACCTAAAACACACAATATACTATACAACCTGTCAGTAAAATGAATGAACGACGCTCACCTAAAACACACAATATACTATATCAACATGCCAGTAAAATGAATGAACGACGCTCACCTAAAACACACAATATACTATACAACATGCCAGTAAAATGAATGAACGACGCTCACCTAAAACACACAATATACTATACAACATGCCAGTAAAATGAATGAACGACACTCACCTAAAACACACAATATACTATACAACATGCCAGTAAAATGAATGAACGACGCTCACCTAAAACACACAATATACTATACAACATGCCAGTAAAATGAATGAACGACGCTCACCTAAAACACACAATATACTATACAACATGCCAGTAAAATGAATGAACGACGCTCACCTAAAACACACAATCTACTATACAACATGCCAGTAAAATGAATGAACGACGCTCACCTAAAACACACAATATACTATACAACATGCCAGTAAATGAATGAACGACGCTCACCTAAAACACACAATATACTATACAACATGCCAGTAAAATGAATGAACGACGCTCACCTAAAACACACAATCTACTATACAACATGCCAGTAAAATGAATGAACGACGCTCACCTAAAACACACAATATACTATACAACATGTCAGTAAAATGAATGAACGACGCTCACCTAAAACACACAATATACTATACAACATGCCAGTAAAATGAATGAACGACGCTCACCTAAAACACACAATATACTATACAACATGCCAGTAAAATGAATGAACGACGCTCACCTAAAACACACAATCTAAAAAGATCAATAAACATGCATGTTAAAAACAGACAAACATACTGGTCTGTTACACTTCCCACCAACGGAACACAAACAGCACAGAATAGCGTCAAACTATAGAGCTCCATCATCATCATCAGGTGCCCTGCCGCATGGCGTTGGCGACCATGGACTTCCAACCATCGCTATCTCTCGTTGCCCCCAGCATCTCCCCCACCCTCCTCATCCCCAGCCACTCTGCAAGTCCGTCCAGCATTCTCTCCCTGGGTCTACCTGGTGCTCTCTTTCCCTCCAGCTTTCCCGTTGACTATAGAGCTTATGAATAACAAAGTGTTCATGAAATATTTCAATGTCCATCTTTAGCGTCTCTGTGCACATTATCTAAATAGCAAGTTTGATATATTGCATGGAACTAAGGCACTTATACTACAGTCTCAGGTAGACTGAACGGTTAAATTATCACTTTCAATTTTGTTCAAAATCAATCCCCGCACACGTACATATACTCACATACATGCGCAAAGCGAGAGAGGATGAGAGATAGCAAATTATACAACTATATCAACAAAAAAGAAACACAGAAAGTTTATGTTATTGTTATATGAATCTAAAAAGAAAACTAGAAGCGGAAACAAGCTGATGTTTTGATTAAAAAATAAAAGCTTATATATATGTATATGAATATATACATATACATGTATATATATATATTATATATATGTATATGTCATATATAGAGATATACATGTATATATAGAGAGATAGGGGTGAGTGTGTGTGTAGGTATGTGTGTGTGTGTGTGTGTGTGTGTGTGTGTGGTGTGTGTGTGTGTGTGTGTGTGTGTGTGTGTGTGTGTGTGTGTGTGTGTGTGTGTGTGTGTGCGCGCGCGCACGCGTGTGAACTGAGGACTTGTATGTACGTGCATATATATGTGCATATGTATGTACGTGTGAGTTTGTGTTCTGCGTGTGCTCATGCGTTCATTCGTGCATGTGTGCATATTTGAGTGCATGTGCGTAGGTATCATGTTACACTGGCATAAATTGCTAAAATAAAATAGAAGCAAAAGTAAGTGGTTAGTAAGATGGAAATAACAGAACATTAATATTAGCAAAGAACCAAAGAAAAGTTTTCTTTCTAATTCTCCTTTTTGAGACAGAAAGACAAATGTGTTCCTTTTAAAAAAATAAAATAAAAAAAAAGAAAGACGGATGTATTTCATATCATCTACAGCGATATGTGTATGTCTGTCTGTCTGCGTATTTGTGTGTGTATGTATGTGTGCGTGTGCGTGTGCGTGTGTGTGTGTATGTGTGTGTGTGTGTGTGTGTGTGTGTGTGTGTGGTGAGTCTGTATGTGTGTGTCTGTGTGTGTGTCTGTATGTGTGTGTCTGTGTGTGTGTCTGTGTGTGTTTGAGGGTTACTTTAAATACTCTACAGTTGGTAGCTGTTGTGGAAAATGTGGTGTACTTGTCAATGATAGTTATCACATTATTGCAATTCTTGTTGCTGATGTCGTTATTGTTGATGTTGTTAACTTCTTCTTCTTCTAGGTGGTGGTATCTCCATTACAGCTTTTATTGTGTGCAATACACATTAAAAATTTTCTTTGAATCCCGCTGTTAATTTCTTTTCTGTATCTACTACATTTGCTGCTGCTACTCCTACTAAGTATTGTTACTACTACTAATCTCACTACTGCTACTATATTACTACTACTACTACTACTACTACAACTACTTCTACAACTACTACTACTACTACTATCATTAATACCACTACTTTTACAAGTACCATTATCGCTATATATGTAAGCCGTGTACGACTGTTAGTTGATAGTATGCTTTTGAGCAATCTGCAGTGAGTACTGTGCCATCCTTGAGGTGCCGTGTGTGTGTGTGTGTGTGTGTGTGTGTGTGTGTGTGTGTATGTGTGTGTGTGTGTGTGTGTGTGTGTGTGTGTGTGTGTGTGTGTGTGTGTGTGTGTGTGTGTGTGTGTGTGTGTGGTCTGTGTGTGTGTGAGACAATCACGAAATCAATGACACAAAGCAGTCAACAAGCTTATACTGAGCTCTTACATGCATGCTTTGGATCGGTGAACAATCCAATAAAAAAAAAACCGATGGCATATATATACATGAAATGATGGTGAGCAGAGTTACACATCCTTTACAGCTTCAATGAATGTAAACCAGAGTCACAAGCAACAGCACCGTGTTTACCAAGCATGAACAGTTCATACACAGAGTGACACAGACAGAAAGAGACATACAAAGAGATCCACCTCATCAGAAAAATGTCAAAGACAAGGCGATAAAAAAACGATAAGTTCGACGAAAGAAGACCGGCCGTAACTGTTTGTGTGTGTGTTTTTTTGTTAATTCATTTACGTGGTTATTTTATTTGTTTATACTTCACTTATCCATGCCATGCCATTTGTTTTTTGCTTTGTTTTGTTTGTTATTTGTTTGTTGTTTTTTCTTTACTTCTGAGGCAAAGAGAACCATTTTATATGTATAATCATTTGTCTGATATTGTCATTCTGTGCTGCATCTCTGCATGATATGAGTGTTAGTATTCTTTGGACGAAAGACACAAACTGTAGCTGTACAAAAATCTGAACAGAATGAAAGATATCTTTGCCCCTTTTCTCTTACATTACCACAGCACAGATTGGGGTCGGCACTGGCCTGGATCTTACACAATGTGGGATAAACGCGTGTGCTGTTCCACTTGCAGGCATGGATAAGAATTGAAAATATTACAAATGACATTTGCATAGATCTCATTAAGTCGGGTAGAATCTCAAGACTCGCCAGTCACACGGTTTATGCCGCAGGTTTAAGGCACTGCCACACAAATTTTGGACCCTTTGTTATTATTGTATTGGTCGTCACACATGTTGCAACGATGTCGCCGCTACCAAGCAGAGCAACAAGAAACAACCGCTTACAACCTCTCTGACTACCAAGCTTCATGGCAGCCGGCAGGAAACGAAAAATATGGTTACGTTCATCGCCAGATGTGGACTGACCACGCTAACGGTGAACGACAGAAAAATAAGAATTGGTCATTGCAGGATATAAAGTATCAATCATACGTTATGATTCGTCCTTGAGCAAAGTCAGACTTAAACATTACCGTACAGTCACAGTTAGAAAGAAAATTAACACAGAAAAGACTACATGTACAGATTTTAACTTGGCAAGTTACGAAGTTCTACTCTTTCAGAACTGATTCAGTTCAACATTTTGTTGGTGTTATTTGTCATGGTCATATAACCATATTCTGCTTCTCCACAAAACAACACTGTGGAAGGAACAGTGCAGACAGAAGATAAAGTCCGTTATGTTTATAACACCCAGCGTTTAGACGTCAGCTCCACATGATCTGGAAAAGTGACCAGTTCAGAAATTAAACTAAACAGTGGGGATGGTGGGGAGTAGATAGAAAAGAATGGGGTTGAAGAAAGTGTTTTCCTCACCCGTCACCACGGCTGAAAAAGCAGGTGCAGGAGAATAACTTGTACATCAGAGAAGTATAAATATACAGAAAGAGTAAGCATGCAGTATGCAGTCACCGATAATACAATGAGCCCCAAGGAAAACAGAATGCTGTGAGCATTTTCTTACCTGAGGAATGACAATCGTCTGTTGAACGTGCATGGAAAAAATGTGAACAAGTGTGTTATCATTATTACAGTACCATATTAGCTCTTACTTAATAATCATCCATTAAACTGATCCACGGAATACATACCCTTGGCCGCGCCAGGCGTAGGGAGACTTCTTCATTAAAATCAATATTTATATCTTTTTTTTTTTTTCTAAGGCGAAAGTCACTCTCAAGTTGGTGGTATTACCAGCTTGTAGTCCTGTTATAAATTCTTCACCAATTTCTTTTCTCTGAAACTTTTACTTAATTATTTCTGGAAATATGTAAATATAGGCCTACACATCCATATTTATAGATTATTTATACAATTTTTGTTCATACATTAATTTTATATCATTTTGTGGGATTGTGTGTCAATAGCAAAGAAGTATTTTTGTGAACAGCACAAATACATACATACATACATACATACATACATACATACATACATACATACATACATACATACATACAAATATCCATCCATCCATCCATCCATCCCATCCATCCACCATCCATCCATCCATCCATGCACCATCACACCATACCATACACCACACAGCATGCACACATACATACACATACACACAGAACACACACACATACATACATACATACACATACAACAAGATACACAAAACACACATACATACATACATACAACAACAACATACATACATACTTTCAACGAATATGGACATAAGTAGAATAAAAAACACTATGACTGAGAAGAAGGTAACTTAAGCCAGATCTTCTCCAACACTATGCCAGAAATTCCTGCACGTGATCACAAACACAATTCAATAATCTATCAAGCTCTCACAGAACACTGTAATGGTTACCTGTCTATTCCTCTGTTTATCTCACGTGATAACCACATGATTTTCCCTGCATGATACAGGCAAGTTTTTGCTGCTAATGGGGCTGTCCAAGTATTCTATCACAACACAAACTAAGGCTTGTCTTTACAAAGAGTTAATGCGTTATATAACGACACACTCGCAAAAATAAAATTAAAAAAAGATAATAAAATCAACGAATTTTAAAACAAAATTGCAAGTGAGCTCGCAAAGAAACGCAGGTCGGTTATAAGGGAGACAAAGCATCAGCGTTTCTTACTCTTGAATTCGACGGGTTGCCTCCCCGATACCTCGGCCAAAATCACACGAAAAAGACTACCAGCATCAGCAGGTTGATGCAGGTTAAAAATTAAAAAGAAAAAATGCTTACTTGGGTTTAGGAGCTGGGTTGGCAGCGTCCATCTGTTTGAAGGCGGCCATGGCTCCACGGGGACCTGCAGCTTTAGCTGTAAAACACACGTATAACACTTACTATACACTGAGGTTTGGCTGTAAAACACACGTATATACACTTACTATATACTGAGGTTTGGCTGTAAAACACACGTATACACACTTACTATATACTGAGGTTTGGCTTTAAAACACACGTATACACACTTACTATACACTGAGGTTTGGCTGTAAAACACACGTATATACACTTACTATACACTGAGGTTTGGCTGTAAAACACACGTATATACACTTACTATATACTGAGGTTTGGCTGTAAAACACACGTATACACACTTACTATACACTGAGGTTTGGCTGTAAAACACACGTATATACACTTACTATATACTGAGGTTTGGCTGTAAAACACACGTATACACACTTACTATACACTGAGGTTTGGCTGTAAAACACACGTATATACACTTACTATACACTGAGGTTTGGCTGTAAAACACACGTATACACACTTACTATACACTGAGGTTTGGCTGTAAAACACACGTATATACACTTACTATATACTGAGGTTTGGCTGTAAAACACACGTATATACACTTACTATATACTGAGGTTTGGCTGTAAAACACACGTATATACATTTACTATATACACTGAGGTTTGGCTGTAAAACACACGTATACACACTTACTATACACTGAGGTTTGGCTGTAAAACACACGTATACACACTTACTATACACTGAGGTTTGGCTGTAAACATACATACACATGCTCACTTCACACTTGGGTTTGGCTGTGAAACATATACACATTCACCGTACCTTGATATTTGACTGTAAACACACACACACACACCACACACACACACACACACACACACACACACACACACACACACACACACACACACAAATACACACACACACACACACACACACACAGACACACACACACACACACACACACACACACACACACACACACACACACACACACACACACAACACACACACACTCACTCACTCACTCACTCACACATTACACTGAAGTTTGGCTGTGAAACATATACACATTCATTGTATACTGAAGTTTGTAAAACACAAAACACACAGACTGAGGTTTGACTGTAAAACACATAATATGCACATTCACTCTTCACTGAAGTTGGGCTGAAAACACTTACACACACTTCACACACTGAACTTTGACTGTAAACACACACATACACACACTCACTATACATTGACGTTTGGCTTAAAAACACAAAGATACGTACTAACTGTACACTGACGATTGGCTGTAAAACACACAGATACTATATACTGAAGTCTGGCTGTCCACAACACACACACACACACACACACACACACACACACACACACACACAACACACACACACACACACACACACACACACACACACACACACACACACACACACACGATACGGTTTAGAAATGAAACCTACTCATTAACACTAAAACTTGGCTTAATACTGTAGTGACTAACTCACTCTATACTACGTTTTTTTTTTATGTACAAATCACAAAATTATCATACACGAACCTTTACTCATTTATTTACTTATCTGTTTATTTACAAAACAGGACAGAAAAAAAAAACAAATTAACTTTAAAAACATAATACAAAAGAATAAACTAATCTAAAAACAGGATATAAGAGAATAAATTAAAACAATAACAAAGTAAAAACAATAAACAAATAGTGTGGATATAAAACAAAGAATCCTACAGGATATGATCATTTACATTAAAACAATGTCACAATTACAAAATTTGGCACTGATGTTCGACAACCAATGGCATGATGCATCAGAACGATGCGTCAAAAAAACAGAATGCAAAAGCACCACACAAGTTTTTCAAACTACAGTCAATGGCGCTACATACAATGTGCAAGTTTCTGTTAGTCTGATAAGCGTTCACTGCAAACCACAGGCCTGTTTACATTAAAAACAAACAAACAAAAAACCGTCACAGTACATGTACAGCAAGCGTGTCTATCTACAAACCTTCCTACATACTGCTGTTGGGGACAGAGAAAAGAGAAGGTGGAGAAGAAAGTTGCATGAAGTACGTTGTATTTCTCTTTCGTTCATTTTCACTCCTTCTCTGCTGTTCAAACCTCAACGAATTCAAATTCATGTTCTCCTCTGTAGTTCAAACCTCAACAAATTCAAATTCATGTTCTCCTTTTTAGTTCAAACCTCAACACATTCAAATTCATGTTCTCCTTTTTAGTTCAAACCTCAACAAGTTCAAATTCATGTTCTCCTTTTTAGTTCAAACCTCAACACATTCAAATTCATGTTCTCCTTTTTAGTTCAAACCTCAACAAATTCAAATTCATGTTCTCTAGTGTAGTTCAAACCTCAACAAGTTCAAATTCATGTTCTCCTTTTTAGTTCAAACCTCAACAAATTCAAATTCATGTTCTCCTTTTTAGTTCAAACCTCAACAAGTTCAAATTCATGTTCTCCTTTTTAGTTCAAACCTCAACACATTCAAATTCATGTTCTCCTTTTTAGTTCAAACCTCAACAAATTCAAATTCATGTTCTCCTCTGTAGTTCAAACCTCAACACATTAACGTTCTCCTCTGTAGTTCAAACCTCAACACATTCACATTCATGCTCTCCTCTGTAGTTCAAACCTCAACACATTCACATTCATGTTCTCCTCTTGCGAGTGTTATTGATGGTGACAGAAATGTTACTAAGTATTTTTTATGTTAAATTTGTTCTGTGCGCATGCTAACATTCCTTTCTTTATCTACTTCTAATCATCTATGTTGTTTTGTTTGGAAACTGTGATCCTTGTGAAATGAAAGAACTGAACGCTGGACATTAAAAGATCAGAAGACCTAAACTCATAACAACAGACGTTTACTGAAGACAGACAGATAACAGACAGAGAGACAGACAGACACAGACAGACAGACAGACAGACAGACATCAGAATGTATACCCTGCGGTACCCAGATCCAAAGGCAGTATACTGAAAATAGAAAGTCCTGTTAAATTCAAAACAAAGGGTGGCGTATGAAACCAAGCTTAAAAGCTGTCGATTGAAAGGTTAAATGCAACATTCAATGTGAGACAAGAGATAGCTTACGGACACGTAGAAACAAAAAGAAAGAAAGCAACCACGCATGATATTTTCTTACAGTTTGTTTACGTCCTTAGTAGAGAGCATAAAGCCAAGACGAAGTATTTTGAGGTTTGATTCGATGGAAGCACATCACAAATATTTGTGCCGTGAATCTATCGATATAAATGATAGTAAAGTATTACGTTAGTATAAAAGAACAAAAGATAACATCACAGAATGTAAAAGAACAAGAAGGAAATAGTAACCAGCTACTGCAAAAATACAAGGCAAGAAAAAAATGTAGACAGTCCTCGCACAAGGCAAGAAAAAAAATGTAAGACAGAGTTCTGGTCCTTGCTTACAAGTCATATGTGTATATAGCATGAATTACCTCCCCACGTCTCTGTCTTGTGGGTCTTGTGGACGACGCAATCCAGGCTGCTCCAGGACTGGCTCTTAACGGTAACGGTGCCCCTTGAGGCGGGCCCACTGGCTTGTCTTAACTGCTCCTTGAGCTGCCTACTGTTTACACCTACAGCCATCCCAACACAGCAGGGAGGAGCGGGCCGCAGTCACCATGCAGGGATAGAAAAAGGTCACACTCTCACATCACGGCAACAACAAGCAGGCAAACTACCCTACTTCCTCACTGTCACCCAATCACCAAACATGTTTTAGTGGGGTGGGGGTGGGGGGGGGCAACTGAACAGACAACGAATACCACACATTAATTATGAACATAATGATGCCTTCCGATTTGACAGAAACTGTACTAAATACAGTGCATTATAGACACAATAGAGAGCTCCAGTTTGGTTTAAACACGTTTACTCAAAAGTTTATACAGCCACGCGCGAATTTCTGGAACAGGATTGGGCATCAAATACAACTCCCATTTGTCCAAATTTGAGAGAAAATATACCAAAAAAAAAGTGCGAGCTCGAATTTATGTACATCTTATTAACGAGACTGATTATGTGTGTCCACTGTCATTTGTATCGATACAACTTAAGCATGGAATAGTTAACTTAGCATATTACTTTGACTTTTGTTTGTTTTTTTAATACTTGAAATAGTATCATTTTCCTGGGCATTCTCAAACGCAACATACCGTGAAATCTGACGAACTATATACAACTTCCATCTGACACTACCTTGTTAATTTTCAGCTTTCTGGTGATTATCATTTCCTGTCTGAACTGAACACGGTTTGCTTTTTTATCTGACTGTTGTTGTAGTTGACAGTGTTTTAAATGGTTCTACGAAAGAAATTCTCTAGTACCGCCAAGACCATGGCATCAAAGTATTGGCAGCCAACCTACACAGTGATCAAGTACCCCTAGAGTGCACGATCAGTTTATGGGGAGATCATGACGGACGTCATTTTAGTTCCGGCCATGTACAAAATGTCTTAAAACAGCAACACTTTACATCCCAGGTGAAGTCATCGCATGATTTATCAAAGACTTGCGTTATCGTAAAGGAAAAGATCAAATGTAATTACTTAATGCATGTAATAAAAATCATTTTAATAATTTCGAGTCTTCAAACGCGAAAATAACGATATGAATTTTTAACTGAAGTTTGGCCGAAATGAGAAAAGTTGTATATATCAGCCAAGCCTGTCAAGTGCAACTTCACCTGCAAGTGGGAGGAAGTGATGTGGAGAACAGCAGGCAGCAATCAAAGCATACCCATGTTGTTTTAGCATTTTGTCCTGGCCAACGCGGTAAAGGGAGAAAAGCAATAGTGCAGATGTCGAGGCCACACCCTGCACCCTCCTGTAAATGTCAGTCAGCATATTGCTGAACTCTGCAGGCTTCACAATAGTGCAACACACCAGTGCACATTCATTGCACACAACAACGACGTATTTTTTGTTTGTTTGTTTGTTTTGTTCTTTTTGTTCTTTCTGTAGTTCCCGACCATCATCGGCCTGTCTTCTATTCACTGTAGGCTTACAAATACCAAACGGTTAGGGTTACAGTATTATGGAAGGGGACACCACTCATCATACTTATTTAATGGTGGCTGTTTTTTGTTTGCTTGCTTTTTGTTTGTTTGTTTGTTTGTTTGTTTGTTTGTTTGTTTGTTTGTTTGTTTGTTTGTTTGGCTGCATCATTCTTTACTTCCATACTACAGTACATTCTGACATTAATCAGGACCGGAATTCGAGCAACATCTTCATTGATGCATCCTTAAAGTGGATGACACTCGACTGTGTGGTCCCAGTTTTACCAATGCATATTTCTTTGAATACACAAAACCGTTCATTGTGGCGTTAGTCTTATCAAAGTGGTCAACAATACTTCTGTATTGCTACAACTGTCATCATTTTATTTTCAACGTTAGCTTTGAATATAGCCATTTTAACATCACAATAAAAGGGGTCTTTTTATGCTATTTAAAACCACTCGATTGTGTGCTGTCTGTAAAACACAGTGACATGATATGATCTTCTCATTTTAGTTAGTTCCAAAAGATAGACACTGTACAGCTCCATCAGTGTTAAAACTGTGTTATTTCTATGACACAGAAAAGACACAGTGGAATGATCATTTTCACGATTTAATAAGACTGTCGGTGTCATTTTTTATAACATAATGCTAACATTGTCAAAATAGTGTAAAAGAACACACGCATGAATGCATCACACCTATGTACTAGCAGATAACAGGCGATAATCAGGGACGACAGTAGGCAAGATACACTGCCAGGGACACTACCTGTTGTTTTCTGTGTGTATACAATACAAAACCACACGTAGCTGAGTAACTAGCAACTAGCTGCTGACTCTGACAAATCTGATCCTAAGGTCAACAGTGCTCAGACCAGACTGTGACATATTGTGACACATGTCCTCACCATCTAAGACTTGCACACTGCAACATGGATGTGTGGATCTAGCCATCTAGGGACACGTCAACACAGCATAACAAACAGTGTACCCGTCGCCTTCTTGACTGTAGTCTGCTTGCTGGAACCGGCGGTCTGTGCTGGAGGGGCTGTGGCTTTGTCCCCACCCTCTGCCGTCTTGTTAGGGGCCGGCTTGGTGCCGCTGTCCGAGTTGGGACTGCCTGCCTCTGATGGGCTGGCTTTCAAATCTACAGAGTCTTGCTTAACCGAGCCATCCGTCTTATCAGAATCTTTATTCCCTGGTACTGTCGAGCTGGCACCTTCTTTGGCATTTTCTTCTTTCTTTTCACTGTCGACATCATCTGGTTTCTGAGGACCATCTGGACCAGATGTTTCAGAGGTGGACGTTGCCGGTTTCTTGTCTGTGGAGGACATTTCTGGTGGTTGTTGAGACGTGTCGTCACTTTGTTTACTAGACACGTTCTCTTCAGGGTCAGCCTGTGTCTCTGTAGTGTCTTGCTGTGAGCTGTCACCTACACCTGAAGCAAGAGGAGTCTTGCCGTCCTCAGGTATTGTTTCTTGGCCTTCGCTAACTTCATGCTTCAAGTCGTCACACTCTGAAGATTCTGTTTCACGCACACAAAGCGCTATAGGGTAAATAACAGGGAATGTGGCTCACTTAAGTTGATCATGTATAGCAGCTGATTTTCTATGTGAAAATGGTCGGTTGTAAAGACTGTTGTCTTCTGAAATGAAGATCTCTACAGACAGTTGTGTGTGTGTGTGTGTGTGTGTGTGTGTGTGTGTGTGTGTGTGTGTGTGTGTGTGTGTGTGTGTGTGTGTGTGTGTGTGTGTGGTGTGTGTTTGTTTGTTTATCTGTGGGGTGTGGTGTGTGTGTGTGTGTGTGTGTGTGGTTTGTGTGTGTGTTGTGTGTGTGTGTGTGTGTGTGTGTGTGTGTGTGTGTGTGTGTGGTGTGTGTGTGTGTGTGTGTGTGTGTGTGTGGTATTTTAACAGGGATGGAATTACACAGATAGAAAGAAACAGATCAGTAAAGCATTCTGCAGCTTTGTTATAAATCTCTACAACAGAAATGGTCACCTAAACCAACAGAACCATGCTGACATACCATCACATGCCAGTGCACTCATTCAACTATTTAACTGACTGTCTTCATTTGTGGTGTCGGTCAAATTAAGGTGACACACAGAAGTGGTCTATACAAGGCACGATTCTAAAATTTCCTCTCCCAAAGAAATGCCATGTAAAACACAATAAGGACTACAGAACCATCAATCTGATCAATATCATCCTGATAGTAACATACTTACAGTAACAGGCAGAATTCGGGGAAGGGTTGGGTAGGAATCACATGGAAACGGGTTTTCAACATTAAACTATCACTGACAAGCGTCTCCAACATCTACTTCAATTTTATCGACTTGAAGAAAGCCTTTGACCACATCTAGCACAAGAGGCTGTGGCTGGTAGTCAAGATCTTCAACTTTGACAACCACCACACACATGATCATCCAAGCACTTTACAGAGACACAAACAGCGCGGTTCTCCTAAACACAATACTGAAGAATATTTCATTAGAACAGTTGGAGTTTGCCAGGTCTGACACCACTCCCCTACGCTGTTTGGCGTCTGCCTGCAGAACATTATAACATAACATCATGCAGGATAATCATAAAGACTTCCATATCCATCAGATGAGATCTCTCTCTGCAAAACTCCAGGATCTCATTACCTTACAAGAGATGGCATCAGAGTAAATGACATGTAAATCAGCTCCGAGAAAAAGTTATCGTCGACGGCTCCCAACAATCACAGCAGTCAGTATCATGCTGAGGGAAAACTAGATGAAGTAGGCAAATTCAAGTACCACGCATTCTGTCTATGCAAGGATGGAAGCTCCACACAGAAGAGCTAAACAAGACTTGGCCTAGTTTCATCAGCCGTACGGTAACATTAAAACATCAAGACTTGGCCTAGTTTCATCAACCGTACGGTAACATTAAAACATCAAGACTTGGCCTAGTTTCATCAGCCGTACGGTAACATTAAAACAGCAAGACTTGGCCTAGTTCCATCAGCCGTACGGTAACATTGAAACAGCAAGACTTGGCCTAGTTCCATCAGCCGTACGGTAACATTGAAACAGCAAGACTTGGCCTGGTTTCATCAGCCGTACGGTAACATTGAAACAGCAAGACTTGGCCTAGTTTCATCAGCCGTACAGTAACATTAAAACATCAAGACTTGGCCTAGTTTCATCAGCCGTACGGTAACATTAAAACAGCAAGACTTGGCCTAGTTCCATCAGCCGTACGGTAACATTGAAACAGCAAGACTTGGCCTAGTTTCATCAGCCGTACGGTAACATTAAAACATCAAGACTTGGCCTAGTTCCATCGGCCGTACGGTAACATTGAAACAGCAAGACTTGGCCTAGTTTCATCAGCCGTACGGTAACATTAAAACAGCAAGACTTGGCCTAGTTTCATCAACCGTACGGTAACATTGAAACAGCAAGACTTGGCCTAGTTTCATCAGCCGTACGGTAACATTGAAACAGCAAGACTTGGCCTAGTTTCATCAGCTGTACGGTAACATTGAAACAGCAAGACTTGGCCTAGTTTCATCAGCCGTACGGTAACACTGGAACAGCAAGACTTGACCTAGTTTCATCAGCAGTACGGTAACATTGAAACAGCCTACCAAAAAAGTTCCATCAGCCGTACGGTAACATTGAAACAGCAAGACTTGGCCTGGTTTCATCAGCCGTACGGTAACATTGAAACAGCAAGACTTGGCCTAGTTCCATCAGCCGTACGGTAACATTGAAACATCAAGACTTGGCCTAGTTCCATCAGCCGTACGGTAACATTGAAACAGCAAGACTTGGCCTGGTTTCATAAGCCGTACGGTAACACTGAAACAGCAAGACTTGGCCTGGTTTCATCAACCGTACGGTAACATTGAAACAGCCTACCAAAAAAGTTCCATCAGCCGTACGGTAACATTGAAACAGCAAGACTTGGCCTAGTTTCATCAGCAGTACGGTAACATTGAAACAGCCTACCAAAAAAGTTCCATCAGCCGTACGGTAACATTGAAACAGCAAGACTTGGCCTAGTTTCATCAGCCGTACGGTAACATTGAAACAGCCTACCAAAAAAGTTCCATCAGCCGTACGGTAACATTGAAACAGCAAGACTTGGCCTAGTTCCATCAGCCGTACGGTAACATTGAAACAGCAAGACTTGGCCTAGTTTCATCAGCAGTACGGTAACATTGAAACAGCCTACCAAAAAAGTTCCATCAGCCGTACGGTAACATTGAAACAGCCTACCAAAAAAGTTCCATCAGCCTACAAGTCAAACCGTATAACTGTTTCGCCCTCTACATTTTCCTGTATGTGTCCGACATTTACAACTGATATGGAAGGTAGAATACAGGTGTTTGAGCAAAACTGCATTAAAAAAGTTGTGCTCTTTGTATGAAAATACAAATGACTGTCAGAGAGTAAGTCACCACCTGTCAAAAACCGTAAAAATTAACCAAGACTACAACTGCCAGCAATCATCCCCAATGACTTCATGCTGATAGCATCAGGCGAAATTCGGTTTGGGGTGGTGGTGGTTTGGATCGCACAGAAGCAGTTCGGAAGGAATTTTCAACATAAGATTATCAACACATCATGAAATGTGAAACACTACAAACTCGCTCGGTATGTGCACGACTCTCTATCCAAAAGCCATCCTCCAAACAACAGCTTAAGGCCAGAGGGGAAGAGACAGACCTGGAAATTCTGGGTTAAAAACATCAAGCAAAGAGTATGCCTCAACACTTCTGAACGTCTGCACAAAGCATCCTTATATCCCGAAGAGGTCTTACTCTTAGATTATGAGGTTAGCGACACCACAACTGAAGTGCAAACTGAACAAAACTTCAACAAAAAGCGTGAACGAACTCGGGCATTTCATGTGCTTTCAAGCGAAAGTTGCACCCACATAAACCAATGATGTCCTGGATGACTCCTTAAGCTTACGCAAAAGCATATGTGCGGGTGATAAAGTATTGCAACGCAAGGTGAATTGGGCTACATTTTAAATCAGTGAACTGATCCCATTAGATTAACTTATTTGGGCTACCTTTTATATATGTCAACTGATCTAACTACAAAATGTTGTCAAATGTACGATACTGTGAATTTTCATGTTCATCAGTGATCATCACACATCACGCAAACACATCAAACTGCCAGTGCTCAAACTCAGTGAGTAAAACCAAGTGAAATCCAAACACACACTCAAAAAACAAAAACAACACACACAAAAACCAGTGCACCAATCATTATCAAACTTCTACACACTTAACACCAGCAAGACTTTACGAAACGATAAAACATCACAGTTTTTAAAATATGAAATATTAATCCATTTTCTAAAATTACAACACCAAACAAACACCAAACAATGAGTTTTCCAAATACTTAACGTCTTTATCAATCGTGATACCAATTTCCTCTCACTAATTACCTTGAAAATTAATATCAAAATACGTCGCAGATCACATTTAAAACTTGAAACCTCTCACAGAAAAATTAAGAGTTGTACAGCTACAAAGCCTACATTTGTACTAAAAACATATAACAGACAGAGTTTTAAACCCGTAGACATAGTTTTAATCCCACACATACACACACATACTGACACACACGCACACTACATATACATAAACACACAAAACACACACACATACAAACACACACACACGCAAACACACACACATATATACACACATACATGTATACACAAGCATACACACATAAACACACATACACACAACACACCCACACACCCACACACAACACACCCACACACAACACACACACACACACACACACACACACACACACACACACACACACACACACACACACACACACACACACACACACACACACATACCAGGGGCGGGTCTAGGTGCTCCATACTGTACACCCCCAAAGCCTTTTGTCTGCGCCACGCTGGTCGTCTCCGTTTTCTTACCCACACTGCTTGACCCATCTGTAGTGGTGATGGACGTCAGAAACAGCAGCGAAGACAGTGACCGGAAAACCATGCACCAGATAATCGAATGAGCAATTAGTTTAACCCTTTGACCCCTGCACCCTGTCCACCAGCATCCTACACTGCCAACCATGCTAGCAAAGCAAAAAAAATTAATCCTTTCATTCACTCACCGTATTCACCAACTTTCTGCAGGAAGCTGGTAAATAGGGTGAAGGAGTCAAAGGGTTAAGTTTTTTTTGCAGTTGGTGGATAGAGTGCCGGAGTCAAAGGATTAATGCATTTTAGACCATAGAGATAATGGAAATGTTCAGTAAATCAGAAACTAAAACAAACAAATATACAAACAAATTTTAAAAACTCAGAAAATACAACTTTTACTAAACAGAAATACAAAAATGAAGTCACAGAGGGATTTTGTGGCTCTGATTATTACACAACAATGTGAAAATAACAAAATATATCAAATACTCGTACATCAACAAATGACCTGTTAACAAGCAAAATCAAATCAATGATCGTAAATTAAATAAAAAGAAGAACAAAGGAAGGAAGAAATCCATGGATGAAGTAATGAATGAATGAAACCAATCGTACAATCAATCATACAATCAGTCAATAAACTGATAAATATAAACAAAAATCCGTAACAATTTGATAATTGTGTGTGTGTGTGTGTGTGTGTGTGTGTGTGTGTGTGTGTGTGTGTGTGTGTGTGTGTGTGTGTGTGTGTGTGTGTTGTGTTTGTGTGTGTGCGTGCTGGTGCGTGCGTGTGTGTGTGTGTGTGTGTGTGTCTGTGTGTGTGTGTGTGTGTGTGTGTGTGTGTGTGTGTGTGTGTGTGTTGTGTGTGTGTGTGTGTGTCTGTGTGTGTGTGTGTGTGTGTGTGTGTGTGTGTGTGTTCAACTGGTGGTAGTGTTTGATAGTCGTTTGTGTATGGTTGTATGTATGTTCGTATGTTTGTTTTTATAAGTAAATTTATTGGTGCAATGAGTGAAGCAGGTAATAAAGAGAAGTGATACTAAGTGATCATCTCTAATTTGAAACACAGATACCATA
This sequence comes from Monoplex corrugatus, assembly GCA_030674185.1. Classification (NCBI taxonomy): domain Eukaryota; kingdom Metazoa; phylum Mollusca; class Gastropoda; order Littorinimorpha; family Ranellidae; genus Monoplex; species Monoplex corrugatus. The sequence goes on from JAPXFY010000025.1 coordinate 59,278,024, forward strand.
AACAACTACATTACGTGAACAAGTAAGCATTAAGTAAGCTTTAACATATGGAAGGGAAAAACTACATCAAAAAAGCAACAATAATTTCCAATAGGCGGGGACACACGGTTGCTTGCCGATCAGACCACAGATCTTGACCAACTTGTGTCCTAGGCCTGTTTTCCAAAGGAAACGGCTCAGTGGAGTGCCAAGGTGGACAGAAGAACCAACGAACAACATGTGGGGATACGAATATAAAAAACAACAACGACTGAACACTTTACGAAAGGAGTCCTCCTGTACGACGGTGCCAGCCCGAGAGTGGAATCCACAAGAAAACCGAAGACAGGACATGTCAAGCAGATATCGTATGGTACTTTTCTCAAGGAAATAACTGTTCTTATTATCACTAAACAAACAATTAAAAACTTGGCCAGAAGCTACAGACGATGGAAGATGACTGTACAGTCCATGAAGAGGCTTAGATCGGATTAGTAAAGGGAAGTAGAAGACAACGACACCTCATGACATAGCAAAACGAAAAGGAACCAGAAAAAAAAACACGAAAAAAGAATAAGAACGCGTATTTAATACAACAAGACAAAGCAGGCGACATTTTTTGGCCAACTGGCCTTTGTCAAGCGTAAGACCACAAACAAACAAACACCAAAACGAAGCAATAGCAAAACGAAGAGAGCCGCCTGTTATGTGAAAATGACCCGTGAGTAAAGGCAGCTGATACTGACATGTAATCAAACAAGACTTCTGTTTTCTTTTTACCGATCGTTTGTGTCTGATAAACATGTTGCAATTTTATCATGTTGATATTTATCGGCTGTGGTCTGCTTGTGGATTACACCACCATGCTGTACTAGGTACCATACATACATGTATCTCAGTATTCACACGACAAACAGCATGACACACACAGTCACCAGATGAAGACAGACTCTAAACAGGAAGCACATGATACTCGTACAGGACAGTGTCTAGTACACACCTGACACACACAGTCACCAGATGAAGACAGACTCTAAACAGGAAGCACATGATACTCGTACAGGACAGTGTCTAGTACACACCTGACACACACAGTCACCAGATGAAGACAGACTCTAAACAGGAAGCACATGATACTCGTACAGGACAGAGTCTAGTACACACCTGACACACACAGTCACTAGATGAAGACAGACTCTAAACAGGAAGCACATGATACTCGTACAGGACAGTGTCTAGTACACACCTGACACACACAGTCACCAGATGAAGACAGACTCTAAACAGGAAGCACATGATACTCGTACAGGACAGTGTCTAGTACACACCTGACACACACAGTCACCAGATGAAAACAGACTCTAAACAAGAAGCACATGATACTCGTACAGGACAGTGTCTAGTACACACCTGACACACACAGTCACCAGATGAAGACAGACTCTAAACAAGAAGCACATGATACTCGTACAGGACAGTGTCTAGTACACACCTGACACACACAGTCACTAGATGAAGACAGACTCTAAACAGGAAGCACATGATACTCGTACAGGACAGTGTCTAGTACACACCTGACACACACAGTCACCAGATGAAGACAGACTCTAAACAAGAAGCACATGATACTCGTACAGGACAGTGTCTAGTACACACCTGACACACACAGTCACTAGATGAAGACAGACTCTAAACAAGAAGCACATGATACTCGTACAGGACAGTGTCTAGTACACACCTGACACACACAGTCACCAGATGAAGACAGACTCTAAACAAGAAGCACATGATACTCGTACAGGACAGTGTCTAGTACACACCTGACACACACAGTCACTAGATGAAGACAGACTCTAAACAAGAAGCACATGATACTCGTACAGGACAGTGTCTAGTACACACCTGACACACACAGTCACTAGATGAAGACAGACTCTAAACAGGAAGCACATGATACTCGTACAGGACAGTGTCTAGTACACACCTGACATACACAGTCACTAGATGAAGACAGACTCTAAACAAGAAGCACATGATACTCGTACAGGACAGTGTCTAGTACACACCTGACACACACAGTCACCAGATGAAGACAGACTCTAAACAGGAAGCACATGATACTCGTACAGGACAGTGTCTAGTACACACCTGACACACACAGTCACCAGATGAAGACAGACTCTAAACAGGAAGCACATGATACTCGTACAGGACAGTGTCTAGTACACACCTGACACACACAGTCACTAGATGAAGACAGACTCTAAACAAGAAGCACATGATACTCGTACAGGACAGTGTCTAGTACACACCTGACACACACAGTCACCAGATGAAGACAGACTCTAAACAAGAAGCACATGATACTCGTACAGGACAGTGTCTAGTACACACCTGACACACACAGTCACTAGATGAAGACAGACTCTAAACAGGAAGCACATGATACTCGTACAGGACAGTGTCTAGTACACACCTGACACACACAGTCACCAGATGAAGACAGACTCTAAACAGGAAGCACATGATACTCGTACAGGACAGTGTCTAGTACACACCTGACACACACAGTCACCAGATGAAGACAGACTCTAAACAAGAAGCACATGATACTCGTACAGGACAGTGTCTAGTACACACCTGACACACACAGTCACTAGATGAAGACAGACTCTAAACAGGAAGCACATGATACTCGTACAGGACAGTGTCTAGTACACACCTGACACACACAGTCACCAGATGAAGACAGACTCTAAACAAGAAGCACATGATACTCGTACAGGACAGTGTCTAGTACACACCTGACACACACAGTCACCAGATGAAGACAGACTCTAAACAAGAAGCACATGATACTCGTACAGGACAGTGTCTAGTACACACCTGACACACACAGTCACTAGATGAAGACAGACTCTAAACAGGAAACACATGATACTCGTACAGGACAGTGTCTAGTACACACCTGACACACACAGTCACTAGATGAAGACAGACTCTAAACAGGAAGCACATGATACTCGTACAGGACAGTGTCTAGTACACACCTGACATACACAGGACAAGGTCTGACGCTAACAGTACAGGAAATAGGGAAATGGACGTTCCACTGACCTGCAGGATGCTATCGGGGAAACAGGGGGTGGGGGGGGGGGACAAAGCACAGCCTTGACTCCACTACAAGCTGACACTGTCTACAAAACATGAATGAGCCAAATGCACAACACAATTCTGTCTTCTATCTGCATTCTGTATGCAAAAATTGTTTGACTGTTTTCATGAGAACCTATGCAACGCTTAAACAATTCCAACATTTAAAGTGAATCTAAGAGACAGAATCCGTGTTGTGCATTGCCGAACGCACTTAAAAGCAACTGCTTAAACTAAACAGAAGGCCCAAAATCCCATGTATCCAAACCTATTCCACAACTATGTTGGGGAAAGGATTGATCGAAACTGGTGATATTGTGAATTAATCTTTTTAAATGAGAATGAAAACTAAACAAGAGAAGAAAACGGTGGTGGGAGGCGAGGGGCTATATTCTTCGCTCTCAAAGAATCAGCTGTACCACACTGCTTAACTAAATAAAAAACAAAGCCAGAAAGTTTCTAAACAGCCACTGTTGTAAAGCAGTACACATGAAGCCTACTAGGTGGCTCAGATGTTTGATGAAGACAGGTGGATGAAAAAATGTCCTAAGGACTACACGATGTGGGTGGGGGGGGGGGGGGGGGAGGGGAGGTCATGGAGAACACTACATTACATGACTACCATCAAAAGCACTCCAGGTGGCGATATTTTCAAAATGAAGCGTGAAGGTAGTGACAAACATTACAACTTCTTCACCACAATTTTAAACTTCTAACTTAATCACAGTCAGCCTGATCAGTCAATCCTTATGATTTCTTATAAACTTCTTCAATCAATATCTATCTATATTGTTTTAAATTACATAGGCCACTCACTTTCCATAATTTTAGAAAAGCAAACAAACTATCAAACAAGTAAATAAAGAACCAAAAAACTGAAATAAGTGAAACGAAAAAAAGACGTGTTAAATCAATCTCGGCAGCTGAGATGACTTCTTCTTTATAACTGTCTACATGTTCTACATCTTTCTTTTCAATTATTGCTTTTCAGAGAGAACGAAACAAAAAACAAAGGCGGATATCAGATATGAAAGATGTTATATGGTTATCAAAAAGTCCAAGTGTCCTGCCATTTAGTGAGCGCCGTCACACAAGACATGACTGATAAGGCTGACCAACCACTAACCAACTCAAATTTATCTGATTGATACCGCTCGTTTCTACGGATACCGACAACAAAAAGTATAGGTCTGGAATCTTAACAACAATCATGTCTGACATTCTGATCGAAATATTTCGGAGGCTGACAGAATGAAATCAAGAGCAGTTCGTGGACAGGAGGGGAAGGAGGGAACGGGGTCAAATCACCTGCATTCCTTTGGGTGGTGGTGGTGACGGTGGTGGTGGTCCTGCCGTCGTCCGTCGTGTGTTCCCGGGTGGCGATGTTCTTGTAGGCTTCCAGCCTCTTCTGCTTCTCCTCGTCGGCCACCCGGTGCTTGTCGGCAATCAGCTTCTGGGAGGCGTGCTGGTACTCCGAGTCCCGCTCACACGTGGGCTTCTGGGCGCTGAACGCCTGCATCTTGCGACGCTTCTCTTCGTCCGCCATCTGGAACTTTCGCCGCACCAGGTCCTCCGTCTCCTTTTCTCTCTGAAGGCGACGTGTCTCCATTTCCGCTGTGGCCCACGGAATGACAACCATGATTTGGATGTGGGGGGAGGGGGGGGGGTTATGGATGATGGGGAGGGGAAGAGGGGAGTCAGGAGCGTGGTCACGTGATTCGTGACTTCATTGACAGGTAATACATGAAACTGTTGTCAACGGTATTGTTCTTTTTTTAAAGTTCAGGTTCATATTGCTTAGTGTGATCAATTCAATACGTCATTTACTACATGAAAATCATGTCTTATATATTTCACAAATACTTTAAAAGTGAAAAAAAAGTGTGTATTAGCAAAAAAGCTGAAATAGAAAAAAGTTGTTTATGAAACGACACATCTAGGCACAAGGCTTAGCTTTCTAGCAGCAAATTGTAATGACAGAATGCTTTGCTTCAAATCTATGAACTACTGAAAATGTACACAGCAAACAGTATCTACATAGAAAACAGACTAGCATGACTACATAACTGCACACAGCACAATATTTCGTGGTAATCTTGCGATGCAATCTAGTGAAAAATCAACATCACAGACAGACAGACAGACAACGGTGAGAAGACAGACAGAAAAAGACATGAGAACGTAGAAAAAGGGGTAAAGAAAAATATCAAAATGGCGTAAGAAACCCAGGTTTGTGATTTGAGTATGGCTGGTGTATGTAGTGGTGGTAGGGGCGTCCTGAGTTACGCTGTCTGTATGTGAATACACTGAAGATACGTCTGACAGTCTGTTTGATCCAGTGTATAATGATGTTTATGCTCAGCTGTCGTATTTCAACACTTAAACTGATCTTTTCATTCTAACGTCCAAGGCTCAGTCACGGCAACGACTTTGTAACGCCTGTGACTCTTGTCTTTTACACTTCTGACAACAGACAAATTCTGCCAAGTTTTGTTCTTTACCTTAAGACGAAGTTGAAAAGTTAACAACTATTCTTACAGCATAAGGTCGTGCTTGGCCTGGAAAATGCCCACAGCAGAAATGGCGAATATACTGGAGTCTGTTCTGTGATATCAAAATAGAGTCAATTACTCTACATTAAATTTCAGTCGTCTTGTTTAACTACACTGTGGCGTATGTACTCATTCTGTCCTCCTCGTGTATTGTTTCTGGCATCGTTGTGCTCATTTCACATTTTAAATTTACTCAGTCGACAAGTTTTACCTCAGTCGATAGTTTCTACATCTCTGTAAGCCCCGTGTGCGAGCAGTTGTGCGTTCATGCATGTGCATGTGTGTGAGACTGTGCTTGTGTATACCTACTGCATGTACGTCTGGGTGTGTGTGGAGGAGGAGGGTAAGTTCAAGCATTTCATGACTTTATGGCGCTGATGGGGAGCGCTGCGTTTTATGTATACACGGGTGGGTGTATGTATGTGTGTATGTACGTATGTATGTGTGTGAATGTGTGTATGTATGTGTGTATGTATGTATGTGTGTATGTATGTACGACGTACGTACGTACGTATGTATTGTATGTATGTATGTATGTATATATATATGTATGTATGTATTGTATGTATGTATGTATGTATGTATGTATGTATGTATGCATGCATGCATGCATGCATGCATGTATGTATGTTATGTATGTATGGGTGTATGTATGTGTGTGTGTGTGTGTGTGTGTGCAAGCGTGCGCGCACGTACGTATGTGCATGTGTATATCATGATATGACACTGACCAAATTACCTTTCTATCTGGAAAACATGTAGAAAAAAAACTCGAGTTTTGAGTTTCAAATATGTTTGTCTTGTTAAACCTCTGTGGCCAGTGTACGTGCAGAATATGCAACAAATGAAATAAACAGCACACATAGCAACAAAGAATAACTTAACGCCTCAACCTCTATGTTTATAAAGTAGTGTGGACTACTACTAATGGTGAACCTTTGAATAAAACGAACTTGTGTGCTGCTAAACAAGAAGCAAGCATGAGTACAGTCTGAATTGTATTTTGAGTGAAACACTCTGTCCCACGTGTACCCCCACACAACGACTGATGATACGTTTCTGTCAATGGTTCTACGACCTGACGACTTAATATCTGCGTACTGCTGTATAAAAGTTGGTTGTTAAACTACTGTGCCCCTGTAATGGTGAGAGAGAAGAAAGAAAGGGAAGAAGTGTCACCTCGCTGCGTGTCTCGGATTTCTCGTAACCTGGCTCGGATCTTCTTCCTCTCGTCAAAGCTCTCGGTGGAGTTCATCTGAAAGTACAACACATTGCATCACATGTACAGCAGTTCGTCTGCTGGGGGAAAAAAGCATGTTTGTCTCCTTCCTCTCTCTCTCTCTCTCTCTCTCTCTCTCTCTCTCTCTCTCTCTCTCTCTCTCTCTCTCTCTCTCTCTCTCGCGGGCCCAGTAGCTCATTTGGTTTGAGCGTCGAATTCACATGCTAATGGTTGCGGGTTCGAATCCGGGTGCGCTATATTAAAATTGACCATCTCGCTGTCCATCTTAACATCATTGTTGTTCTGGTGTGTCAGTATAGGATTAGATAGGTACCACTTCCCCCACTTCCCTGGTGGTTATCCCCGTCGGCATATCACTGAGGTGGGTGTCGACGTAAACCCTCACTCAATCAATCAAACTCAAACTCAATCTCTCTCTCTCTCTCTCTCTCTCTTCTCTTCTCTCTCTCTCTCTCTCTCTCTCTCTCTCTCTCTCTCTCTCGCGGGCCCCAGTAGCTCAGTTGGTTTGAGCGTCGAATTCACATGCTAATGGTTGCGGGTTCGAATCCCGGGGTGCGCTATATTAAAATTGGCCATCTCGCTGTCCCATCTTAACATCATTGTTGTTCTGGTGGTGTCAGTATAGGATTAGATAGGTACCACTTCCCCCACTTCCCTGGGATGGTTATCCCCGTCGGCCATATCACCTGAGGTGGGTGTCGACGTAAAACCTCAACTCAATCAATCAAACTCAAACTCAATCTCTCTCTCTCTCTCTCTCTCTCTCTCTCTCTCTCTCTCTCTCTCTCTCTCTCTCTCTCTCTCTCTCTCTCTCTCAGATGTATGTATGCACGTTGTATTGCCCACACTGTGCAGGTGATTTCCATAATCTGCCTTTTATACAAAACTTATGAAAGAAAAAGATTAGTATTTCTTTCTAACACACATGCATTACTCACTGTAACTCTCCAAGCCAATTAGAAATTAAAATGCCACAGCTTATTACAAACCACCTGCACTATAAGATCATGTAGACATCGGCACAATGTATCGTATTTACGCCTATAAGAAGAAAAAAAAACAAGATAGTCAGGCCAGCCTAATAATCTCCCTTTCTAAACAAAATTTTAAAAAAATGTTCGTTCATAAGACATGCATTTGTCTCCGCAAATTTCTTTACAGCCCAGTTTTATGGATATTTTACAAATGACTATCATCCAGACTTTACTTCGCAGTCTGTAAGTTTTTTGTTTTTGTTTTTTCCCCCTCTTTTGACAACGTCGATATTTATACGCCAACTCGCACCTTGCGCTCAGATTGAGATACTCTTTCCCTTCAGGTTCCTAAATTAAAACTAACAATTGTTGGCCTGCGTTCTTTTGCTGTTTCGGGACCATCTGCCTGGAATAGACTTTCACTCTTCCTTCGCCTGTCACCTATTCCTTCTGTTTTTAAATCCAATTTAAAAACACACCTCTTTTCCAGACAATGAATTCTATAACTAAATACCTTTCCCTTAATTTGCGTGGGCCTTTCTTGTATATTGTAAGATAGTTGCATGCGTATGACACATGAGTGAGTGCACTTTGATTTGAACTGTCAAGATTTAAACGGTGAAACTGAACTGACTCGTTTTTCGTGTCCTTCCCAAGGATTAGACGTTCAGTTAGATTTTCCGGTCAAACTTAGGAGAAAAGTCCAGGCCTCAACGGGAACAAACCCTGGATCCTCGAGTTTAGTTGCTGGCAAGTGACTGTCTTGACCATTCTGCCACCTTTCTCCTCATCGCACATGATGATGGAATCTCCCTCCTATTCAGTGCACGAGTTAGCATAATGGTCTTCAGCCACTGACGTGGGTCTTCATGTGGGATGCAAGACTTCATCCTGGAGGAACATCATCTTCCACAGACACTGCGTAGAAAGAAGTCCAGTGGTCTTGTGTTTGTTTCCACCAGTTCCTCAGCTGCCGTTCTGCACTGTTCCAGTGTGACCGTGCCGCGCGTGCACTGCTGTGGACGGCATACTCTATTGCAGGCCATGTCTTCCTGGCTGGTGGAGTTGATGCCACAGCTCTTAAGGTTGGTCTTCAGGGTGAATCGCTTTAGTGGCCCTCCCTGATCACGGTATCTTTGATTCACCTCTCCAAACAGAAGCATTTTCCAGATGCAAGCGGACATAGCATATATATTATATATATGGTCGACTATCGTGGTCGATAAAGTCCAACCTAGCACTTTATTTGTGTATCCTCATGTGGGATTTCAGACCAAAGTCTGATGCACACAGGTGGCCGCATACTGGACACTCAATGGAACACTCTGCAGAGTTGGTTCTGGCCTTTATTGCTGCACGCTTTTCT
>JAPXFY010000025.1:59297287-59314787 GCA_030674185.1 Monoplex corrugatus
GTCCCTTTTTACAAGAGATTATTATGTTGTAGATGTACATGATGTCACGACCAAACGATAAGCCGTTTCGCTTTTAATTGGCCATCGGACTGTGTCATATGTCGTGTTATATCTCGGTTAAGTGTATGTATGTTAGGGGCATAGTGGTGAAACTTCTGTAGTGCGGCGTCCCAATGACTTTTCACGGAGTTAAGGAGATGAACTAGAAGAGACGAGAAGAAGAAGAAGAAATGAGGGGGGGGGGGGGGGGGAGAGAGAGAGAGAGAGAGAGGCGGAAGAGAAGAAGAAATGAGGGGAGAGAGAGACAGGGAGAGAGAGAGGAGAGAGAGGAGAGAGAGAAGAGCGAAGAAGAAGAAGGAAGAAGAAGAGAATTAGAGGCGAAGAGAGGAGACAAGAAAAGACATACACACGACACACACACACACACACCACACACACACACACACACACACCACACACCACACACACACACACACACACACACACACACACACACACACACACACACACACACACACACACACACACACACACAGACTGACAAGGAGATACGTGTTTATTCCAAAAGAATGCGCGTATGTGTGCGTGCTGCTGCCTGCTGCGTGTGCGTGTATGTGTGTGTCTGTGTCTTTGTCTGTCGTGCGTGCGTGCGTTCGTGCGTATGCGTGCATGCAGTAACCAGGCGAACAGAGCGTGGCTGAAGGTAAGCGTTGGCACCCGGAACGTTTCTCAACCACTGTGCATAATAACAGATTGGACCAGTTATCTGGCATGCGTGTAATGATGTGATGTTTTGACAGCTTGAGACAAAGAACACACACACACACACACACAGAGAGAGAGAGAGACGAATACAGCGAGACGAAGGAAAAGAGCAGACAACAGACAGACAGACGGAAAATATAAGATAGACGGAAGACAATAGAGAGAAGAGAGAGGCATATTTATAACAGTACATCATATGTACAACACTGACGGAACAGACATGAAACATTCATTTATCGTAGATACATACACTCGACTAAAGACATTCATACGTAGAGACAATACATCGCATCTAACAGACATTTTCATTTATGTATACATACACTGCACTAACAGGAATTTCATTATCGTAGATACATACGCTCGCACTAAGAACATTTCATTTATCGTAGATACATACCTCGCACTAACAGACATTTGAAGCATTTCCCTGAAAGGATCAGACTTCACAGCACACAGCACAAACAATTAATCAAGAACACCATTTAACATTATTTTACATACAGTCACACCACAGTGACACGCACACTCACGCACCACTCAACACGCATGCGAACACACACTCAAAACACACGTGCACACACACACACACACACACACAACACAACACACACACTCACACACACCACACACACACACACACACACACACACACACACCACATCCACACTCTCTCTCTCTCTCTCTCTCTCTCAGACACACACACACTCTCTCTCTCTCTCTCCACACACACACACACACACACAACACAATATATATATATATATTATATATATATATACATACATACATACATACATACATACATACATACATACATTACATACATACATACATACATACATACATACATACATAAGAAGAACAAAACGAAGAATAAAAGAAGAGGAGGAAGAAGAAGACGAAGGAAAAGAAGAAGAAGCATCGTTTCTCTAAATTCCTCAAAGCAAGGAAAGCCGAGCTGACTTCATGTTTCAATTTCTAGTTTCCAGTTCCCAGTTCTATTCCTGTTTGTGGAGGCGGTCGGTTTGTTATTTGTCGACAGAGCGATAGAGTAACTCCCCCTGCTGTCAAGACTTCACACTTTCAACACCAGCATGCAGACAACTGCTACGTGATTCATCAGCTACGTCAGACGTAACCTTCTACCCAACTCCTGGGGGGTGGGGGGATGGGGGGGGGGGGGCTCAAATGACGTTCAGCCTCATTAGCTAAACAAAAGTCTTCTTTCTCTGCTGGTTTATTTTTCCCTACTGTCTCTTTTCTTCGTTGTTTCCATTTCTGTTTCTGTCATTTTCTATCCTTTAAACACGTCTTCTTCCCCACTCCCTCCCCTCCCCCCCCCCCCCCGAGTATTTGTTTTTCTCTCTCTCTCTCTCTCTCTCTCTCTCTCTCTCTCTCTCTCTCTCTCTCTCTCTCTTGTTCTTTGTTTTTGTTTGGTTGGTTGTTGTTCCCCTGTTACTGTTTTTGCGTTGTTTTAACACTGTAATTCATTTGCAATATCATCTAACTTTCACTTGTTTTAATGTATGTAGGTCAGCAACGGCAGATAAATTGGCATGTGTGTTAGTATCTATATCGCTGGAAAACAAGGTTTCATTTCATTACATCCTCTCTCTCTCTCTCTCTCTCTCTCTATATATATATATATATATATATATATATATATATATATATATATATATATGTTGTGTGTGTGTGTGTGTGTGTGTGTGTGTGTGTGTGTGTGTGTGTGTGTGTGTGTATGTATGTATGTATGTATGTATGTATGTATGTACGTATGTATGTATGTATGTAGAGTCTATGTATGTATGTATGTATGTATGTATGTATGTATGTATGTATGTATGTATGTATGTATATCTCCCTCTATCATAGTCTATGTGTGTGTGGTGTATGTAGGGTGTGTGTGTATTTGCCTGTCTGTGTCTGTCTGTCTGTCTATCTGTCTTGTCGTCTCTCTCTCTCTCTCTCTCTCTCTCTCTCTCTCTCTCTCTCTCTCTCTTCCTCTCTCTCTCTCTCTCTCTCTCTCTCTCCCCCCCCTTCGCTTTCCACCGGTCTTACTGACGGCACTCTCTCAAATCATAAACAAAAAGTTCGTGCACTGTCTCCATTCAGCCACATCCCTGGAAGTACAGAACCATAAACAAGAAGCAACAAAACACTTGTATCCGATCTGTGGGATAAAAACTGGAATGTGCCCTTTCCACTTCCTTTCATACTTCCTTCCTTCCATCCGTGAAGAATATCACGCAAGCCAGAACTTAATTAACACGCCGACTGCCGGGTTTGAAATTCACGACAAGCCTACGGGCTGTGAACCAGCATAACTTTTAGAGTATAAAATTACAGCATTTTTAACCAATTGACTCCCGCATCCTATATGCCCCTGCCAAAGCGCAATCCTTTGATTCCCTCATCCTATCCACCAACTTCCTGTTGGAAGCTGGCGGATAGGATGAGGAAATTAAAGGGTTAAGTTTTTCCTTTGCTAGCATGGTTGGCAATGCAGGATGCTGGTGGCAGGTGCGGGAATCAAATGGTTAAACTCTCCCCCCCCCCCCCCCCCCCCGGATTTTTTTCTCTCCTTCTAAACAGCCTCTTGATGTTTAAGTTCCGCCGAGTCAACTCTTTTATCCATCATTTTCCGCTCCTACCTGGAGTTTTGTTGTGTTGTTGTTGTTGTTGTTTGTTTGTTGTTGTTGTTGTTGTTGTTTGTTGTTGTTGTTGTTTTCTAATCGCACGTAGGGCGGCACGATCTGTTCGAACAAGACACCCTCGCAGGGACGGCTGACTTACACAACATACAGGTTTACACACGATACAACACAATCACGTGAAGCAAAAGTTACTTACTTTGAGCGGAATTCTAGCAACATTTATAGGCTATTTTATGAGGAAAGGGGAATTAGAGCACCTGGTCGCAACAGGAAAGTTGGAGGGAAACAGAACATCAGGTAGACCCAGGGAGAAAACATTGGACGGACTTCACGGTGGCTGAGGACAGACAGGGTGGAAGATGTACTTGCAGCGACAAGGGATAGATGCTTATGGAGGGCCTTGATCGCCAACGCCATGCGGCAGGGCACATGATGATGATGATGATCACGAACCCCGGTTTTTACACGGATTGTTTCCTCCACCATGGCCTTCATTATATTGTCTTTAACCCTTTAACTCCCTCACCCTGTCCTGCAGGAACCTGGTGGATAGGGTGAGAGAACCAAAGGGTTAAGTTTTTGGCAGTTGGTGGATTGGATGCTGGAGTTAAAGGGTTAAGCTTTCCTGCTTTTCTTGGATGTGTGTATCAACGCTGAATTGGCCACAGTGTGCAGGCGGTGTGTTGTTGTACTGTATGCATACCCCGTCTTTGGAATATAATGATGATCTTTTGGGTAAGAAAATAAACAGAGTTCCCTTGTGCCGTTGGGGTGTGTGAACAAAAGCACGTGTTGTACCAGGCAAAATTTTGTAGTTACAAAACGCTTTCCACTTAATAGGTTTAAACACACACACACACACACACACACACACACACACACACACACACACACACACACACACACACACACACCACACGCACCACACACATAAACACACACACGCACACAACAGTAATACACACACACACGGCATACAAACACACACACAACACCACAGCAGCACACACACTAATACACCAACCCCGATACACACCACCCCATCACTCACAACCAACACACTCACCACCTCAACAAACAAACAAACAAAAGACACATCTAAAAATAAACAAAGAAACAAACAGGACATGCACTCAACAAACTCAAACAAATCTAAAAAAACAAGCACACACCACAACAACACACACTTCAAACAAACAACACACACAAACACACACATCATACAAACATCAAACATCACACACACACACACACACACACACACACACACACACACACACACACACACACACACACACACACACACACACACACACACACACGTATACAGAAAACAAAAGCAATACGATAGATACAGTGCAGTACATGTAGAATAAGATATAAAAAAAATATAAAAGTAAGATTTTACCCATGTGGATTGCTTATGCACAGACTCACGGTATTCGCCATACTGACAATGAATCGTGGTGTACTGTGTATGGGTCACACGTTATTACATTATTTTTTCTTGACCCCTTCTGTGAAGAAACAACCTGGACTTTTCCCACTGTACCGGCCCACCTCATCTCCTAAAATAAACACACTAACCGATCATAGCCAATATTTTCTTCGTAACCAACGTGGATATAATCAAAGGACACAACTCTTGAGAATTATCTCCCATGTTGTGCAGAACTTCTCAAATCTAACACAGTTTACGCTACCCATTCAGCTAGCATAGAAGCAGATACAAAGTACAGAAACAGTAAGCTCAGAACACTCCTCAAAAAAGGAGCGCCCAAGCCTACCTTTATACTCTGCAACTACCCTACACACAACTAGAGAGAGGAGAGAAATACATACAATATATTGGTCTTATATTCAAGATTGACAAGTCTTTTATTCTTGAACTGACCAAACACACACACATAGACAACGTGGATAGAAACATACTGACTGATGGCTTGGAGCCCAATACTGTAGGTTAGTTGTGTTCTTGGTGTCACCTACAATTATGCCAATTCCCATCTTGTGTGTTGATGCAACACTGGCAAACAGAAGAAGAACAACAGAAGACATGTATTCTGCCAACACTGTGATCACGCCTGTCTGTGACTGACTGTGTCAGCTGGTAAAGAACGCACAAGTCTCGGTATGTTAGTTGTTGAAGCGTCGGGCTTTAGCCAAACTCAAGTCTTTACGTTTCGCCACTTGTAACACGTTCTGTGATTCCCACAGCACTTATCTAACTACTGCAAAACAACCTTGGTAAGATTTGGCTTGAAACAGACAGGGAAATTGAATGAATAATTTGGAATTTAAGAGCAGTATACCAAATTCAGATAACTCCTGTCTAAATAGTTCCACACGTGTCTGCCATCAATGACAAGCAGAAACTCTATATTCTGATCAGATTGACATTTCTGCTGTTAAGTGCTATAGCCTTCTATACTCCTATCTGTCATGTAGATGCTGCAAGGACCTCTAGGAGATAAGTACGGGGCATGACGCACACTGGGTATCTGTCTGCATCTGTCTGCACTGTCCACGATCTATAACTCAGGTGTGCACTAATAAACTGGTTACACACAGATATTTTCCGGCCGTTGGACAGCGCATAGGCCTATGTAAATATGCGTGA
Organism: Monoplex corrugatus; assembly: GCA_030674185.1. Classification (NCBI taxonomy): domain Eukaryota; kingdom Metazoa; phylum Mollusca; class Gastropoda; order Littorinimorpha; family Ranellidae; genus Monoplex; species Monoplex corrugatus. The sequence continues at coordinate 59,303,333 of JAPXFY010000025.1, forward strand.
ATATCCACTTTCAAGATCTAGACGTACGATGTATTTAAACATGTAACAATTAACAGCCATAAAACTCTGAAATTTGTTGATGCGGGTTTATAGCACGGATTCTTGCCGTGCTGTAATGAAATAAAACATTAACAAAGTAACCAGTTTGTTATTGTTATTGTTGTTTAAAGCCCAGCCGACTGCGCAGAGCCATATATGGGCTATAACCGCTTCAAAACATAGAAGACTTCAACAGGAAAAAAAAAAGAAAAAGAAAAAAGAAAAGAAAATTAAGTACACATATCAATGCATCCCCGCATGTAGTCTAAGGACATGCCCCCGCGTTGACTACTCCGTCCAATTTATCGAAGTAGCAAAGCATTGTTACGTGATTATTAACAAAGTCACCACATCAATAGTCAGTAGGTATAACCTCGGGCTTACATGCCGAAGACTGTGGGGTTTGATTCTGAGTACGCTCCATTTAAATCGCCCTTCTGAGTGTTCACTGTAAAGCTTGGTTAGTATAACTGTGTCACTGACAGGGGCATGACTTCACATGACCCTTATTAAAAGGAAAAATAATAAAACCTCACGGGTACACTTTAAAACCTTAAGTAAATCACACGTTATCTAATAAATCGCAATTACTGCAGAGAACTATTTACTGCACGTATCCTCCCGTAACACTACAGGTCAGAAAGATTTCCGTGAACGATAGCTAGCTAGGGCCAGTAGCAGGGACCAGCAACAGGAACCAGAACTTGCAGGTCGGAAAACAACCGAGGAGGGGATGGTCTGGTAAATTAACCAAAGAAAATAGTACCTACCATAGATGCTAGACTCTAGTCTCTTTGAGGGCTGGGAGCACTGGCCACAGACGGCAGATTGATGTGCTCAACGGTACCAGCCTGTACACAACAAAGAAAACCCGGTGGCTGTGGATGATACTGACAACACGGGCCCCTTCCATCTCCACACACACGATTTATTACCGTGCATCAACAGCATAAAATTCATGACTGTTACTGTTCTCTTTTATCATGTGCAGCCGCCTGCTCTGGACAAGTCTTCAGGACCTCATTATCCCTCTCCCATGCCTCTCATTACCACACAGGTGTTAGATGGAGAGGGCTGTAAAGGCGCCTGCACCTGCCTGTCTGCTTCTTTCTGCAAGCCAGTACCAATGGCTGCAATATGTACCAAGCACACACATACACAGCCCTAGGAAGATCCCGCCTTCCAATCTGACTCCACCGGTTCAATGGTCTCATAAAACTGTGTGTGTGGCCTCCAGTCCGTTCACCTAAAACAGGGTACCTAACTCCACCCAGCTGAAAATGGGTACATAAACCTGTTTATGGCTGAGGAAGGTAAAACAACGATGGAGAAAAATGGCACCACCTCCAATACTGACTCGGACAAAAGTTGAGATTACTATCATATCACTACGACTTCAGGACTGTAGAATAACTTTTTTGTATACACACAGAGCTGATGACCTACATACTGCACGCATAAGCTTAATAATGACTGTGGGATATACATACATACAAAAGGTCACGAATAACAAAGGCCAAGCCGTTACAGACTAATTATACATAGTGTATCTTGCTTGAGGTTACATCTTTTCCGCTTACTTCATCGTTCTTTCTTCTTTTAAATTAATCTGCCCACTGGTACCTTCTTGGCTGTCGTGGGACACAGAACCAAACAGAACAACACCGTAGGTACTACTACTGGTCTCTTTGATACAACTGACGGTCAGCAGTCAGCTTGAAAGTCTGAAGAGGAAAAACGCCGTATAACATGTCTCCTTCATATCGTTGATCCAGGTCTTCCTAGTCTGCCTCTCGCTTTAAATCTACAGTGTTTATGTTGTATGCGTTGTGAGTCAGCCGGTAGGGTTGCATTCTGGCCACAAGACCAATCGCTTAATTCTCTGTTGATGAATAATGATGATGGACTGGTGTTCCTCCCACCATTTCTCTGACTTGGTGTTTGGATCCTGTCGGGTTTACTAATTGTTGACAGCCCAACTTAAAACAACGCATCTCACAGATGGTAATTTTGTTCGCAGGGGTTTGTTCAAGGTCTAAGTTCTGGCACTAGTACGTCAGGGCAAAAATGAAAGTGGAAATAACGAGTTTGGTTTTAGTTTCAATAGGAATGTTGGTCTGTTTCAGCAATGAAGCCACACTTACAATTTACATTAATTTCTTGCTTTTTGGATTCTGGTTTCGATCTACCCGTCGAACCTTCCGTCTTCTGTGAAAACACTGCCGAGGTATTTGAATGCACTCGTTAATTTTTGTTTGAGTTTGGTGTAACTGACACTGATGTTAAGGCTACCTGATATTCGACTGATCTTCATCGTTTCAGAGTTGCTGATCCGACGTTCATTTTGATCTTTTGAAAAAAGTGATGCTCAAGTTGGTTGCATGTTCCCCTACTATTCCATCTTTTTCAAGAGCTAGGCTCTGATCGTCTGCAAATATCATCCCACTCAAAGATTTTGGGTCTGGGTTTGTTCCCTCTTGTGATTTTGTCCATGTACGAATATACTATAAACAATAGTGGAAATACAATGCAACTCTGTCTTCACACCGGATGTGACGAACTGGTGACTCTTTTAGTGAGGTGAGCGAACTGCTCTCATTCTGTTTGTATAGATGGGTCTGATGTGGTCTAACAGCTGGCCGTCGACCTTGTACAGTTCTAGAACTCTCCACATATTTTTTTCTTACCCGCTGGACGAGGCGGCAGGGAAGTTTTTAGTCCCGTTTTTATTATCCATTGTTTGGTGTCTGTGATCTGTTTGTGACCGTGCGTTCGTGCTTGCCATCTCTTACCCACTGGACGAGGCGGCAGGGAAGTTTTTAGTCCCGTTTTTATTATCCATTGTTTGGTGTCTGTGATTTGTCTGTGACCGTGCGTTCGCTCTTGACAAAGGCTAGTTGGCCGAAAATTTGCGCTTGTTTTGTTTTGTCTTGTTGGAGACGCGCTTATATTGGTTTTCTTGTTCTTCTGGTTTGTGTTTGCTTGGGCGCGGGCAGTCAGTCTTGTTTTGGATCTTGTAATATATTTACCCAGTCAAATGATTTTCCTGATCAACGAAGACAGTTGTTTTTTCACGGAGCTGTCTTAAAAAATATAGGGTCTGTGCACCCTTTTCTTTTCCTGAACCCATCAAGTATCTAACATGGCTTAAAAGTGATATTCTTCTGTACAAGCTAGTTTCTTTCGCTGCCTTTGTTGTTGTTTTTTTCAGATGGGAACTATTATTGCTTGTAACCAGTTTTGAGGGAGTTTTCTCTCTCCCTGTAAGCTGTTTGGAATATTGCTGTCGGCCATGTGATTTCCATATCGTCGTGTGCTAAGCTGTTTGGAATATTGCTGTCGGCCATGTGATTTCCATATCGTCGTGTGCTAAGCTGTTTGGAATATTGCTGTCGGCCATGTGATTTCCATATCGTCGTGTGCTAAGCTGTTTGGAATATTGCTGTCGGCCATGTGATTTCCATATCGTCGTGTGCTAAGCTGTTTGGAATATTGCTGTCGGCCATGTGATTTCCATATCGTCGTGTGCTAAGCTGTTTGGAATATTGCTGTCGGCCATGTGATTTCCATATCGTGTGTGCTAAGCTGTTTGGAATATTGCTGTCGGCCATGTGATTTCCATATCGTCGTGTGCTAAGCTGTTTGGAATATTGCTGTCGGCCATGTGATTTCCATATCGTCGTGTGCTAAGCTGTTTGGAATATTGCTGTCGGCCATGTGATTTCCATATCGTCGTGTGCTAAGCTGTTTGGAATATTGCTGTCGGCCATGTGATTTCCATATCGTCGTGTGCTAAGCTGTTTGGAATATTGCTGTCGGCCATGTGATTTCCATATCGTCGTGTGCTAAGCTGTTTGGAATATTGCTGTCGGCCATGTGATTTCCATATCGTCGTGTGCTAAGCTGTTTGGAATATTGCTGTCGGCCATGTGATTTCCATATCGTCGTGTGCTAAGCTGTTTGGAATATTGCTGTCGGCCATGTGATTTCCATATCGTCGTGTGCTAAGCTGTTTGGAATATTGCTGTCGGCCATGTGATTTCCATATCGTCGTGTGCTAAGCTGTTTGGAATATTGCTGTCGGCCATGTGATTTCCATATCGTCGTGTGCTAAGCTGTTTGGAATATTGCTGTCGGCCATGTGATTTCCATATCGTCGTGTGCTAAGCTGTTTGGAATATTGCTGTCGGCCATGTGATTTCCATATCGTCGTGTGCTAAGCTGTTTGGAATATTGCTGTCGGCCATGTGATTTCCATATCGTCGTGTGCTAAGCTGTTTGGAATATTGCTGTCGGCCATGTGATTTCCATATCGTCGTGTGCTAAGCTGTTTGGAATATTGCTGTCGGCCATGTGATTTCCATATCGTCGTGTGCTAAGCTGTTTGGAATATTGCTGTCGGCCATATGATTTCCATATCGTCGTGTGCTAAGCTGTTTGGAATATTGCTGTCGGCCATGTGATTTCCATATCGTCGTGTGCTAAGCTGTTTGGAATATTGCTGTCGGCCATGTGATTTCCATATCGTCGTGTGCTAAGATGGCTTGTTATTATCCAGTCTATTCCGGCTGATTTATATTTCAGGCTGATCTGCAATGTCTGCTGGAATTCTGGTTTCAAGGTTGTCAGTTCTTCTCCCACTATGGTGAATTAGCTGTGAATGGTGTGAGATGCACTTCCCTGATTGACTGGTTTCGGGAGCTGGCTGAATTTTCGGTTGCAGAATTGAAAATGAAAAAGCAAAATATATCTAGTACACATAACACACAATGAGCCACACTAACATTCAACCCAGTTCTTACAAACACACGACGTAGGCTTCATTGTAAAACGTTCTGCAGGTCACCAAACTCTGAATAGAGACTTTTCTGGGGGGGGGGGGGGGGGGGGGTAAACAAATCAAGAAAAAGGCCCAATGACAAACAAACAGGTGTTAAACAAACCAAGAAAAAGGCCCAATGACAAACAAACAGGTGTTAAACAAACCAAGAAAAAGGCCCAATGACAAACAAACAGGTGTTAAACAAACCAAGAAAAAGGCCCAATGACAAACAGGTGTTAAACAAACCAAGAAAAAGGCCCAATGACAAACAAACAGGTGTTAAACAAACCAACAAAACAGGCCCAATGACAAACAGGTGTTAAACAAACCAAGAAAAAGGCCCAATGACAAACAAACAGGTGTTAAACAAACCAAGAAAAAGGCCCAATGACAAACAGGTGTTAAACAAACCAAGAAAAAGGCCCAATGACAAACAAACAGGTGTTAAACAAACCAACAAAACAGGCCCAATGACAAACAGGTGTTAAACAAACCAAGAAAAAGGCCCAATGACAAACAAACAGGTGTTAAACAAACCAAGAAAAAGGCCCAATGACAAACAGGTGTTAAACAAACCAAGAAAAAGGCCCAATGACAAACAAACAGGTGTTAAACAAACCAACAAAACAGGCCCAATGACAAACAAACATGTGTTCAACAAACCAACCAATAGGCCCACAGACAAGCACACACGTGTTCAACAAACCAACAAACAGACCCAATGACAAACAAACATGTGTTCAACAAACCAACCAATAGGCCCACAGACAAGCACACACGTGTTCAACAAACCAAACACAATGACAAGCAAACACACACATGAGTGGACTTCATTCAATTCTAGCTGACACAGAAAGTCAGGCCTGGTCACTGCACACCATACTGCGTCGAATATTCTGGTGGTACTAAGTTTGATACAGAATGCAGGCCCCGTTACGCAACGGACTACCGACTGGAAGGTTGTTGGTTCGAATCCCCATCAGTCCCTTCAAAAATCAGTGTGGGATTTTTCGGCTCTACCCAGAGTTGGGAGTGCTATGGGGTCATTGGGAAGATTGGGATCACGCAGTCGAGTCTCATCCACTTCACGGATAGGTCACTGAGGGGGTTGCTCACGGATGCGTCAGTGAGGGGGTTGCTCAGATCTTCTGACAAGCACCAGTATCTGTATCTCTCGGACCTGGTTGACGCCAGGATATATTATAATAGCGTAGACGACATTCCTTAGCGTAGAGTACAGCCCTGTCACGCAGTCTCAATCATAGATGGAACATCAAGATTATCATCCTCATCGACATCATCATCATCGCATTGTAAAAAATACTATGCCAGCTTCTGTGGTCATTAAGGTGGCGTAGAAAATGGGACAAAAAAAGGTGAGCACAAAGGTAACCTCCCTGAGTGCCATGATCCTACTGAGGAAAAAAAAAGTCCCGTTACCACGGCCCGACCCATCTTGGCCGGAGGTTAGCGTTAAAGAAAAACACCATGGGTCTTTCATGTCATCGCTAGACGATTTTGGTGACACACATCACTTTATGGAAGTGTCAGAGCGTGCTTAATTCCCTTGGACATATTCTACATTCCAAATGCAACGAACCACATGGCGACTGTTATTTCCGTGACTTCACCCCACCCCCCAACTGTTTGTATTGCAACTGTTACATCACCGACACTGGTAACCTTAACAGTCTAGCTACGTAAGCACAGCTCACATTTTTGTCTAAGACCGCTGCTTTCCTTCTGCTGATGAAAATTTACAACTCCCATCAGTGAAAGAAGAATAATTATAAAATCGTCCACTTAATTTGATTCACAAGACATTTTGTCTGTTACTGTAAGCTCGAAAGGGGGAAAATGTCTATGCAATTTCTGCGAGACAGCGTTCTTATCTTGCTTAGGCAAATTTTAGCACAAAAAAGCATTTCTGCTTATGGAGTTTTAACGAGACAGCATTCTATCCTGCACTATGATTCACACAGCATTCTAACTAAGCTGATATACTTTGATTCTTCCTGTGCTTTAACTTTTCTAAACAGTTCCAGTGTGTATGGACATACAATGCAGTCTATTCACTTGTTTTACAGTGCAGTTCATCTCTGTTCAAAGCACAAAACAGATCCATGTTGTGTTGTATTCGTAAGCAGGTCAGACGCCGTATTATTATGTGCTGAGATGGGGAAGCCAGTGCTGTGGCGGTACGATACTTGAAAAGTAATATCAGAGGATCAAACTGTTGTTCTACAGGCCTACTCTCCCCCCCCCCCCCTCTAATCTACTCTCTCCCCCAGCCCATGATCAAGACTGCACATACACTCTTTCTGGTTTAAACATAACTTATTTCATCTATAAATCTCAACACAGCATTCAAAAATTATATATAAAAAAACATTTTTGCTGTACCGATGACTATGACAGATTAAAATTCTAATCGTGGCCTGATCTTAACCCTTTGATTCCAACCGTGGCCTGACCTTAACCCTTTGACTCCTTCACCCTATCTATTAGTATCCTGCATCGTAATTAATTATCTCCCTCCCAAGTCACGCAATCGAGCGTAGTTGCCAAACGGATGGGAGAACAGATTGGTGGTCTGGACCGACCGTTCAGCGTGCCCCCAGTCCAACCGGCTGTGAACGAGTGTCTGATATTGTTCACGGTTAAAAAAAAAAAGGTGAAGCAGCGGGGTGTGGGCACTACTCTAACAACGCTGGTCTGGTGACAAAATGAAATCTGTAAAACTACGCTCCTCAACGGCAGTTCAAAGTATTGGAATATCATTCCTCCTCTCCTCCTCCCTCCCCCCTCTCATACACAAATTTTTATGAAGAGGTGATAATGTTCCTGGCAAATGGATGATAGGTGACCAAGTTCGTGTCCTGAATGGAACACACCAGCCCAGTCCTCCCACAGATAACTGGGTACCTGTCCCTCTTTACAGATGAGGACGGTAAAGTGACCAGGGAAAGGAGATGGGCCCACATCTTGCTGACTCCGAGTTAAAAGTTGAAGTCTCCAAAATCTCATTCGCCAACGACCGCCCAAGTTCGAGGAAAGCTTAACCCGTTTTTATAAAGAGGAAGGCGGAGACTAATTCCCAATGGTGACCAAAACGTATGTCAACATAGCCATGTCCTTTCGGCCATGCACAGCCGCTGGTCCGACCTTCAGGGTGCAATCAAGTTTATCACTTCTGGGCACTCATTTCATGATTTGCATGCACAACTTTCGTCTTTCCTGTCTTCTGATATTCACCTTAAGTTTAATAATAAAAAAAAAAAAAGAAAAAAGTTTACACCCACCGCTCAAATGGACGCTATCTAGCTGACATTGTATGCCGGCGTACGTGTGTGTGCACGTGCCCGCATGCGCGTGGTATACGTTTGTTGTTTAGAAATATCAGAATTAAGGTACCTATCATTCATAATGATAGACTCACACAGATAAATCAAGACAGATACACAGACTGATAAACAGATGGATATAACCGATTTTCTGTGTATTAGGGACGTATTTTCACGCGTCAGACCAAGGTTGGGCACATGATAAATGGTGCACATAATTAGATTCAATGGTCCTATCTTCGGGTCTCAATCAACGGTCAAAAAAAGTAACATGATCAACATGAAAATTGATATCTCACCTCCTCCACCCCATCCCCACCCACCCAACTCCCATCACACCTTTCAGTTTCCGTTCTCATGATCTGCTCCGTGATTGGGATAAGCCCATTATGCACAAACACTACAAATGCCACGTGATGTACAGTGAGGTCAGGCTTAACCATGACGTCTTTCATACGCCTGTGCTCCAAGCCACACGTGCTGAGTTTTCAGGTACCACGAAACTAATGGGTTCTATGCTTCTTTGTTCGTTTTGTTCTGGTTTTTTTTGTTTGTTTGTTTGTTGTTTGTTTGTTTTTTGGGGGGGGGGGGTAATCACTGTCACAGGTAAGCCCTAAAAATCATGTCGGGCATTAAACAGATGTGAGAATACCAGTGCAGCTTGCCCATCGTGTGATAGTTATGCGCGATTTGGTATTCGTGTCTGTTGTAACACGTGTTACACACACAACCATTCTCAACTGCACACCTGATGTTTTTTGTTTTTCTTTCTCTCTTCTCTCTCTCTCTCTCTCTCTCTCTCTCTTTCTCTGTCTCTCTCTCTCTCCCTCTCTCTCTCTCTCTCTCTCTCTGTGTGGGGTGTGTGTGTGTGTGTGGTGTGTGTGGGGGTGTGTGTGTGTGTGTGGTGTGTGTGTGTTGTTGTGTGTGTGTGTGTGTGAAGCACTCCTTCATATCTGTCTGTCTATGTGTTAGGTGTGTGTGTGTGTGTGTGTGTGTGTGTGTGAAGCACTCCTTCATATCTGTCTGTCTATGTGTTAGGAAAGGTAGCATGTCACAGCGTTTTTGTCGTTATGCTAGTAGCGTTAAACTTGAAGCCGAGCATAGAATTAATGTGCTGTGCTATTTCTCCTCCATTTGTGCTATGCTATTTCTCCTCTAATTCGCCTTCCACTCTCACTGACGACAACAGAAACGTGGATGGGGAGAGGGAGGTCAGGGAGGGTGAATGAGACACTGACTTAGCTGTCGATGGCTTGTGTTTCTTTATCTCTAAAACGCAAACTTCAGGGCGTGTACTAAGGCCAAGTTTTGTCCTGTAGAATGGGAGTCAAGGTCAAGTAAATCACAACGCGGTGTAACTACAAGGCAGTTTGGACTGTTACGTACATCTACAAAACAAGATGATTAACAAGACGTGCTCCACGAAGGTAAGACAAGAACGTGTGTCGTCACGTGTCATGCGACAGTTTTCCTCACCCCCCCCCCTTCATGGTGTCATCGTTTACAGGTAAATCCGTTGTAAATCCACATCTGACTGTGCACTTCTCTTACTGTGGGTTTTGTGACACGCTGTTTCACACAGTTTGACACACGTGAGACCTGTTAGTGCATAAACCCCTTCGTGTTGCCTATGCACGCAGAACATTAAGTCATCATCATCATCATCAGGTGCCCTGACGCATGGCGTTGGCGACCATGGACTTCCAACCATCTCTATCTCTCGTTGCCCCTAGCATGTTCCCCACCCTCCTCATCCCCAGCCACTCTGTAAGTCCGTCCAGCATTCTCTCCCTGGGTCTACCTGGTGCTCTCTTTCCCTCCAGCTTTCCCGTTGTGACCAGGTGCTCCAAATCCCCCTTCCTCATAAAATGGCCTATGCTTGTCTTTTCCTAGTAAGTAAGCTCGTTAAAAATCCTGTCTGTCAGTGTCAATGTCCAGTAACTTTAGGAAACACCCAGCAAGCATGACCACCGGAGACGGAGTATGCAGACTGTGCAGCAACATACCGCCTGCACAGTGTGGGCGAAAACACATCCGTAAAAAATCCCATCGCTGAATGAGGGGGGTGTAAGGAGGGGGGAGACAGGTTGTATGTATGTTTTCTTTATATCGTTGTTGTGACACATGTTTCATAATAGCTTATATTACCTTGGAAACTTATTTTAGTAGATGTACGTCTAACTGCACCTTTGCTCTTTGCAATCGAGTAAAAAAAATTATTCTGTTTTCTCGAGACATAAAGTAATCTGTACTGTCGTTCTTGTGACCAGTTTCCTGTTGCTAGAATATATAATTTGATACGTAATATACATAATTATACTGTCTGTACTGGTGACAGGATGTGTCTGTACAGCCGGACACAGTCACCTGTCGTTATCAACTATACATAATTATACTGTCTGTACTGGTGACAGGATGTGCTCTGTACAGCCAGACATACAGTACCTGTCGTTATCAACTATACATAATTATACTGTCTGTACTGGTGACAGGATGTGCTCTGTACAGCCAGACATACAGTCACCTGTCGTTATCAACTATACATAATTATACTGTCTGTACTGGTGACAGGATGTGCTCTGTACAGCCAGACATACAGTCACCTGTCGTTATCAACTATACATAATTATACTGTCTGTACTGGTGACAGGATGTGCTCTTACAGCCGGACATAGTCACCTGTCGTTATCAACTAACATAATTATACTGTCTGTACTGGTGACATGATGTCTCTGTACAGCCAGACATACAGTACCTGTCGTTATCAACTACACATAATTATACTGTCTGTACTGGTGACATAATGTACTCTGTACAGCCAGACATACAGTCACCTGTCGTTATCAACTACACATAATTATACTGTCTGTACTGGTGACAGGATGTGCTCTGTACAGCCGGACATAGTCACCTGTCGTTATCAACTATACATAATTATACTGTCTGTACTGGTGACATGATGTGCTCTGTACAGCCAGACATACAGTCACCTGTCGTTATCAACTACACATAATTATACTGTCTGTACTGGTGACAGGATGTACTCTGTACAGCCAGACATACAGTCACCTGTCGTTATCAACTACACATAATTATACTGTCTATACTGGTGACATGATGTGTTCTGTACAGCCGAATACAGTTACCTGTCGTTATCAACTATACTAATTATATGTCTGTACTGGTGACAGGATGTGCTCTATACAGCCGCTTCTATGACACTGTTACCCATTAACTATCGCTTTCGTGA
>JAPXFY010000025.1:59317287-59342287 GCA_030674185.1 Monoplex corrugatus
AAACCGTCAATGTCAATCTCTCTCTCTCTCTCTCTCTCTCTCTCTCTCTCTCTCTCTCTCTCTCTCCCTCTCTCTCTCTCTCTCTACTCTCTCTCTCTCTCTCTCTCCCTTTTCTCTCTCTCTCTCTCCTCTCTCGTCACTTCTCATTCTCGTCTCTCTCTCATCTCTCACTGGTCAACCTCACGAAGGGTCACGTGGTGGCTATGTACGTACCTGTCCTCATTTCACCGGTCCAGACCACCCTCACAGCTATTGCACGTGACCTGTCTGCTGCACTCTCACAACTCTCTGTCATTGTCACCGCCAGACAGCATCTGGCCCTCTGTTGGCTCGTTACTCATATTGTCACTTAACTCACTTTTTTTCACAACACAATAGACTTGATATACACGTATATGTTGTACTTTGTTCACAATTTACAGCAGTTTTTGTTTGTTATCGAACTTTCCAGTCTCTCTTTTGCCGTAGTTCTTCTCAAGTCCAGAACATGTCGCACACGAGATTTCAGTTCAACGTCGATCCCGAAGGCTAGCAAGCAGACCACACTCAAGTCTCGTGGAGGAAGGAAAGGAAGAAAATCCCTGTCCAACCAGGACTCGAACTTTCCCAGGGACCTCTCACTTCCCTGGCAGGTACTCTAACCACTGGGCTACCACCACACTTATTTTCCTTCACGATAATCTGGCGTATACAGTATATATTTACATACGTAATCAGTGCCGCTCTCAGACCCGGAGCTGAATCCAAATTTTGGCAGGAACAGTAATCTAACTACCACTGTTTCCCTTCAGGTCCGTATTTGTCCGGCACATCCAGCTGGATACCTTTCAACACAGACCAGTTTATTATTTCATTCCCCACACCCCACACCCCACTCCATCCCGCCACGTGACCTTCAGGAGGTCACCTGGTCGAGCACTGAATGTGTACGGCGCGGGTTGCGGCCAGCTCCAACGAAGTTTTTGTTTGTACATACTGTGAATGAATGAGCATTGCTTCTGCTGGAAGCTTGTAGCTACAGCACGAGTTGAAATCCAAACACAAAACAACAATCGAGAAATAGCTGTTTTTCCAGTCTTTCAGCTGAATTAAACCATTGTGATCATAAGAGGTGCGGGGGTGATAGATGTTTGTATGCTTAAAAGTATTAAACGAAGGACAAAAGGAGTGGATAGATGTTTATATTGAAGGCCGAAGGCCGAAATGGACAGTGGGTTGTCCGAGTTGTTTGGGCAGTACACTAGAGGGGCAATCAGGCAGTCTTTGATCACAACAGTACACTGTAGGTTTACTGAGCCAGTGTCCCCGCTCCCCTTCTCTTTCACACTCAGTGCTCTTTGAAGAAGTGTCTAGGACATCGTCCCGGACCCCCTCATTTTTTTCGGCTTAACCCTTTCACTCCCGCACCCTATCCAACAACTGCAAAAACTTAACCCTTTCACTCCCTTACCCTATCCACCACAAAACTTAATCCTGGTGGACAGAGTGAGGGAGTCAAAGGGTTTCAGTTCTTGCTTTGATGGCCAGGTTGGCAATGCAGGATGGCGGCGGACAAAGTGCAGGAGTCAAAGGGTTAAGTGTTTCACGACGTCAACATAATTAGACGTAGTCCTGACCAAGCTTTACCTCTAGCGCAGTCCAGCCGACCACCCTGGTCTCCAGACCAAATTCTTTTTCATTACAACTAACACATGACTTGACACGACGTAAAATACTACAGCAATGATCCATGGAACTACCTGAATACACAACCAACATAAATAACATATGCTGGAGTCGCCAAACATACCGCTGAACCCTTTGACCACCATACCCTGTCCACCAGCATCCTGCATCGTCAACCATAGTAGCAGAGCAAAAATTTCACCCTTTGACTCCCTCACCTGCAGGAAGCTGGTGGATAGGGTGAGGGTACCAAAGGGTTAAGTGGATAAAGGATCAACTTCGTTCTCGGTGATACTCGTACCTTCCGCATACCATCCTGTCGCACTAAAACCTAGGGTCAACGCTCCTTTTCCTATCAGGCCCCTGTAATCTGGAATCAGCTCCCTGTCTCTGTTCGCCACTCTGCAACTCTCACTTCTTTCAAGTCCTCTCTGAAAACACCATCTCTTCCAGTCCCTCTCATGATACTTATAAAGACTCTACCACTAACTTCCCAAATCCCCCCTTGTGTCTTTTGAGCCTTGAATGTCGGCTTGTGTTGTGTGTGATGTGTGTGTGTGTGTGTGTGTGTGTGTGTGTGTGTGTGTGTGTGTGTGTGTGTGTGTGTGTGTGTGTGTGTGTGTGTGTGTGTGTGTGTGTGTGTGTGTGTGTGTGTGTGTGTTTGGTTGTGTCTGCGTGATACCTGTAAGCGCTTAGGGCTCTTGTTTTCATCAGATTAGGCGCTATATAAATGCTCTTTATTATTATTATTATTATTATTATTATTATAAAGTGCGGGAGTCAAAGGGTTTAATTAATGTACTAAATTAATGTACTATCTCCGGATTGTAAGAAAACCAATACGCTTGTCTATATACCTCCCCCCCCCCCCCCTTCTTTTTTATTAAAAAATGAAAAGGCCAGATTGGTGAACAATGTACTGCAGAATAGACAACATTTTCATATACCAGTGTCTATTTATCACTACCTCCTTTGTCATCAAGACTAAACAAACAGTGTATCAAGCATCACAAAACCGTAGAGAGGCTTTCTGGAAAACATACATGTGTATGTCGGTGGATATACCTATCTGGTTTTACAACAGAAAGAGAGGTGGTGCGTGCGTGCGTTCGTGTGTGTGTGTGTGTGTCTGTGTGTGTGTGTGTGTGTGTGTGTGTGTGTGTTCACGCGCGCGCGTGTGTATGCGTGTGTTTGTGTGTATGAGCGCGCATGTGTGTATATGCGTGTGTTTGTGTGAGTGAGCGCGCATGTGTGTGTTTTGTGTGTGTGTGTGCATGTGTGTGTGCGCACGCGCGTTTTATTGTGTGTGTGTGTGTGGCGCGCGCGCGCGTGCGCATTTGTGTGTGCGTGCGAATTAACCCTTTGACTCCTGCACCCTATCAACCATCATCAAAACATTTAATGGTGGATAAGGTAAGGGAGTCAAAGGGTTAACACACGTGAAACATACACCTCAGTGTTAGGGTATAAAACGCCGCCAAGTTTGAGATGATAGGCCCCAAACAGAACGAAACACAGCTCCATGTACACCGGCAAGAATTGCCGTACCAGTCAGTACCTGTAAATAAAATCGTTCCTCGATCCCGCCCTCCGATATACCGGCGACTGCTGACGACAACGTCGGCATGCATAAGGCTACTGTCATATCTGTTCAACAGCATTGGTCCATAGTTGGGTACTTCATACACTGTCACTGTTATTTTTGTTTTAAAGCCCAGCCGGCTGCGTTGAGCCATATCAGGGCTAAACCGTTTCAAAACATACACAATACTTCAACAGGAAAAAAAAAGAAAACAAAAGAAAATTAAGTACACATATTAATGTATTCGCGCACATGATCTAAGGAGATGCCACTGGTGTTGACTAATCTGTCCAATTTATCACACAGGGGATTTAAGAAAACATACCTGAATACAAATTGAAACATAACTAAGGAAATAAGGCATGTATAAGAACAGGCTTATAAATTACCTTAAAGTGCTTCCGCATATCTCATTTCCCTAGAGCCAAAAATGCACTTAATACATGTGCCCAGTTATCAAGTCATAAGACGTTATCGAACACATGCAGGTGAATGGACCAGCAAGGAGAAATGACAGAAAGCAAAGGAGGAAGAAAGAAACAGGGAGACTGACAGAAAAGAAGAAATTTCTAGCAGAAAATTTCAAGAAAGTGGGGATACTATTTATACTGAAAGGGCCCCGGGCATCCCCACGGGAGTGAGTTTATACACTGAAACAGATCCAACACACACACACACAACACACACACACAACACACAAAACACACACACACACAAACACACACACGCGCAAGCACGCACGCATGCACGTAACACACCACACACGCACACACACACGCACGCACGCACACGCATGCACGCACGCACGCACGCACACACACACGCACCACCACGCACGCACGCACCACGCACACACGCAAGCACGCAGGCACGCACGCAGGCACGCACGCATGCACGTACACACACACACACGCACGCACACACACACACACACACATACACACACACATACACATACACACACACGCACACATACACACACACACGCAACACACACACACACACACACACACACACACACACACACACACATACACACACACACACGAAAGAGAGAGAAAGGTAAAGTGAACATAGAAGTGAGATGAGGTGAGCGAGAGAACTGCGGCGGGCTCTCTCTTCCCATGATGATAACAGCTGACCTTTCTCCCCTCCCTTCACAGCAACACACACACACACAGTTCTCTCCACTTGGCCTTAAAGAGCCGTCAGTTTGCTCCCTTTTGCTGCCTTGTCGGTTGGTGGTTGCGAGCAGCACGAAATGCTGCATCAACACCTATCGCAGCCATCATGACAAAACCAACCCACAAGGGTGAACACTACACCCTTAAAACAGTTATGCCTTGTGTTTGCTGTGTTGTTCACATTTCACTATCATTGCAAAGTTGCAGCGATCAGTGTTATTTTCCGTACTGTTTTACACCTAACGGCATACCATCGACTATTGGTAGTCTGTGCTCACGCGCGCGCGCGCGCACGCACACACACTCTCACACACACACACACACACACACACACACACACACACATACACACAGGTGTACACACACATACGGTGTACACACACATACACACAAGTGTACACACCCCACACACGCCTAAATGGTATTATTCAGAAATGGAATTAAGGCTTACTAGGTCCAGATTCCTTTGTGCCTGTTTTCAATTCTTGACACTGGCGGTCACTAGCCCTTACGAACAGCGGTGTTATGGAAGGTGATAATTATCATCATAACGAGATACTACCATCTGATACTTTTGGGGAGTGAGGAAACCAACCGGTGGCCTATTAGCGCCTGAAGAGTGCGTATGCCTGAAATGCGGATTTTCGCTGTGAAAACTCGTCTCATCTCGTCTTGACGCTAGCAGTTTCCCATACTACGTGCCTCATACTGCGTGCACGCTATTGCCACCCACCAAAGAGGGTACCGTAGGCAGCATTCTCTTTGCATCCACTTATCCCCTCTTCCCTTGCACATGATGCCATCTTGGCATAACGGTGAGATGTGCCCTTTCTATGTTCCCCTTTTTGCCGTACTAACGTGTAGTCAGAGTAATTGAGACTTTTATCTTCTATTGAAGTTTTGACTTTCAGTTTCAGTTTGAAGGGTTCCGTGTGAAAATGGCATGTCTGTCTTCGTCGTCCCTTTCGTGATACATCGTTCTGGCAGTTATTCTTTGGACTTTGCTCTGAATGGAGGTAGAGCGTGCGGTTGATACCATATGCGCTACGCCACAAACACCATGTGATGAAATACAAAATATACATGGCAGATTGGGGACAGTCCAATTCGCCTCTTCCCATTTCGCTATTCCAGATACGCCATTTTCCATTTCGCCATAATGCAAAATGCTACGTTACTGATGTCCCATTTCCACACACACACACGCACGCACGTACACCACACACACACACACACACACACACACACACACACACACACACCACCACAACACACACACACACACACACACCACACACCACACACACAGACAAGCACGCACAACACGGGTTCGAGTCTGTCTCGACAAAACCTAAATACGTACAACTCCAGTTCACCCAGCTGTGAATGGTTACCTGACACTGTTGGGTGTTGGGGAATGTGAAGCAGCGAGGAAGAGAAGGTGGGCATCACCCTCATCATGCTGGCTCACAGAAACGTAGTCTTCATCACCTCACTTTCTATGATATTAAGCCTAATGGGACAGTCTTTACCTCTTTGTAGTGTACTTCCTGCAGTTTACTTCCCTTTTACAGATGAATCCACCCAGAACAGTCATCATTCGCTGAAGGGCTTGATGCTCTGGGCCTTTTAGCCGACCAGCTGGTTGACTGGTGTATTATGTGATCAAGCTTGTATATGACTTACTTTGACTTAGCTCTTTTTACAACTTGTAGAACATTAGTTCTTTTTACAACTTGTAGAACGTTAGCTCTTTTTACAACTTGTAGAACGTTAGCTCTTTTTACAACTTGTAGAACATTAGTTCTTTTTACAACTTGTAGAACATTAGTTTCTTTTTTACAACTTGTAGAACATTAGTCTTTTTACACTTATGTTCTTTTTACAACTTGTAGAACATTAGTCTTTTTACAAAATACTTTAGAACATTAGCTCTTTTTACAACTTGTAGAACATTAGTCTTTTTACAACTTGTAGAACATTAGTTCTTTTTACAACTTGTAGAACATTAGTTCTTTTTACAACTTGTAGAACATTAGTTCTTTTTACAACTTGTAGAACATTAGTTCTTTTTACAACTTGTAGAACATTAGCTCTTTTTACAACTTGTAGAACATTAGCTCTTTTTACAACTTGTAGAACATTAGTTCTTTTTACAACTTGTAGAACATAACTTCTAGAGTCCTCCTCCAGCTTTTGCAATGTCGGGAGGACGGAGGGGGAGAGGGGTGGTCATCTTGAACTGTATTTTCCCTCTGGGTTTGTTTCAGACCATCAACGCAGTGTCGGTCACATGGATGAACATTTTGGTACGTATTGGTTAACAACCATGATGAACTTTTTGTAGTAGTCAACGAGTCAAGTGGCGGTTAATGAGAAAGTGTGCATGTGTGTTGTGTGTGTGTTGTTTGTTTGTTTGTTTGTGTTGTGTGTGGTGTGTGTGTGTGGTGTGTTGTTGTGTGTGTGTGTGTGTGTGTGTGTGTGTGTGTGTGTTGTGTGTGTGTGTTTGTTTGTTTTGTGTGTGTGTGTGTGTATGAGTGAGAGAGAGTGTGTGTGTGTGTGTGTGAGTGGTGTGTGTGTGTGGAGTGTGTGTGTGTGTGTATGTGTGTGTGTGTATGTGTGTTGTGTGTGTGTGTATGTGTGTATGTGTGTGAATGTGTTTGATTGTGTGTGTGTGTGTGTACATGTATGTGTAGTGAGTGAGTGAGTGTGTGTGTGTGTATGTGTGTCGCGCACGCATGTGTGTGTGTTGTGTGTACACGTGCGTGTGCCGCTGAGCGTGCAGGCATATTTCTATGGACACTTTTGTATGTATGTGTGTGAGTGTGAGTGTATACATAGATGTATGTATGCATACCTTTGCCCGCGTGCTTGAGAAAGAGAGACAGACAGACAGACAGACAGAGAAAAGAAAGGTCGGGGAGAGGGATGGAGGAAGACAGACGGCAGAACGGTACAGTCCTAAATCCCCTTATTTCAAACGTAAGTGAACACATACCACCTTTCTACAATTCCCTCATCCCACGTTATACCCCATCCACCCATTATAAGGTCACCGTCTATCCATCTACCCATTCACCATTTGCCTGCCCGCCTGCCTGCCAGACAAGTGCCGGTAAGTCAGGTATCATCAAGGTCATCTTCAGAGAAAGGTGAACTTGACGAGAGTGGCACAATACAGTGCCCACCTTAAGGCCCTAGGGCATGTTGCACACACGCCAACAGGTAGCGAGTGAAGCTAAGGGTGGTGTTACACTGACATTTATCGCGGCAAGTGAAACGAGATTTTTACCTTGCGTGGCGAGACACCTTTTCAAAAGGTAGTTTTGCAACAGACAGCCTTAGAGATGACACAGCTTTCCAAGAACTGGTTTTGCTACAGACTGTCTTAGATCAACAAAAGAAAGCTGAAATACGCAGACCATGCAATCAGAAACACCAAAACAGATTTGATATCAACGGTCCTGCAGGGGACAGTTGAGACGAGGAGAAGAAAGGGACTACTGCACACCTCTTAAGTCAACAACATCGCTGAAGTCTGTGGTCTGGAGATCCAGGAGGTCGCCCACAGATGTCTCAATCGTGTGACCTGGAGAAGACTTGTGATGTCGAGCGTGGCTCCTACTGCAGACCCTGGCGAGGGAGAGAGGGGAGGGGGGGGGCCATAGAGATGAGACACCTTTTCAAAAACTTGTTTTAATACAGCTTCCTTAGAGATCAACTCCCCGTGACAATTTCCGTTTTAAATGTTTTCGCCCATACCTGACCGCTCACACAGCAAACTCACTGGTCTGTGCTTTTGTCCTATCAAAATAAGCTAGTGCAGTTCTCTTCTTTCTAGCTGCCCTCAGCATGTTCTTGGCAAACTATACAAAGGTTCAAAATCCTGCTGCAAGACTACATGTAGTTATGAAGACTTGCAAATATGATCATATTCAGCCCTTTGTTTACAAATTTCATGGGCTCTCAATCCAAGCCTCGATGGATTTTAAGCCCTCAGCTGTCCTCACCGTTTACACTCCTAGACAGCTCCTGATAAATGCGTTATCTATGTTCCACATGTAAAGACTAAAACCTTCCCTAAAGGTTCTTTAACGTGGTGTTAGCCCTGATATGGCTCTAGCAGTCGGCTGGGCTAAAAGCAATATGAACCTTGAACCTTGAACCTTGAAGGTTCATTCCGTTTCCATGCACCACAACAGTGGAACGTTTTTTCCTCAGATATTTCTCATTTGCAGTTTGTTTCATCTTAACTATTCACACACTACTATTACCAGCATTAGTCCTACAGTCCGCACTGTACTCGAACGAATCGTTATCTGGATAATGCTATTTGTGTTCTGTCATAGAATTTGTAAGCCTATGTCATATGTGTGTTCGCCGACTTAATCTTTGTGTGGCTCCTTGTCTGTCTGCGTGCATGCGTACGTACATGAGCATCTGTACGTCTATCTGTGTGTGTCTATGTGTTTGTGTAAGCATACAGATCACAACAAATGAGTGATTAGCTAACCTTGTCAGCAGTCACTTACTATGTGACTGATGACTCTCCACTCCTCTGTGCGTATGCACATGACAAACGGCAGGCTTTCAGTAAAGAAGTTAGGACTGAAGGCAGGGGGGACATTGTTCCCCACAGCTACGATGTTGCCTCGTCAGACGTTACGACAAACACACAGCTGTTTGATAAACAACGGGACAAAAAGCCCAGACTTGTTCAGAACAGAAATGTGCACGTTGAGTAAGAAAGACTTAAATGATTGTGCAGTTCTTTGGCATACAGAATAACACAACACACAGGCTTTGAGCTGTTCTTGCCCAGTCACAGTGAAACTGCTTGATTCAGTGTCAACGTTGAGGGATTACACTGCACGCATCAAACATAAGCCGCATAACCCCATTATAAAAAGTGTGGTAGCAAAACTACTGGAAGAAACCATACAAAGGACTGGACTGGGCGGGAAAGTGTTTTCTGCTAAGGTGTTTCACCCAACAGGGGCGACGCCTGCTGTGTGATCAATGGCCTTGATCCACACAGGCTATACAGAAGATCCATAGACGGAAAAGTACTGATGTATTCTTTCAGTGCTCAT
Source organism: Monoplex corrugatus (assembly GCA_030674185.1). NCBI lineage: Eukaryota > Metazoa > Mollusca > Gastropoda > Littorinimorpha > Ranellidae > Monoplex > Monoplex corrugatus. The sequence goes on from JAPXFY010000025.1 coordinate 59,326,812, forward strand.
TCACAAATACCAGCTGAGTTTGTTGACAAAATTATTTACAGTGAATGCATGTGGGGAACTGGACCAATGGATCCAGCTGAACTAGCAGTGTGAGGAGAAGAACTCGTTCTTTTCATGTCGGTTTTGACCGATAAAGGGGCTTGCTTCCTGGAATGTTCATCATTATTATTAGAAGTAGTAGTACTAGTAGTAGTAGTACTGGTAGCAATAGTAGTATCATTATAAGTAGAAGTAGTAGTAGTAGTAGTGTTACTATATCACTATTTTTTGTTGATTTACGTTTTTATGTATAACATTTTATGTAAGGTGAAAAGTCCTTAAGACTTGCTTTGTGAATTGTTGGGCTGTATAAATTTTCATTATTATAATTATCTTTATTATGACCACTATCGCACATCACCTGCACTATCGCACATCACCTGCACTATCGCACATCACCTGAAGCACTCATAATCTATCTGATCACAAAAATAATTGTTCTTGTTGTTGTTGTTATTGTTTTTGTTCTTCTTCTTCTTCTTCTTGTTTTCAGCTTCACTGAACCGAAAAACCTTTACAACATAGCAGGCAACGACAGACACAGATTATCAACCAACAAGAAACAGACTGACAGAAATAAATCTGTAAAAGTAATGTTTTCAGTGGCTAAAAACTGAAAATAATGATAACAACAATAATGGATCTAGACACAAAAACAAATATAGCCTTATGCTCCTTGCATATTACTTCTCTTTTTCTTTTCAAAAGAAATTATGTCACGTGGGATCAGCGCCTACAGCAGTCTATAAGTGCAAATCTTTTAGAAGTACTCATGTTTGAGTTGAAGGCAGTCGTGTTTCTATTGGAACCAGAAAAAAAACACGAACATAGAATCAGAACGCGTATTTAATACAACCAGGTTTTTGTTTTTAAAACGGCACATTTTTCGATAGTCAAATTACGAAATTTTCGATAAGCTGTGATTCTTTTCTTTTACAACATAATATGTAGATCGCTGCACTTTTTGCTCTCTCTCTCTCTCTCTCTCTCTCTCTCTCTCTCTCTCTCTCTCTCTCTCTCTCTCTCTCTCTCTCTCTCTCCCTCCTCGCTCGCTCGCTCGCTCGCTCGCTCCCACCAAGATTCTGATAGTTATTAACAGTGCATAAAGGAAAGAAAACAGCTTCGTCATATGATAATACACGTCAAGCAAGAGTAGAAGACTGATCTCCCTTTGTCTAGCAAACCTTTCTGTGTGTTAACTGTTGCTTTGTTTGCTTACTCGGCAGTGGCATTCCTCATGGCTACATGTCTTGCTTGGCCTGTATGAATGCAACACATCTCAGTAGATTGCCAGACCATCATTCCCCAATCTTCATCACGCCGCGTGCACGCGCAGGTACATGTACATCATCAGGAAGAGCAGAAGATGTGGTGGTTGGAGGGAAGGTGGGTGGAGATGGCGGTAGGTATGTAAGACTACTAAGTTTCACGTTCCTGGTTTTTTTGTTTTTTTCCAATATTTTTTGGTTGTTGTTTTTCTCAACTTTTTAAAAAGTTTTTACCTCCCCTCCCCCCCCCCCCCCCCCGTCTCTTTTTTTTTTTTGGGGGGTGGGGGGTTCTTTTGTTTGGATTTATTTTGTTGGGTTGCTTTCTCTCTCTTTTTTTTTTTTTATTGTATCGAGAGTGTGTGTGTGTGTGTGTGTGTGTGTGTGTGTGTGTGTGTCTGTCTGTCTGTCTGTCTGTCTGTCTGTCTGTCTGTCTGTCTGTCTGCTGAAGTGTGGTGTGGTGTATTATGGTGTGATGATCGTACAGCTGACGTCAGCATTTTTGGGTTTACAAGGAAACCCAAAATAATTTTCTTCATCATCATCATCATCATCATCATCATCAAATTGCCACTCCCAAAACTGTTATAGTAATTTCAAACAGTGCTTTGCAAACGTCCCAAAACAATGATACACATCGGTGCGAAAGACATCTGTTTTCTAACAGTTGATATCCATCTTCTAATGTGTGGGCAAAACAGCGAAGTGCAGGATGGTGGTCGAGGGATGGGGGTGGCGGTGGAGAGCGCACGGTTTAACGATTTATGGGTGGGGGGGGGGTGGGGGAGAGAGGGTTCCGGTAAACGGACTGTTCTCCACACCAGTACGAGTACATAACGGCTACCCATGTACCCATGCCGATGTGCGGAAAGGCGGCAGGCGGCCAAAACAGGCAAAAATAGCTGAACTCACCCACGACCCTAACACCGCACATCGCTGGTTAAGTAACGGTCGCCGCTTCGTAACCTTATCATAATAATGAATAATTGAGGTTTAAACAGGAGCCTCCTTTTTCCGCCGCCACCCCCCTCCCCCCCCCCTTCTCTCTCTGTCTGTTTGTCTCTCTCTCTCATCACACACACACACACACACACACACACACACACACACCACACACAAAGAACACACACACACAACACACACACACACACACACACACACACACACACACACACACACACACACACACACACACACACATCTGTTGTACTATTTCGGACTGGTCCCACACAACGCATAACCTACACGACACAATGCTGACAGAAGCACAATCCCGCTCTCTGTATATTCTGAAATAACATTCTGGAGAGGGTTAGATAAAAGAGACGTGTTTACATCTACAGAGGAGAGAGAGAGAGAGAGAGAGAGAGAGAGAGAGAGAGAGAGAGAGAGAGACAGACAGACAGACAGACAGACAGACAGAGACAGACAAGACAGACAGAGAGACAGACAGAGAAGACAGGAACAAAGAGAGAGAGAAAGAGAGAGAGACAGAGAGACAGACAGAGAGATTGAGCGAGAAAGGAAGAAACAGAGGGAGAGACAGACAGACAGAGACACAGAGAGAAACAGAGATAAAGAGAGAGACAGAAAGAGAGAGACAGAGAGACAAAGACAGAGACAAACAGAGAGAGAGACAGAGACAGACAGGCAGGCAGGCAGAATGAGAGAGAGAGAAAGACAGAGAGACAGACAGACAGAGAGAGAGACAGGCAGACACTGAGAGACACAGACAGACAGAAAAAGAAAGAACGACAGACAGAGAAAGAAAGAGAGAGACAGAGACAGAGAGAGAGACAGACAGACAGACAGACAGAGAGAGAGACACACACAAAGACAGACAGAGATAGAGAGAGAGAGCATAGTGGATTGTTGCAGGAGTTCAGGTCCAGACAACTGTGAAATCTGATTAAGAATCGTCTTGTAAGACTGAATACTGCTAAACGTTTTCATCTTTCTTTCGGCTCCTGCCCAAAATCGGCTGAGTGTGCAAAAAGTGCTGGGTGGAAAACCTGGGTCTGTACGGTTATTCTTTTGTTGTTGTTTGTGTTGAATTAGTCGTTCTGTCGTTGTGTGTTGTTGTTGTTGTTGTGTTGTTGTTCTAGTGTGTGGATTGTGTGTTCATTGTTGTTGTATTGATCCCATTATGTTGTGCTTGCTTCTGTGTTGTTGTTGTTGATGTTAGTGTGTTGTGTTGTGTGTGTGTGGTGTGTGTGTGTGTGTGTGTGTGTGGTGTGTGTGTGTGTGTGTGTTGTGTGTGTGATGTTATTTGGTTTATTGAGTCCTGACATATTTTTGTGCTTGCTGCATTGTCGTTGTTGTTGTTGATGTTGTGTGTGTGTGTGTGTGTGTGTGTATTGGTATTGAATCTGATTTTTGTGTGCTTGCATTGTCGTTGTTGTGTTGTTGATGTTAGTGTGTGTGTGTGTGTTATTTGGTATTGAATCCTGACATATTTTTGTGCTTGCTTGCTTGTCGTTGTTGTTGTTGATGTTAGTGTGTGTGTGTGTGTGTGTGTGTGTGTGTGTATGTTATTGGTATTGAGTCTGACATATTTTTGTGCTTGCTGCATTGTCGTTGTGTTGTTGTGTGTGTGTGTGTGTGTGTGTGTTTTGGTATTGAATCCTGACATATTTTTGTGCTCGCTTCATTGTGTTGTTGTTGTGATGTTAGTGTGATGTGTGTGTGTGTGTTATTTGGTATTGAATCCTGACATATTTTTGTGCTTGCTTGCTTTGTCGTTGTTGTTGTTGATGTTAGTGTGTGTGTTTGTTATTTGGTATTGAATCCAGACATATGTTTGTGTTTGCTTCCTTTGTTGTTGTTGGTGGTGTTGTCGTCGTCGTCGCTGTTGTTTTGATCGTTTGTTTGTTTGCGTGTTTGTGTGTTTGTTGTATTGTTTTGTATCCCTTAATAGCACATTAGTGTGGGAATAGGTAACGTACATGTAGTAGTAAGCAGAAGATTCCCTCCGAAAGCTCAGGGTAATCGCGACCGCTGTGAAGTTTGGCTGACCAGGTTCCTCCCCCCGCCACCACTCCCCCCCCCCCCCCCCCCCCCCTGTCTTGAAAATCACGTCCGCGGTCCGCTCACTTACACACAGCCATGTCTACCTGCGTCCGTTCAAGGGACGGGAAGGTAAAGCGGTGAAGGAGAGGAAATGGACACCGCTGTAACACTGACCCTGATAAGATAAGGCCGGTAACGGTTTTTCACTCCACAAGACCGATCTAGTTAGGAAAAAAACAGTTTATAATTGTTGTTGTTTGTTTGTCTGTCTGTTTGTTTGTCTTTTTTGTTTTTTGTTGTTTTTTGGGGTGGGGGGGGGTTTTTTGTTTTTTGTTTTTGTCTGATTTTTGTCTGAGACATCTTTTTACTCTTTTTGTTTGTTTGTGTTTCTTATTTTGTTTTCTCTTGTTTTTTTTTTAGCAAATGAGGACATCGGGCTGAAACAGATCAGGACAGTGTGGTTTTTCTAACATCATACATATTATCACAAAACACACAGCACCCATCCTGTTTTTTGCTTAAGTTGCCATTTGTAGCGGTATCTTTTTCATAGATCGTTTTGCGGTCTGCTTATGTCTTTACGGTGTGTGTGTGTGTGTGTGTGTGTGTGTGTGTGTGTGTGTGTGTGTGTGTGTGTGTGTGTGTTTGTTGTGTGTGTTGTCTGTTGTCTGTCTGTCTGTCTGTCTGTGTTGTCTGTGTCTGTGTGTGTCTGTGTCTGTGTGTGTCTGTGTGCTTCCATTTTCGTGTTTTGCATTTAAAAAAAACAGTTGTCGTTCTTGCCTGTAAAGTAGCAAATACCTATGGATACAGACAGTGTCAGATACAGAATTAGCACAGTTCCGTCTGGTGAATACAAGTGAGTCACTTCGTTCTTATCACTAACACGCTGCATGTAAACACCGCATCGTCTAAAACGGTCGAAATGAACGCAGACCACCATTAGAACTTGTAGACTAAACAGACTTTTTTTTATATGTTGTAACAACGATAAACTCTACGTCAGCTCTAAAAAAAAACTAAATTAATTAAATATAAAAACAAAAAACAAAAAACGGTTTAAGCAAGCAGTGCTGTTTCACTCTGACAACACTCACCTGTTGAAGTCTGGATGGAATCCACAAACAACAATTCATAAGCACAGGCAACTTCGTGTACAACAACAATCACCAACAACAGCAATCATAACACGAAATAATACAGATTGTCACTCTCTTTGTTTCTGTCTTGTTCCTTTGCTTTTGTCATTTCTTCCTATCATTTTCTGCCTTGCTGGTCCATTCACCTGTATGTGTTGATAAAGTCTTACTACTTTCTCTTAGGATTTATAACTGGGTACATGTATTAAGTGCATTTTTGTCTCTAGGGAAATGAGATATGCGAAAGCAATTTTAGGTAGTGTAGGCCCGTTTTACATATTTTAGTGTCCTTATTATGTATAAATGTGTATTCAGGTATGTTTTTTTCAAATCTTCTGTGTCATAAATCGGACGGAGCGGTCAACGCCAGCGGCATCTCCTCAGATTATATGCACAAATGTATTGATATGTGTATTTAATTTTTTTTCCCTTTTTTTCCTGTTGAAGTATTGTGTATGTTTTGAAACGGTTATAGCCCCGATGTGGCTCTAAGCAGCCGGCTGGGCTGTAAAACAAAAATACCAATATGATGATTTATCAGCCATTCCTGTAACACAAAAGTCTCTGTCAGATCTAAGTTGTCGTCTATCAGTTCTCTATCAGTCACCTGTACTATATCACCACAATACTTTACTTTTGTTTGATAAACACAGCTTACTTTATTTCGTTACGGCTACAACCACACTCGAGTGTCAGTTAGGTCTGAAGACGGTCTAACCAGTCGAGCTGTTTTGTCTGGGCCTATCACTTACCTACACCAACTCACCTGTAAAAGTCTGCCGATTCCACAAACAACAATTCCCTTGTATCAACAGAGGGTGCACTGGCTGACACCAGCGTAATCCGAAAAAGAAGAAATAATATCGGCCAGAAACTGTATTTTGTTGATTCTTCACAGATTTCAGAAGACACTCACCCACACTAAATACTCCACACACACACACGCAAAGCTGTGAATAACTGGCGCTGAGAGAGAACAATCTCTTGTGTAGTGAAAGATGAACAACAATCTGTAGTGAAAGACACAGCGTTGCTAGCAGCCACAGGCAATTTACATCCTCCAACACAGCCACTGAACAGTTGATGGGAGGCTGCAGAAAACTAAATATACGTGGGGAGGCAAGGTAAAAGAGGAAAAGACGGCGGGTGGAGAGAGGTACCGGGGCACAGGGTAGGTAGGGTGGGGTGCTGGCTGCGGGTGCTTACGTCTGGGCTTCTTCAAAGGCACCGCCGATGCAGGAGTGGAGCGAACGAGAGAAAGGGTGGATCAGGGAAATGTTGGGTAGAAGTGCGCATATGTGTGTATGTATGTACGTATGCTACCCCTCACCATCACCACCACCTCCCCCACCGCTCGCCACGTGTGGAAATTTTTACGCTCTTCGCCGGTGATCGCACATTTTCTCACTCTCTGCAGGCTGCCCCTGTGAGAGTGACGTATTTGATGGGTGCCATGGAAACCACGCTCAGTGTACAGTTAGCACCAGCAAACCTGTAGGCTACAGTTCAGCGCTCTGCCACAATACTACCCCCTACAGACATACCGGCCAAACAAAACTGAGTCAGAAGTAGTAGTTGTTTCGGTGATTTACTCATTACTGATTTGGTCAGCACAAACAAAAACAGCCACATCACTCTCACACACTCACTCACTCACACACACACACACACACACACACACACACACACACACACACACACACACACACACACACACACACACACACATACACACACACATACGCACACACACACACACATACACACAAAAGCACATATACACACACACACACACATACACACACACACACACACACACAAGCACACACACACACACACACACATACACACAAAAGCACACACACACACACACACACACACAACACACACACAAACACACACAGCACCACAAGCACACACACACACACACACACACACACACACACACATACACACACATGGACATAGGAATCAAGACAAGGAAAGACAGACAGAACACCAGGCAGGCAGCAGTGAGACAGACAACCAGGTATCAACAACAAAAAAACAGGCAAGCACATAGACAAACAAATAAACACACAGGCGAGCACACAGACAGACAGACACACAGGCAAGCACACAGACAGACAGACAAGCAGGCAAGCACACAGACAGACAAACACACAGGCAAGCACACAGACAGACAGACAAGCAGGCAAGCACACAGACAGACAGACACAGGCAAGCACACAGACAAAAACACAGGCGAGCACACAGACAGGCAGACAGGCAAGCACACAGACAGACAAACAGGCAAGCACACAGACACACAGGCAAGCACACAAACAGGCAAGCACATAGGCAAACAAACAGACAGACAAGCACACAGACAGATACACAGGCAAGCACACAGACAGAGAGACACACAGGCAAGCACACACACAAACAGGTAAGCAAGAACACAGACAGACAAACAGGCAGACAAGCACACAGACAAACAGACAAGCACACAGACAACAGGAACAACAGGCCCGGACAAGCACACACAGAGACAGGCAAGCACACAGACAAATAGACAGGCACACAAACAGGTAAGTACACAGACAGACAAACAGGCAGGCAAGCAGACAGACCGACCAACAGAAGATTACCAACATGATGCACGGTACACAGTCTATGCAAGATTCAGTCAGAAGAGGAACAGGGCGATGAAACATAACTTGTATGACTCAGTCAAAGACAACAAGTGTTAAAACACCCACACGTACATACAGACAACAAACGCCGGTGGCGGAGAGTCTGTTTCAGCTCGCTAAAGACGGCATTAAAAATATGCATGGACGACTACATTTCCAAACAGTGATGCTGGAAAGAGCCGTTGAGTCTGTATGTATACAAAACCCTATCAGGGGCGAGGTCTTCAAGTCAGTTCAACAAAATTCGTGAGTGCCTTGCTTTTTAACACCCCCACCCCACCTCACCCTCGTTTTTGCTTTGGTTTTGGTTTGTTGTTGTTTTGTTTTGTTTCAAGTTCAAAACAAGTGCGACCATCCATGTTCGAGCAAACAGGAACCAGAAAAAAAGAGAAAAAAACCCAAAGAATCAGAACATGTATTTAATACAGACAAGACGGGCGCAAATTTTCGGCCAACTGACCACAAACATATTATGGTTTCATTTTAATTCTTTTCTCCCACTGAACGAAGCAGCAGGGAAATTTTAGTCTTTTTCTCCTAATTTTTCTATTTGGTGTTTGTTCGTTTGTGATCTTACGTTTGCACTTGACAAAAGCCATTTGGCCCAAAATTTGCACCAGTCTTGCCTGGTTGTATTAAATACGCGTTCTGATTCTATTTTCGTGTTTTTCTGGTTCCAGTTTTTGTTTTGTTTTTGAAAGGGAAAAATGGAAAAGGGAGGGTACATCATTTAACATTATTCGAAAATGGGAGGGGGCGGCACGCGCTGTGTGTATGAGGCGAGAATGTGTAGGGAATATTTTCTCAGCTGTTTCTATGTGTTTATGTAACCCTTTATCACTGCATGTTTTTTTTTTAATTAGCGAGAGAGGGATGATGTGTGGGGTGGGTGGGTGGGTGTGATGGATGTGTGTATGTGTAAAGAGGGAGACAAAGAAGCTGTTCAGTTAGACCTAATATTTTGTATGAGTTTTGTATGAGTTTCACTGTAATGTTTTAATGTTTTATTGTAATTTGTGCTGATCTGCTACAAATTTCTCGTGACATATGTACCTACTGTAACTTAATTATAAAAGAAGTCATCTTAACGTAAGTTTATCTGACGGGTCTTTATCAAATGTTGGTCGATGATGTGAACGTTCAGGAATCGCTAAAGTTTGGAGGACAAGGTGTCAAGATCACTGTCACACAGACCTAAAATCAACACTTTTTTTTAGGTAGGTGTGTGAACAGCACTTTCTCAAGAACTCTCAACATTAAAATCTGTATTCACTGTTGACAGTCTACCGTTGTCCCTGATGCAGGTCAAGTTATGTTTCCACCGAAGCTTCTTCAAGAGCGCAGTGACTTTGAGAAGTACGAAATCTGGATTTTCTTAAACATTTTTGCATAAAAAGGGAGATTGTTAGAATAGCATGACCTTTGTTTGATATGTCATACTGTCTGTAAAATGGAAGATCATTAGAATGCTATGGCCATCAGTTTTAAGAAGTCATATCGTCTTTAAAAAGGGAGATTGTTAGAATAGCTGGCTATCTCGTTTTCATAAGCCATATTGTCTGTGCTGATACCCAGCTATGTCTGTAGACCCTTTCTGTATATTAACTACATCAACCCACCAATGTTACCTAAGCTCCCAGACAATCGCATGGAGATTTCCGCTAAAGCTATCATCAGTTTCATCGAATACCCCATTCTCTGAGAAGACATCAGAGACACCAACACAGATAAATACTAGACACGGACACATGTTAGACAGCCCGGAGACCAGACAGACAGACATTACTCGGACCATGAGACAGACTACCCGTCAGACAGCAAGAGAACAAACACTAGACCAACAGGCAGGTTAGGTACCAACCTGCAAAAACCGACGCTAGCCTCTGAAAAGTGTAAAGGGTGGCACAGTGCACTGCACGCATCACCTGCCGAGACATCCATCCACTCAAACACGGACAAAGACTACACAGACACACACTAATTACACAGACACTGATGAGGCGAATAGACAGATACAGACACGGGTGCCCTCTGACCCTAACAGGTCATGGGGTAGAGACGGGTGTATGGCCTTCGGTGCTTCAGGGTCAGCTTTATGCGGGTGCATCCCACCCCTTTTTCTCACCTTTTTACATACCCATACCCCGAACAAGCAGAGATGGTCTTTCTTTCTTTCTTTCCTTCTTTCTTTCTTTCTTTCTTCTTCTTTTCCTTCCTTCCTTTCCTTTCTTCCTTTCTTCTTTCCCTTTCTTCCTTCCTTTTCTTTCTTTCCTTCCTTCCTTTCTTTCTTTCTTCTTTCTTTCTTTCTTTCTTCCTTCTCATTCGTTTCCTTCTTTCCTTTCTATCTTTCTTTCTTTCTTCCTTCCTTTCTTCCTTCCTTCCTTTTCTTTCTTTCTTCCTTCCTTCCTTTCTTTCTTTCTTCCTTCCTTCTTTCTTCCTTCCTTCGTTCCTTCTTTCCTTTCTTCTTTCTTCCTTCCTTCCTTCCTTTCTTTCTTCCTTTCTTTCTTCCTTCCTTTTCTTTCTTCCTTCCTTCCTTTCTTTCTTTCTTCTTCCTTCCTTTCTTTCTTCCTTCCTTCTTTCTTCCTTCCTTCCTTTCTTTCTTTCTTTCCTTTCCTTTCTTTCTTCCTTCCTTCGTTCCTTCTTTCCTTTCTATCTTCTTTCTTTCTTCCTTCCTTCCTTCCTTCCTTTCTTTCTTTCTTCTTCTTCCTTCCTTTTCTTTCTTCCTTCCTTCCTTTCTCTCTTTCTTCCTTCCTTTCTTTTCTTTCTTCCTTCCTTCGTTCCTTCTTTCTTCTATCTTTCTTTCTTTCTTTCTTCCTTCCTTCCTTCCTTTCTTTCTTCCTTCTTTCCTTCCTTTCTTTCTTCCTTCCTTCCTTTCTTTCTTCCTTCCTTCCTTTCTTTCTTCTTCCTTCCTTTCTTTTTTCTTTCTTCCTTTCTTTCTTCCTTTCTTCCTTCCTTTCTTTTTTCTTTCTTCTTTCCTTCCTTCCTTTCTTTCTTTCTTCCTTCCTTTCTTTTTTCTTTCTTCCTTTCTTTCTTCCTTCCTTTCCTTCCTTTCTTTCTTCCTTCCTTTCTTTCTTTCTTCCTTCCTTCCTTTCTTTCTTTTCTTCCTTTCTTTTTTCTTTCTTCCTTTCTTTCTTTCCTTCTTTCCTTCCTTTCTTTCTTCCTTCCTTCCTTCCTTCCTTTCTTTTCTTCCTTTCTTTCTTCCTTCCTTTTCTTTCTTCCTTCCTTCCTTTCTTTCTTTCTTCCTTCCTTTCTTTTCTTTCTTCCTTCCTTTCGTTCCTTCTTTCCTTTCTCTTCTTTCTTTCTTTCTTTTCTTCTCTTTCTTCTTTCTTCTTCCTTCCTTCCTTCTTTCTTTTCTTCCTTCCTTTCTTTCTTCCTTCTTTCCTTCCTTTCTTTCTTCCTTCCTTCCTTTCTTTCTTTCTTCTTCCTTCCTTTCTTTTCTTCCTTCCTTCCTTTCTTTCTTCCTTCCTTTCTTTTTCTTTCTTCCTTTCTTTCTTCCTTTCTTCCTTCCTTCTCTTTTTTCTTTCTTCTTTCCTTCCTTCCTTTCTTTCTTTCTTCCTTCCTTTCTTTTTTCTTTCTTCCTTTCTTTCTTCCTTCTTTCCTTCCTTTCTTTCTTCCTTCCTTTCTTTCTTTCTTCCTTCCTTCCTTTCTTTCTTTCTTCCTTTCTTTTTTCTTTCTTCCTTTCTTTCTTCCTTCTTTCCTTCCTTTCTTTCTTCCTTCCTTCCTTTCTTTCTTTCTTCCTTCCTTTCTTTCTTTCTTCCTTCCTTTCTTTTTTCTTTCCTTCCTTTCTTTCTTTCTTTCTTCCTTCCTTCCTTTCTTTCTTCCTTCCTTTCTTTCTTCCTTCTTTCCTTCCTTCCTGTCTTCCTTCCTTCTTTCCTTCCTTTCTTTCTTCCTTCTTTCCTTCCTTTCTTTCTTTCTTCCTTCCTTCCTTCCTTTTCTTTCTTCCTTCGTTTCCTTTCTTTCTTCCTTCCTTTCTTTTTTCTTTCTATCTTTCTTTCTTTCTTTCTTCCTTCCTTCCTTCCTTCCTTTCTTTCTTCCTTCCTTTCTTTTTCTTTCTATCTTTCTTCCTTCCTTTCTTCCTTTCTTTCTTCCCTCCTTTCTTTTTTTCTTTTTTTTTTTCTTCAGTGTTCCCATCTTTCTTGGATGTGTGCCCAAGACATCCATATACCCAGGATGTCTACGGTGCATGCATACACGCTGCTTTCTGTGCAGACAATATGTTACTGCACGATTTGCATTCTCTGTCTTCGGCGGGCGTGCATTCTGGGTGTTTTCGTGTTTCCATAAGCCACCAGTCAGTGATGACTGACAGGATATGTAACAAACATGTCGGACATTCTCGGTGCGTGGTTATACACATGATGGGGACTTAGGAACTAACAGGTTTGCACACATGCTGACCAGGCAGACTGGAAAATCTTCTGGAAGAGAGTTCTTGAGTGTTATACGTATACTGTTGTACAGTTGTGAGGCGTGGACAGTCAACACACAAAGTCAGAACAAAATTGAGGCAACTGAAGTGTGGTTTCTAAGAAAAATGTTGTTGAGAGTTCCATGGACACAAAGAAAACAAACGAGATAGTCTTGAAGGAGGGAGACACAAGAAGATCATTAACAAAGAAGATTAGGAAAAGACAAGCAAACATTTAAAGGACATTTTACGAGGAAAGGAGAATTAGAGCACCTGGTCACAAAAGGAAAGCCAGGGGAAAAGAAAACACCAGGCAGACCCAGGGAAAAAATATTGGACGGACTTGCAAGGTGGCTGAGGACAGAGAGGGTGGGAGATGTACATGCAGCGACAACGGACAGATTGGTATGGAGGGCCATGATGGTCAACGCCATGCGGCAGAGCACATGATGATGATGTTAAAGGTACCCTGGCAGGATGACACCCACACCACAGTCTGGCCTCTTACCCACCCAACTACATGGCTCGTGTAGGCCAAGACATGACTTGCCGTTCACAACGGATTAAACTGGTTGGCTCCTAGAACAAAGTTTTTTTTTACTCCAGACTCGAACTTTGGCTGTCCAATCGCACGAGGGATTACGTTTACACCAGAGAGGCTTCTGATGGCACAGATCTTCGACATGTATGCACGAAATATTAATTACACAATCTACAATTATCAACAACATTAAGTCCATGAAAATTAAAGGTATGACTATGCGCTTTTGAACATTTTTAGGTATAGACAACACTGTAGACCGCTGAATCTTCAATTACGTGCACTTCCACTGAATGCGAAGACATTATTGTTAGTTTTGTTTAAAGCCCAGCCGACCGCGTAAAGCCATATCAGGGCTATAACCGTTTCAAAACATATACAAAGCTTCAACAGGGAAAAAAAAAAAAGAACACATATCAATGCATTCGCGAACATAATCTCCACAATCCTACACAACCTATTTTCATTTGCGATATTTTCAAAACATCTAATTTCTAAATTCAATACCCCCAAAATCATTTTCTTTTTTATTTTTGCATGTTTAAAGAAACCTTTAGATTTTAGATTTTTTTTTTTTATTCCCAATGTGTTCCCTCTCTCGGGCTGGTCACAGGATGCATTACATACCGAGATGTGTAGGCTATGTCATCAGTGTATAAGGTGTCCGTCTGTCAACCATTATTCTACCCTCGGGCTGAAATTCCTTCCATGCCCGATGACGACTCAAGAGGGCACTCCCAAACAGACACACGTGTCACACTGGTCAGCCCACTGCTACCACTGACCTGTCTGTGATGGGGGTCTGCCCTCAATCCGTCCATACTTTGATTTTGAATTTTGATGTCACTGATTTCATTGTCCAGTTATTCCATTTTGATTTTGATTTCTGGTGTCACTAATTTCATTGTCTAGTTATTCCATTTTGATTTTGATTTCTGATGTCACTAATTTCATTGTCCAGTTATTCCATTTTGATTTTGATTTCTGGTGTCATGATTTCATTGTCCAGTTATTCCATTTCTTTACCAAGTCATGCAAACTGCGGGAAAATGTTTACACCTCTCTCTCTCTCCTCTCCTCTCTCTCTCTCTCTCTCTCTCTCTCTCTCTCTCTCTCTCTCTTCTCTTTCCTCTCTCTCTCTCTCTCTGTACGTCTGATGATGAGAGAGGAAAAAGTGTGCGTGTGTGCGTGCACGTACTGAGTACGTTTTGTTTACGTATGTGTGTTTGTGTGTAAGCGCGTGGGTGTGTGTTGTGCTGTGTGTGTATGGGAGTGTGTTGGTAACGAGTATATGATTATGTTATGTCTGTATGTGCATGTAAGGTGTGTATGTGTGTTGTGTGTGCGTGTGGTGTGTGTGTTGGTGTGTGTGTGTGTGTGTGTGTGTGTGTGTGTGTGTGTGTGTGTGTACTATGTGTGTGTGTGTGTACTATGTGTGTGTGTTTGTGTGTAAGCATGTGCGTAGTGTACATATATATGCATATATATATATATTATATGTATATATATATACACATATATATTGTGTATATACATATATATATGTATGTATACATATATATGTGTGGGGGTGTGTGGGTGGGGTGTGTGGGTGTAGGTATGTGTATGTGTTCAGATATAAACTGACATACAGGCTGAGACAGGCTGAAGTACCGGTGCTAACAGCAGCAAGATAAACAATGGCGCTACACACATAACCAGAGCCGGCCTGAGGCAGAAGAATACAACTGCAAGATATACAAGATGGGTGCAGTGTATTACGTAAATGACTCTCTTCACTGTCTCTCTCTCACTGTATCCACCCATCTTTCCCTTCACAATGTGTTTATCACCCGCGCGCGCGCATGTGTGTGTGTGTGTGTGTGTGTGTGTTGTGTGTTGTTGTGGTGTGTTGTGTGTGTGTGTGTGTGTGTGTGTGTGTGTGTGTGTGTGTGTGTGTGTGTGTGTGTGTGTGTGTGTGTGTGTGTGTGTGTGTGTGTGTGTGTGTGGTGTGTGTGTGGTGTGGTGTGGTTGTGGTGGTGGTTGTGTGGTGTGGGTGTGTGTGGTGGGGGTGGTGTGGTATGGCGTGGTGTGGTGGTGGTGTGGGTGGTGGTGGTGTGGTGTGGTGTGGTGATGGTGGTGGTGGTGGTGATGGTGATGGTGGTGTGTGTTTGTGTCTGTGTGAAGAAAATACAAAGGTTCAGTCAATCAATCATTAAATCAATGAACCAAATGTTCTCCATCCACATCTAAGTTCTGTGATCCTGTGACTGTCTTTCAAAAGACTGGGTAACACAACTACCGATTAACATGTTGTATGCACGTGCAGTTCGGATGGACAGTGTGTGATTTCAGGTTTCCAGTCAGTTAAGCACAGACACACAGTCATGAGATGAGTACTATGCAGACATTCTGTGGTAAACC
>JAPXFY010000025.1:59354787-59367287 GCA_030674185.1 Monoplex corrugatus
TGCTGTCGACTTTGTCTATACTGGTGTGTATTGAGGTAGTGAGTGAGTGCGTGTATAGTGTGTATATGTGTTCTGTGTGTGTGTATGTGTGTGTGGCATGCGTGCTGTATATAACAATAATATTATATATGTGTGTGTGTGTGCGTGCATGTGTGTGTGCATGCGTGACTGTGTATGTGCTGAGTTTTAGAAGCTAGGGTGTAGCGTTAATTGCAGGGGAAATGGTGAAAGGAAAGGAGTCTGTCTTGGTGTATTCATTACGTGTTTAGACGGGGGAAAGTTGCGTATGGATGGTGTATCATGAGGCATGTATAATGGTTTAGGACATACGATTCGCAAGAAAATCAGAACATATACAGTAGCTTATCGGGTTTCTCGGGTGTGTGGGAGTTACAGTATGTTGGGGCTGAATTCAAGGAAGATATAGAGACTGACAAGGGGAGAAAGCGAAATTAACTAAAACCTGTGCAGTGAGAATAGGTGAAAGAGAAAAGAGAACAACGCTATCTGCTCTTTTAACGTGACTTACGTCTATTCACTTACGTGCTTTTAGACGGGGGGAAAAAAGTGCGTATGGAATGAATGAATCTATGTAATCATGAAGGCATTGTATCAATTAAGTAACAATTAAGGTAACATCAAACAAATTAACGAACAAAAGAAAAACAATCAGAACATTATATCAGTCAGGCTTCATCGGGTTTCTCGGGGCTGTGTGGGAGTTACAGGTATAAAACAATTGGGCTGAATCAAAGGAAACGACCTACAGGACTGTACAGTAAACGCCTAGCAATGTGTAAATACAAAGTGAAATCAGTATGTTTCTGTTTTAAGTTTGTAAATGACGCAGGGAAATAAGGTCGCATTCGCTGACAACACAAAAGGTGATCAACTGTTATAAAATCACCACAGATACATTTGATGGTTTTACTAAATTTAGTTCTCTTTGTCTCTTCTCTCTCTCTCTCTCTCTCTCTGCTGTCTCTCTCTCTGTCTCTCGCTCTCTGTCCTCTCTCTGTCTCTCTGTCTCTCTCTCTCTCTCTGTCTCTCTCTCTCACTCTGTCTCTCTCTCTCTGTCTCTCTGTCTCTCACTCTCTGTCTGTCTCTCTGCGTGTGTGTATGTGTGTGTGTGTGTGGTGTGAGGGTGTGTGTGTGTGTATGTGTGTAATAATAATAATAATAATTACAATATTTATATAGCGCAAAATCTTGATAAAATCAAATCTAAGCGCTGAAGCAGACACACACGCACGCACGCACGCACACACACGCACGCCACACACACACACACACACACACACACACACACACAGCATGGCTATAAATGGGGAGAAAGAATAAAAGCAATAAAAGCAAGAATAAAAGCAATGGAAAATTATAGAGAGCATAGCATATACAATTATATATTATAACCATGTGATTCCACTCCGAGCGGAGACAGGCTGCAGAGTGGGGGGGGGGGGGGGGGGGAGGGGGGTTGAGTGAGGTTAGGATTTGATGCAGAGGAGAAAAGGTGAGTTTTGAGAGCGGACTTGAAGGAGACAAAAGTAGGTTGCTGACGGACTGAGAGAGGAAGTTTGTTCCAGGAGAGTGGACCAGAAACAGAGAAGGCTCGTGGACCATAGGTATTGAGCTTAGTGCGTGGAAAGCGAAAAGTCAGAGGATCGGAGGCAGAGCGGAGGGTACGTGAGGGAACATAGATCTCAAGTAGGCTTGACAGGTAATCGGGGGCTGCGTTATTGAGGCTTTTGTAGCACATGGTGTCTAGTTTGTACTGTATGCGCTTTGATACAGGGAGCCAGTGAAGTTGTGCCAGGAGAGGAGATATGTGGTCAGCTTTTTTCTTTTTGAGTACAAGGCGTACAGCATTGTTTTGAATGCGCTGTAGGATGTGAATGGTGGAGGCAGGAAGACCAGACAGGAGTGAATTGCAATAGTCAATGCGAGACATTATGAAGGAGAGAACGAGTTTTGCAGTTGTTTCGACAGAGAGATACTTCCTGATCAGCCTTATACGATGGAGATGATAGTAGCAGGATCTGGCAGTTTGAGAAACAAAGTTGTTCATGGAGAGGGTAGAGTCAATGCAGACACCAAGGTTTTTAGCTGAATCAGAAATTGGGACTGATGTGTTACATAATGGGAGAGAAAGAGGAGGCAGCTGAGAAAGTTTCTGACGGGTGCCAATGAGGATAGCTTCTGTCTTGTCGTCATTAAGCTGAAGTTTGTTGAACGTCATCCAGTTCTAAATGTCCGAGTAACACTCAGTGGTGCGAGTCAACAGGCGCTGTATATTATCAGGTGAGTCACTGTCTTGAAGTGTACGTGTGTCTGTGCGTATGTGTGTGTGTTCTGTGTATGTGTGTGTGTTTGTGAGCGTGTGGTGTGTCATGAGACAGACAGAGAGACAGAGACAGAGAGAAAGAGAGACAGAGACAGAGAGACAGACAGACAGACAGACACACACACACACACACACAGACAGAGAGCGAGAGACAGAGAGACAGACCGAGACAGACAGAGAGAGAGACAGAGTGAGACAGACAGACAGACAGAGAGAGAGAAACAGACAGACAGAGACAGAGACAGAGAGACAGCACAGAGAGAGAGAGAAAGAGAGAAAGAGACAGAGAGAGACACACACAAAGAGAGACAGAGATGTATGGTAAATCTATGGTAAATCGGTGGATTAGACGCATCCGCGAGAAAAAAAAAATACGAGGGAGGTAACTGCGTCAGGAACAAATCCTAATTTTATACTGATGTAGCTTCCCTTGTTCTGACTAGAACAACATAATAAGAAAACCATTTTTCCTTACCTTGACAACGGAGGGTCTCTCCACGTCACCTCTCATGGAGCTCCAAGCTCTGACGCCTCGTTTACCACCCTCTCCTTCCACTCCTCCTCCGCTACAGCTGTCCGCGCTCTCCTTTTCTTCTGTCTTGTTGAACTGGGCTCTGAGCTGGCTGACCGTGGAACGAGCTGACCCGGCAAATGGAAGCCGGTTGGCCAATGATTTAGGGGGCTCCGAAATCTTCCTTCCTGGACCAGCATTACTGGCCTCTGTTTCTGTGGACAGCTCTGTTTTTGCCGGTACGAACAGTTTTCTGACCGCTGAGGTTTTGCTGTCGTCTGTTGGTGGTTGTTGAAGGGAGGCGGTGTCTGGCTGTGCACTCTCTGTGGTCGGTGGCTCGTCAGGGGCTGAGGCTGAAGAAGACTGCGACGGGTCAGCAACGTCGTCTGCTGTCGTGGTCTCTACAACTGTGTCCGTGTTGGTGACCCGTTCAGAGCGATCACGGTTCACAGACAGGCCTTCAGTCTTCACGTCTGATTTCACATCACTACTAATGTCTTCGGATTTTGCTGGTCCAGTATGGGTCTCTTTTCTGTCTGTCGATTCCACAGATTCAGTACGGACCTCTCGTTCTACAGATTCTGTAGATCCAGTGCGGATCCCTTTTCTGTCTCTTAATTCTGCAGATCCAGTACGGATCTCCCTTCTGTTTCTGGATTCTGATTGTTCAGTACGGATTTCTCTGTCTTTGGATCCAGTATGGATATCGCTGTCTGAGGATTCTGCAGATTCGGTACGATATTGTCTTACTGTAGATTCTGTAGATACAGTGCGGACCTGTCTGTGTGTGGATCCTGTAGCTCCAATATTGACCTCCCACTCTCCACTTACCCTGTTGCTGACGGAATCTACTGCTGTCGGCTCAGTGAAGACATTGTCAGAATAAGGAGTGGAAGAAGAGTCTTCAGTGGGGGGACACGTGGATGAAGACGTGTGTGCCTCCTTTAATGCAGTCGTGCTGTTAGCCGTTGTAGCAGAGCCAGAGAGAATGGACGGGGTTTCTTCTGACGTCTCTTCTACCGTGTCATCCATCGTCTCTGGCTGTGAACCTGACGCCTCTTCTGACTGCTGCTCCTCTGGATGTTGCTGATCCGACTCTGGGGACACAGCAAAGGTATGACTTGTGTTAGCTATGGATTATGTGTATTTGTTTGTTGTTGTTGTTGTTGTTGTTGTTGTTGTTGTTGTTGTTGTTGTTGTTGTCCTACAGCGCATTCAAAACAATGCTGCACGCCTTGTACTCAAAAAGAAAAAAGCTGAACACATATCTCCTCTCCTGGCACAACTTCACTGGCTCCCTGTATCAAAGCGCATACAGTACAAACTAGACACCATGTGCTACAAAAAGCCTCAATAACGCAGCCCCCGATTACCTGTCAAGCCTACTTGAGATCTATCTTCCCTCACGTACCCTCCGCTCTGCCTCCGATCCTCTGACTTTTCGCTTTCCACGCACTAAGCTCAATACCTATGGTCCACGAGCCTTCTCTGTTTCTGGTCTACTCTCCTGGAACAAACTTCCTCTCTCAGTCCGTCAGCAACCTACTTTTGTCTCCTTCAAGTCCGCTCTCAAAACTCACCTTTTCTCCTCTGCATAAAATCCTGACCTCACTCAACCCCCTCTGCAGTCTGTCTCCGCTCGGAGGGGAATCACATTGTAATATATAATTGTATATAGTGTGCTCTCTATGGTTTTCCATTGCTTTTATTCTTTATCCCCATTTGTGGCCATGGTGTGTGTGTGTGTGTGTGTGTGAGTGTGAGTGTGTGTGTGTGTGTGTGTGTGTGTTGTGTGTGTGTGTGTGTGTGTGTGCGCTTAGATTTGATTTTATCAAGATTTTGCGTTATGTAAATATTGTAATTATTATTATTATTATTATTATTATTATTATTATTAATATTATTATTATTATTGTTGTTGCTGTTGTTATTGCTTGCTGCTGCTGCTGCTGCTGCTGTTGTTGTTGTTGTTGTTGTGTGTCGTTGTTCACTATCAAACACAAACAAAACAAACAAAACACAAGCAAACAAACACCGTACACAACACAACAAAACATCAAGACAACCAAATCACCATCAGACTCTACACATCCCAAACAACGCACCAGGAAGGTCGTCGTGTTCCACAAGAAGCCTGCAGGAGCAGACGGCATCCCCGGCCTGGTTCTTGGCCACACACTCGTACTGACCGCCATGCTTGTCCTGCACGCTCATCACCTGTAGGCTGGCCACTCCACCCTGCAACACCTGTCGGAAGTCCGGCGTGTCCGCTACGATCAGACCGTTGCGGCGCCAGAAAACGGAGGGCTGGGGCGTACCCAGCACAGTGCACTGCAGGGTGATGCTGCTCCCCAGGGGAGCCGCCAGGTCTTGCAGAGGGATGGTGAACTGGGGTAGTTTGTTCCGTTCTGAAAACCAAGCCACAATGTCAGGTAGTCATTTTCAATTTCAGTTTTTCAGTTTCAATTTCTCAAGATGACGTCTACGCGCTCGGAATGAATTCCATATGCACTATCGTCACATGTGCCTTGTGATGAAGAAGATCCAGAATGATCACGGCAAAAGCCTTAAGCCTGCACATAAATCCAACAGCCGGCCAGGTCCTGAGATCCTACCTAGATAGTTCCATAACCCTGAGGTCTTAGGAGAATGAGGTGGCAGAGACCTCAACTTTTCCTGGGGCCAGCACCACGAGGGCGGCTCCCATCCCCTGTCCCGCGATTCAAATTCATATTCGTATTCATATTATTTTACCAAGACTCCAGAAAGGCAAGAAAGCTAATTGGTCTTCAAGGGGTTGGACATGCAAAATCAACCTATCTCTCCAATGTTTTATACCAAGGCAACCGGGCAATGCCCTGCTCTTCACGATTTTCAACTGCCATGGGATCTTTAGCATGCACAGCCAGAAGGCACACGGGTCCGACTCGTTTTTCGTCCCCTTCCGAAGGACTAGACGTTCAGTTCGATTTTCCGGTCAAACTGAGGAAAAAAGTCGAGGCAGGCAGTAAGATACTGACAAGCCATACCGCATCCCTCCATCCCCTACCCTAACTCTTCACCCGTCTTACTGTTAGGAATGGTACACGAACAGATTGATAATGGGCCATGGGCAGATTTCATAATATCTTGATAATGACTGTTTGTATGGCGCCTCATCTGAAAAGAGTCCTATGCGCTTCACAAAAGCATGTGACATGTCAAACACATGTAAAGCAAATACCTGTCAACCCCTACTGCTATGATGAAAACAGATGAGTTGTAACAATATATATTAACCCTTTGACTCCCGCACCCTGTCCACCAGCATCCTGCATTGCCAACCATGCTGGCAAAGCAAAAACTTTACCCTTTTATTCTCTCACTCTATCGACCAGCTTCCTACAAGAAGCTGGTGGACAGGGTGAGGGAATCAAAGAGTTAAGTTTTTGCAGTTGGTGGACCGGGTGCAGGAGTCAAAGGGTTAATAGTGACTGCTTGTATGACGCCGCATTCTACACAAATTGGTTACTGCCTTCCACACAAAAAATGCCTCCTAACGCAGAATGCTCCACACGTGAAAATCTTCCTTCCCTCTCTCGCAAGTCTGCAACATTGCCTTACCATCCTGAATATTATCAATTCTTCTTATGATCTTGATTCCGTAGCGACAGCCCTTCTCCATGAGGGACCAGCGGAGTTTCCAATGATTCCTTGTAGATGCTTATTTTGATGTCTTTATAGACCGGACACTCAAACAGAAAATGGGATTCATCTTCTAAAATACTGGAACAAAAGTGGCAGCTTTTTCTAGCATAGTTTTCTGTTAAAAATCGTTTGTTTAAACCCAACTCGTTCACACCTTACCTAAATCTGCTCAAACAATCACGAAATTTTCTGATAGTTACCTCATTAATATTATTTTCTGGTTCGTGGAGTGATTTAAATTGGCGATAGGAAGAGTTTCTCTCGCTATTGAGTATTTTACAGTTCCATTCTTCTTTAAATCACCCTATCATTTTTTGCTTAAAAGAAGCCAAGAATGTGACTCGTTAGCCACGCCGCTTATCCATACTTGTTGAAATCCGTACTCTTCTAGACACTCTTTTACATTTCTAACCCAGTTCTTATTTTTACTCCTTTGTTCCCCATCTACGCTATTTAAAAGCATGGTGTAAGCCTGTTTTGGTAATCTTGACGCAGGCAATTTAATAAGTTTTAACCTGTACCTCAGTGCTGATAGACAGAGACAGACACACAGACAGACACACAGTCAGACAGACATACACACAGAGATCGACAGACAGACACACACACAGAGATCGAGAGACAGACAGACAGAGACCGAGAGACAGACAGAGACTGAGAGGCAGACAGACAGAGACCGAGAGACAGACAGACAGAGACAGAGGGACAGACAGACAGAGACCAAGAGACAGCGACCGACAGACAGACAAAGACAGACAGACAGAGACAGACAGACAGACAGAGACCGAGACACAGACAGACAGAGACAGACAGACAGAGACACACAGACTGACAGACAGAAACCAAGAGACAGACGGACAGACAGACAGACAGACAGAAACCGAGAGACAGACAGAGACCGAGACACAGGCAGTCAGTCAGACAGACGTACAGACAGAAAGACACCGAGGCACAGACAGACAGACAGACAGACAGAGGGGGCAAACGCCCATAAATGAACGGCGCGACACCCAGACCACTTACTCTGAACGGTAACCCGGGCATCCATGGACACCTTGCCGGCCGAGTTGCTGGCCACGCACTCGAACACCCCTTCCTCCTCCACGGCCATCTTGCCCACCCACAGGCCGGCCACCCGCCCGTCATACTGGGTGGAGAAGTCCAAGGTGTCCGGCAGCTCCATGCCGTCTCTCAGCCACTCGATGCTGGGCTCCGGGGACCCGATGACATCGCACTCCAGCGCCAGGTCGTCACCGGCGTTGATGGTCTTGTTGGGCAGCTTGGTCAGGAACCTGGGCGCCATCACGGATCCTGAGCTCCCCGCTGGTTTGGGGGATTTCAGAGAAAACTTGTGTTCACAGGAAATTTTACACTGGTTGTGGTTAGGTTATATGGGTACGAGACGTCAACGGTTATGTCAGGCTTATGCACAAACACAAGCGCACACACACATATATGCACACACACACACACACACACAGGCTTATAACATACACACACATAATACACATACATACAGACAGACAGACATACAGACAGACAGACTAACATAAACACATACATACATACATACAGACAGACAGACAGACAGACCGACTAACAAACACATACATACATACATACATACATACATACATGTGCTACACACGAACTACGTACGTACGTACATACGTGCATACATGCATATACATACATACATACAAGCATATACATACATACATACATTCATACATACATACATGCATGTATACATACATACATACATAATACATACACACATACATACATACATACATACATGCATGCATACATACATACATACATTCATACATACATACATGCATGTATACATAGATACATACACACATACATACATACATACATACATACATACACACATACATACATACATACATACATACATACATACATACATACATACATTCATACATACATACATACACACATACATACATACATACATACACACATACATACATACATACATACATACATATACATACATACATTCATACATTCATACATACATACATACATACATACATACATACATACATACATTCATACATACATACATGCATGTATACATACATACATACATATACATACATACATACATACATACATGTATACATACATACATACATACATAGATACATACATACATACATGCATGCATGCATACATACATACATACATACATACATACATACATTATAACATACATGCATGCATGCATACATACATACATACATTCATACATACATACATGCATGTATACATACATACATACACACATACATACATACATACATACATACATACATACATACACACATACATACATACATATGCATTGCGGACACACGCACGCACACACGCACGCAGGCACGCATCCACACACACACACACACACACACACTCTCTCTCTCTCTCTCTCTCTCTCTCTCTCTCTCTCTCTCTCTCTCTCTCTCTCTCTCTCCGTCTCTCTCTCTCTCTCTCTGCATGTATGCATTACGGACATAGTCATACATATTCATAACCGCTGACCTCAACCGCGTTTTTGCATATTTTAAGGGTAGACTGAAACAGCAACATTCTAAAATAATCATACAGAAAAGAACGTGAAAAATACTTAGATATACCTTATACGTCATTATTATCATTATCATTATTATTACTGGTATTGTTATCATTATTATTATCAACATCATCATCATCATCAATACCAGTACTTAAAGCTCAATAGCTCAGAGCCATATCAGTACTATAACTATCTCAAACAAAATGCACACATCTAAACATCGCTAAACATGAAAAAGAAAATTGAGTACACACATCGTTGCATCCACGCAAATAATCTAAAGATATGTTCTGGCCTGGCATTGACCTTTCCGCCAAATTTATCGCCAGGGGAATTAAAAAAAAAACTGAATGCAAATGCATAGACATAATTAAGCACAAAAAACATAGATAAAACTGGTCTATATTATTAAAATTGCCACAAAGTAGTTCACATAATTTCCTTAGAGTAAAAAATGCAATGAATATTTGCACCCAACCGTTTATCCTAATAGATAGAACGTAAGGCTTTATGGAAAAACAAAGGTGAATGGACCAACGAGGCAGTAATTGGTAAAGAAAGAGAGGACAGAGAGCAAAGGAGCAACAAAGAGAGGGACAGAATTTTAGAAGGTGGAAATAATATTAAATACCGAATGAGCCCCCGGTGTCCCCACGGGGAATATCTAACACGTGCACACACACACGCACACACACACGCACACACACACGCGCCACACACACACACACACACACACACACACACACACACACACACACACACACAGACAGAAAGAGAGAAAGAGAGAGAGATAATATACCAAAATCGATATTGTATATACATCACATTTCCAATACAAATCGTTTGTTTTCTCCTCCAGCTGATTAACGCACTCAAAACATGTGACCCAAACACAGACCAACCTAACATCCCCCACCATACAACATTTGGCGCTCAAGCAGACTACACATAGCCGCATAACAATACTAAGCGGGCAGGACGCAAAAAGCTCAAAAGCATAATACAAACAGTATTTGTGTATGGATAATAATCACTACAGAGTATTACGACAGATTTCCTGTCCAATCTCTCATGGGCACGTCGCAACGCTGATCCTGAGAGAAGTAAAGTTTTGGAACATCTTACCCCACCACCAAAAGACTGCTCAAACCACGGTGAAAACCAAGTTTTCCCAATGCTTAGAAATGGGATATGAAGAGAGGGGAGGTGAGAGGGGTACAACAAACCTGAGACGCTCAGAGTACACGTGGACCTCTCCTCCCCCACCTCATTGCGGGCCACACAGGAGTACTGGCCCACGTCGTCCGCGAACACCTCCCCGATCTCCAGCCTGGCCACCCGCCCGTCAAACGTCTGCTTGAAGTCGGAGGAGTTGCGCTGCACGATGCCGTCCTTGTACCACGCCACCGTCGTGGCTAACGACACCACGCACGACAACGTCACCGAGTGGTCTTCCACCACCGTGACGTCACGCAGGGGCTCTTCAAAGAAAGGTGTGCTGTTGGGTCTCTCTGCAAGCGTCACAAGCAGCAAGGCATGCCTACAATACTGAAGCGTTTAAAAGCGAGGGAAGGGGGGGGGGGGGGCTGTGTGCTTGCAGTTTGGGCAGGTTAAGGATTCAAGAACTTTTAAATCAGTCTATAAGTCTGGGGTACCTTGAATACCGTCAACGAAATACAGAAAGCCACCAGATCACACCACACCAAAAAATAAATCTTCCCTTCAATTTTTGGGTCTGACTTGTTTCTTGTTTCACTAAAATTAATGATAACGAGTCAGGCCACTTTTGATTTCGTTGACAGATCAGTGAACCCTTCCCTGACGCCTGAGTATATGAAAACAACCTGCTAACATCTACGCACATTTATGAACAGACTACAAAGCACCAGTAATCATCAGAAGCAAAAGCATATATTGGAAACAAAGCCATACAGCCAAGCTTCTAGCTCAGTAATGTATTTAATTACACTCGTTTACCATACTTGAAATTCAAACTTCAGACCACTCAGATTGAAATTCAAACTTCAGACCACTCAGATATAAGTAAGATACTATTAACATAATATGAACGTATAATTATGAGGTCCTAGGACAATGGCATTGTAAACAAGTAAAGACATTGTTCAACTTGGTACAGATCAATGGGGGGAAAAGCTAAAGATACATATTGAATGGATCGGAGACAATCTTCCATTTGAAGAAGTTAGAAAGAAAAGGATAAGTCGATATCAAGTAAAGTTCCAAACTCGTGATTCTAGAATACAATGTTGGCGTTTTGTTCAGAATTAACTTCAAGTTGTCTGTATACTGACAGTAATTAGATATCACAGAAAATACAACTTGACACACTGAAGAACATTCACATTTTGTTATCAACCCATTACTGATATTTTAATATTGTTATCAATGCATTTCTAGATATTAAAATAATTTTGATCCATTACTGGATGCTTTTAATACTGTCGTTATAAGTGCATTTCTAGACATGTTGATAATCTAGTTATTAATGCATATCCGGGTATCTTTTATCATATTGTCATTAATACATGTAGAAATGGTAAGACGAAGCAAAGCCAGACGACACTTAACTTATTATATAGTAATCAATGTGTGTAAAAATCAAAGAACAAAGAAGACAAGGCTAAACTATTTGTTATTATGTTGCAGTTTATGGGAAGCCAAAGACACTTAAAGGTTCTTTGTTACTGTGCTGCATTTTATGGGAAGACAACGAAAGCAAAAACTACACGTCGTATTTTCATTACTGTACTTAACGCATATATAATTGGGAAGCCAAACAAAGCCAGATCTGCATCAAAGAAATGGGTTGTGACTCACGTTTGACAAGCAGGGTGGCCTTTGTGGAGGCCTCACCAAACTGGTTGCTGCACACACACATGTACATGCCCCCATCCCCCATCCGCGCCTCCTGAAGGGTCAGGGTGGCTTTGCCACTAGCTGTGTCGAAATGTTGTATCACCCGCTCGTCTGCAGGGTCCAGTTTGTCGTCACCAGAGAACCAAATGACGTCAGGCGTAGGCTGACCAATCAGGGAGCACTCCAGCACAGCCACATGACCCTCCACTGTAGTCACGTCTTTCAGGGGACTCAGGACCTCTGGCAGACCTGCACAAGTGTCCTGGCATGGACTTAGCTGATCTAGGTGTGGCATTTCATCAACAAAGTGATGGACAGACACAGGCACTATATCATAACTGACTTTTCTTCCCCGTCTGTGTGCAAGGATATTACATGTAACTTACACAGCAATCAAGTATATTTAATACACAATGACTCTCTTTCCTGTTTATTTGTGTGTACAGCCTGTGTATGGTCTACGGAACATATTCATG
>JAPXFY010000025.1:59369787-59372287 GCA_030674185.1 Monoplex corrugatus
TATGAAGTTATGATCCATATGGACGTTTGGCTGGTTGTGGCCGCATCAGGAGAACTTGCTGCTCTCTGGACAGAAGTGAGTAGTCGTCCTTTTCATCCCGTGGCTTAAAGGTCTATCTCCAACACAGAAGCAAGGTTGTCCATCGCTGTCTCTGCCGTGAGGCAGATAGTATGTCAGACATGCCAGAGCTGATCTTTTTGACACTTGCCGCGGCTTCCTGATACCTAAAGCAGTAGACAGGATCTGTCTCTAGGGAGTGGCAGCAAGCAGATCAGGCATGCTGAGATAGTATCTTAGAACTGAGAACCAAAAACAGTGGCGAACAAAGGTTGGCCAATAATTACAGATCATGCAACAACCAATACCTGAGTAACAAAGACGTGGAGAACAAAAACCAGTCGCCGTGGTGTAGTGGTCAACGCAACGGACTACCGACTGGAAGGTTGTGGGTTCGAATCCCCATCAGTCCCTTCAAAACTATATCATTGTGGGATTTTTCGGCTCTAACCGCCTCCTACCCAGAGTTGGGAGTGCTCTGGGCTCATTGGGAAGACTGGGATCACACAGTCCAGTCTCGTCCACTTCACGGATGCGTCATTGTGGGTGTTGCTCAAATCTTCTGACCAGCATTACAGGTGTCTGTATCTCTCGGGCCTGGTTGACGCCAGGATATATTATGATAGTAAGCGTAGAGTACAGCCCTGTCACGCAGTCTCAGTCCTAGATGGAACGCCACAGCATCATGATTATCATCCTCATCGACATCATCATCATTACATTATAAACACTGTTCCAGCTTCTGTGGCCATTAAGATGTCATAGAAAATAATGGGACAAAAAAGGTGAGCACAAAGGTAACCTCCCTGAGTGCGATAATCCTAAAAATAAAAAAAATAAAAAACAGAGAAAAAAAAAAAAGACGTGGCGAACAAAGGTTGGCCAACAATCACAGATGACTGAAGACACAACAACTGCACAACAACTAGGAACGACACAAAATCCAGTCATTCACAGGGGGATCATTACATTTTTATGACACTGTGAGCATTTGACCTTTACACAGATCGCTACTATAAGGACCCATAATATCAACAATACCAGATCTCTGCGACACTAAGATTACGAGATCAATGGTGTTGGCTAGCCAGCCAACGACACTGGCGAAAGACATACGTGGTCTTATTACACTGTAGCAGACCAGACGAAATACTGATGAAATAATAAATCGGTCATGTTCTTCTCTGTCGAGTTCTCAACTAAAGTACACACGATTAACACAATATGAAATAATCATGTTACAAATCTCAACCTGAAACAGAAGACAAAAGTGGCAACGAATCCCTTTCCCGAAGCCCAAAACCATGTGGACTATTTTAATACACTCGTGTGGCTTGACTGGTTTAGCATAACCCTAAACCTACAACCCATAACGCGCTAGAAAGATCACATTATAGAAGAGCAGTTGTTTCCATCTGACAATGACATAGAGCGAAGCCTCAACCTTGAAAGAAGGATAAAAACATGTTTTATCAATGTTAGCTTGTTTGTTTTCGATGAGAATGTTTTCAGTTTGGCTGTTTTTTGTTTTGCTTTATTTCGTTCTGTATTTAGTCACTCACCAACAACTCTAGCAGGCCTGTGGTCCAGTGTGGGAGACAGGTCCTTGTCGTCCTCTTCAGAACCAGACACACTCCCATAGCCACTGCTGGCTTTAGACATGTCCATTTTGCCCAGCGTGCCGCCAATGCCAGTCCTCCTGCTGCCCCCTTCCAGCTGGGGCAGACTGCTCAACTCGTCCAGCGGTAGTTGGCCTTCGTCTTTCTCCAGTGTCACCTGTCACCATCATCTGTCTTCAGTGTGGTCATCACACTTTGCGTCTTGACACAACAATTCCTCACCCTGTTTCAGTCTTTCACTGGTCGGATACTGTACGATAATAAACGTACGACCCATGAAATAAATCACAAAGAATATTGTGTGTCTTCTGTGATAGTTGAATCCGACAATACGAGCGTAGTAGTTGCATAAAACAGCTAACATGAAACACCACGACGGTGTTTCTTGTTAACTGTTGTATGCAACTACGACGCTGCATACCTGTTGCCGCACCAATCGATGTAAACTCCTAATTTGCATACAATCGTTATGTATATAAATCAGTCATGAACTAAAACTGAAATGGCGAGTTCAATTACAACTAGAACATAAAATCTTGCCTGTTCGCTATCCATCATATTGGCAGTGTCAGCTTAGTGTTTCATTGGTCCCATCCTTCCTTCTCCTTTTAAATTATTTCCAACTGACTTGGTTTTACGCGGCGTACATTCAAACAACTGTCCACAAATTTGTAGGTAGATTTTGGTTGGACATTTTTGTTTTTATTATTTTACATAAAGTGCCTGACTACTGAATTCTATAAACAAACTGTAATTCCAACATTTAGTTACAGCTCTATCACTGTCCATTCACTACATGAGAAAGAGAAGACACAGACACACAC
>JAPXFY010000025.1:59379787-59389787 GCA_030674185.1 Monoplex corrugatus
TCATACTACTAAGGACAAATACAAATTCGAACGATACAACATCCCCCCTTAAGAAAATGAGGATATTTTTTCACATCGAATGTCGATCGAAAACAGAATACATCAACTACGAGTATTGCAAGCAAATCGTTCAAAGCTCAAAACATCACACAACCAACCAGCCAGCTAATGACACACGCTGTGAGTTCGTAAACAACGTATAAATACCAGAAAGAGAGAGAGAATAGGGAGGTGGGGAAGGGGAGATAACGAAGCAGAAGAGGGGGTAGGGAGGGGAGATTTGTGACGTACCACACGTGTCGACGGTCAGAGAAGGGATCTGAAAGCCTGTATCACTTTGCGGCTGGTTCTTGGGCTGAAACATCGTACACCACATATTTACTATGAGTAAATACGACATTCCACGCCGCGATAAATAACCAAAACACTACATGTAACAGGTGTATTGAGTAGGCTTAACCAAAACAACACTCGTGAAAGATTTACTGTAGGCACTGAAAATACCACGACTCCACTCAGTCTGCAAAGGATCTTGACAGAAACAGTTGAACTCAAAAACAGCGGTGTGTTGTGATCGTTCAGGTTTTCTCCGCGCTAAGAAAGGTTAATAAAAGAAACAGAAAGCACTGCACACATAACAGCAGCTGGACACTTGAAATAAAACCATTAACAGTGTTCTGTTCACTTTCTCTCCGTCTACGACATCAGATGTTCTGTTCCTCCCCCACCCACCCACCCCTCCTGGCATCTCACCTGCATACACTCGTTATATGAATTACAGTTCTGAGTTGGCAGGTTTACTATGTCACATGTGTAACTGAAATATCACAATTAAAAACAAGTTTACTACCAACTAATGAAACATGACACGGCACATGTTTACTATAACTACCTGGAACATTGCGTGTCTTATGTTTGCCATTATTAGCTAAACATTGCACTGCATAGGTGTACTGTAAACGCTGCACGATAATTATCAACCAAAAGTTGAATTATTCGTGTCAACATTGTCTGATATTTCTTAATATTTTATTTGTTAAAGGAAGATGTTTCAAGGAAGATGTGTCAAAATCCCAGACAGATATCCAAAATAGACGCTGATGGCCAGACGTAAGCAGCCAGCCCAACAGATTTTGGTATTACTGAGACAGAAGTAAATAACAAACGGAAATACTAATAGAATGACAGTCATATAACGTGCAAACATACATTAACAAAGCGACCCTGACATATAAACAGACAGATATTGACACAGGGACACAGACATATAACAAGCAAACAGCTATCAACAGAAGACAACAGACATATACGATATAACGAGCAAATAGACATTGACACAGGGACAGACATATAACAAGCAAACAGCTATCAACAGAAGGAGACAACAGACATATAACAAGCAAACAGCTATCAACAGAAGACAACAGACATATACGATATAACGAGCAAATAGATATTGACACAGGGACACAGACATATAAACAAGCAAACAGCTATCAACAGAAGGGGACAACAGACATATAACAAGCAAACAGCTATCAACAGAAGACAACAGACATATACGATATAACGAGCAAATAGATATTGACACAGGGACAGACATATAACAAGCAAACAGCTATCAACAGAAGGAGACAACAGACATATAACAAGCAAACAGCTATCAACAGAAGACAACAGACATATACGATATAACGAGCAAATAGTTATTGACACAGGGACAGACATATAACAAGCAAACAGCTATCAACAGAAGGGGACAACAGACATATAACAAGCAAACAGCTATCAACAGAAGACAACAGACATATACGATATAACGAGCAAACAGATATTGACACAGGGACAGACATATAACAAGCAAACAGCTATCAACAGAAGGGGACAACAGACATATAACAAGCAAACAGCTATCAACAGAAGACAACAGACATATACGATATAACGAGCAAATAGATATTGACACAGGGACAGACATATAACAAGCAAACAGCTATCAACAGAAGGGGACAACAGACATATAACAAGCAAACAGCTATCAACAGAAGGAGACAACAGACATATACGATATAACGAGCAAATAGTTATTGACACAGGGACAGACATATAACAAGCAAACAGCTATCAACAGAAGACAACAGACATATACGATATAACGAGCAAATAGATATTGACACAGGACAGACATATAACAAGCAAACAGCTATCAACAGAAGGGGACAACAGACATATAACAAGCAAACAGCTATCAACAGAAGACAACAGACATATACGATATAACGAGCAAACAGATATTGACACAGGGACAGACATATAACAAGCAAACAGCTATCAACAGAAGGGGACAACAGACAATATAACAAGCAAACAGCTATCAACAGAAGGAGACAACAGACATATACGATATAACGAGCAAACAGATATTGACACAGGGACAGACATATAACAAGCAAACAGCTTTTGGGACATATAACAAACAGACGTCAATAGAGGAACACATATATCTAATAAGTAAACAGATATCAACAGCGAAAAAGAAATGAACTGATGTAAGCAAAATGACACTGACCGAAAATTTGCGCCCGTTTTGTCTTGTATTAAATACGCGTTCTTATTCTTTTTTTGTTTTGTTTGTTTGTTTGTTTGTTTGTTTGTTTGTTTGTTTGTTTTTGTTTGGTTTTGGGGGTTTTGTTGTTGTTGTTGTTGTTGTTCCTGTTTGCTTGAACGCGGGCAGTCACACTTGTTTTGGATTTCATACAGACATTAAAATACTGACACAGACATAACATAGACGTTAACAGACTGACACAGACATAAACATACAGACATTAAGACAGCCACACAGGTGTATGATCAAATAAACATTAATAGAGCCTTACGAAAATAATCGTAACCAAACTTAACAGAGCCACACAGGCATATAACCAGACAGACATTAACAGAGCCACACATAACCAGACATTAACAGAGCCACACATAACCAAAACAGACATTAAGAAAACCACACAGAAATAAACAGACATTAACAGAGCCAAAAAGAAATAATAACAACCAAACACACATTAACAGAGCCAAACGTACAGTTAACCAAAACAGACGTTACTAGAGCGACAATGACAAATACACACACAGACATACTGGAATATGCGTGTGTATGCAAGCGCACTGTTTAATCTATACCTGCAAAGTGCAACGAACATGCCTTTGACATGAGCTGTTTCTGCGATATAAGTGGTAGCAGTAGTAGTAGTAGTAGCAGCAGTAGTAATAGTAGTAGTCGTAGTATCATTATTATTATTATTATTATTGTTATCATCATCATCATTATAAACAGACAGACATTAACAGAGCGACACGGGTATATCACTATATGATATAACAAGACAGACGTTAACATATCGACATGGGTATATGGCCAGATTAACACTTACGGAGTAACACAGACATATATTTGATATAACAAGATAAGCATTAACAGAGCGACAAGAGCATATAACCAAACAAACATAACAAAACGACACTTGTGTATAACCAGACAGATTTTAACAAAGTGATACAGGCGTACAAACAAGCACACATTAACACAGTAACAAAGGCACATGACTAAGCAGACATTAATAAAGCGACACACGCATATAACCAGATGTTACATACAAAGTGGCACGGGTATATAACCAGACATTAAGACAGGGACACTTGCATGTAACCAAACATTAAGAGAGCCACACAAACATATATCAAGACATTAACAGAGTGACAAGACGTATAGCCAGACACATAGACAGTGCGACATCAACATAAACATAGCTAAAGAGACATTAACAGAGCAACATACAGGCATATACCCAAAAATTTCTTGAGTGACACAGTAACATAACCAAACAGATGTTACCAATAACAGGTTGAAACATACAGTTTAAACAGATATTAACAGAGGAGCAAACCGCCAAAGAAACGTAAACAGAGCGACACAGACAGATAACCAAACAGATATTGTCAAAGTGGGTCACAGACAGCCGAATAGATGTTAATAGACCCAAACACAAACAAAACAAAGACCTGGGACGTGTGACAGGATAGTGATGATGACACAAATGGTCAAGGGAGGAAACACAGCCGGCCAAACACACAGTTATTGTTAGTTTTATCTAAAGCCCAGCCGACTGCGTACAGCCATATCAGGGCTATAACCATTTCAAAACGTACACAATACTTCAAGAGGTAAGAAAACAAAAAGAAAGAAAAATTAAGCATACACCCCAATGCATTCGCGCACATAATCAAAGGAGATGCCTCTGACGTTGACCACTCCGTCCAATTTATATCACACAGGGGATTTTAAAAAAACACCTGAATACAAATTTAAACATAACTAAGGACACTAAAACATATAAAAACAGGTCAAAATTAAATTACCTGAAATTGCTTCCACATATCTCATTTCCATAAAGCCTAAAATTGAACTTAATACACATACCCAATTATCAATTTATCAATCCTATGAAAAAGTACGCAAGACTTTATTGAACACATACAGGTGAATGGACCAGCAAGGCAGAAAATGACAAGAAGAAACGACAGAAAGCAAAGGAGGAAGAAAGAAACAAAGAGAGTGAGAGAAAAGAGGAAATTTCCAGCACAGAATTTCCAGAAGGTGGGAATACTATTTATACTGAAAGAGCCCCTGGGGGGATTGGGGGTGGGGGAACACATGGTAACTGAATGAGGCACAGCCAAACGGTCCTTAAAAGAGTGATGTATAAACAAGGTTACCAACTACATGCTGACAAGACAATACACCAAGAGGAAAAACTAGTAACTACTTGTACAACCAACTTGAACACACAAACAAGCCAGATAAAAAAAATTTACACGTACCAATTCAGATGGTTTTCTATCTGCTCCATCAACGTCGTCAGTATTGAACACATCGTCAGTCCCACTCTGTGTCTTTCTCCCTGCACTGGTGTTTCGTCCTCCTTGTATAGATTCGCCAGCCTGTCTCTGCTCATCATCCTGCCTTTGATTATCATCCTGTCTTCTTCAGCCTCTACCACAGGGGACAGGGCCACAGCGTTACTACTTTTGTTCAACGAGTTGCTCCTCTTCACCGTTGCCTTGGAAACATCCTCATTGGCCTTGACCTCTGCCTTTTTCTTGTCCTTAGCGGCGTTTTCGGCACTATCCTTGAGAGAAGCCTCCACGTCTTTCGTCACTGACTTTGTCTTTTCCGCTAGGTTATCATCAGCGTCACTGAGCTCTAAGTCAGACGCCGTGCCCTCTGAGGCAGTGAGGACCTCCATGTCGTCCAGCAGAGCGGAGAAGGCCAGCTCCATGGTGCCGGACCCTTCACCCTCACCACCATCCGTACCATTTTGTGCGGCAGACATTGTCACAGGCGACTGTGGGTCATCTTTGGACTTATTTATTGCAGTCGACTGGCCTGAAATCTTGGCCACTGATGACGTGTCCTTCTTGACACCTTCACTTCCTGAGAATAGTTTTTCTGTGTCTTTCTCTTTGACACCAGCAACCTTCTTATCTGTGGCCAGTGGCGTGCGCTCAGGGCGGCCTGAATCTTTCAACGAATTTTGAGATGGTTTGGGTTCTTGATGCTCCGAAATTTTTCGAGGCTGCGATTCTGTACTGGATGCAGTCTCTGTTTTCAAGCTGCCAGGTTTTCTCTGAGCATCGTGAATGGTGAACGACTCAGCACGGGTCTGCACACGACTCTTCTGTTCTTTTTCTACCTTATCTACCTGCTGACTGACTCTTAGAGACTCTGTCTTTCTTAACTTGTCGCCGGCAGAAGGGCCGTTCTCGGATGGCGATGATGGCTTGCTCTTAAGGGGAAGAACAGAGAAGACTTTGAGGTCTGAGCTTGTCGTGTCAGCCGTTGAAAACTTATCCGCTAGGCTACTGACCAACCCTTTGGAAACAGAAGGTTTCAAACCTGTGTCACGTTTATTAGAGTCGCTCAGTTTCCGTACATGTGTGGATTGAGCAGCACTTTCTGACAGCGTCTCTTTTCCCCTGGATGCGTGTCTGACAGTAGATGTGGTGCTGGGGAGTTCCCTTACGTCCTTGTGTTTAAGGTCATTGTCATGACGTCGTCCAGAGAGACCAGATAATTCTTTGGATTTTGCTTGATCTGTATTCTTGGCCTCAAACACTTCATTTTCACTGAGTCGTCTGTTTTCGCTGGTCTTCTGTTCTTTGACTGAACCAGTTTCCTTCGTAAGTCCTGTACCTGTACCTGACGAAGAGCGGCGCCTGTCCCTATTTTCGGAGTTCAAGCTTTCTCTTCTGGCCTGAAGTCTTGCTTTCACTTTATACAACAAATCCGGGTCCACGCCATCCTCCCAGACCCTGGGAGACTTTTGTTGTTTTTCAAACTTGTCTTGTGTGTCTGCCTGTTCTTCCAGCGGCTTGTCTTTTGACTGAAGGTCAGCTGCCGCTGGCTGCTCTCTCTTGCTGCTCACAGATCGTCGGCTTCCGTCAGACAAGAACGGGTTGGCAGGTCTCCTGAGACGTGGGGAGACGGGCGAATGCTGGGGGCCAGAGTGGTCTTTGTCAGCTAACAGCCTATCAGACTGGAAAGGGCTGGAAGCACGACGTGTTGTGTGGCGAGGGCTGACGGGGCTGGACGGCCGACGGACGTGATGACCGCCTGTCAAGGATGGACTGGACGGTCGTCGTACTTGCTGGCTTGCCCCGTGTGACTTCGCTGATGACTTGCTGTCCCCGGCGCTATGCACGCTCCGTGAAATGAGCGAGCTGGACGGACGTCGTAACGGAGTCTTCTCCTTTCTGGCAGCGCTGGAAGGTCGTCTGGACGAGTCCGCTGCCAGGCTATCTTCCTCTTGACCTGACCTGTCAACTGACGCTGATTCCTGACTTGTGGACCTCTGGCTGTTGGACTCTCTCAGGGATTTTTCCCACGTTCTGTTGCTGCCTGCACCAACTGGTCTCTTTGTGTGTGTTGCTGATGAAGCAGTTGTTTCATGTTTCAGCCTGGAGGATATTGCATGCCTCTCTGCTTCGTCGGACGTTGTATGAAGCTTAGTGTTCAACGCCTCTCGTACTTTCTCTTTCACCACAGCTGACAGTTCCACTTCCTGCTTTCTCTTCCCGTCATCTCCAGTCCCGCTGCCCTCTGGGGCCTCAGACTCCTGACTCTCAGAAAGGGCTTGTGCAGAAGCGGCAGTGTGCAGTCGATCTCTCAAAGCCTCCTGCACTTTCTCACTGACCAGGGCGGACAGCTCGCTGTCGTCGTCTGTTTTCTCTACCTGTCGGTGTACGCGTGACGTCCGTCCTGTGCTGTGATGGTCGGCGTCGTCCTTGCCCCAGGCGCTGATGGTAGTGACGGTGTGAAGTTTGTTCCTCAGAGCTGTCTGCACCTTGTCGGTGACCAGGTCGTTGTGCTTGCCGGAAACAGTGTGTGGCCGGCCAGAAGATCGTCGTTCAAAAGGTGTGTAGGCGATGGCGGTGACGCTGGCTGAGTCCTGTTCCTGTACCACGCTCTGTGACTTGTCTGATTTCTTCTCTGCCGACTTGGTTGCTAGGCTGGATGACTTGTCTGCAGAAGACTTCTTCTCTGCTGATTTGGTTGCTAGGCTGGATGACTTGTCTGCAGAAGATTTCTTCTCTGCTGACTTGGTTGCTAGGCTGGATGACTTGTCTGCAGAAGACTTCTTCTCTGCCGACTTGGTTGCTAGGATGGATGACTTGTCTGCTGAAGACTTCTTCTCTGCCGACTTGGTTGCTAGGCTGGATGACTTGTCTGCTGAAGACTTCTTCTCTGCTGACTTGGTTGCTAGGCTGGATGACTTGTCTGCTGAAGACTTCTCTGCCGACTTGGTTCCTAGGCTGGATGACTTGTCTGCTGAGACTTCTCTGCGACTGGGTTGCTAGCTGGATGACTTGACTTACTGTCCAGCGAGGGATCTTACTTTCGTCTGACCTTGACCCGTGGTAGAGTTGATTTGACTTTGACCTCGTGACTGTCTCTCCCAGAGGTCCTGGTGTTCGTGTGTCGCTGCTTTCTTGTTCTGTCCTCACGCGTGGAAGGGCGTGATGTTGCTGCGTATTTTTTCTGCAACATACCATAGACATACGTCTGTTCCTGTTTCAAAGTAGACTACTACACATAACCTATCGCCCCCTGTCAATGCAAGTCTACATAAATTCCTTCAAAGTTCAATTACACATATACAGACATTTAAACACAAAGACAGCACAATCAAGTACTTGACAAGAAGCTGACAGACGAATACAAAAACAAAAACAAAAAACAAAGACAGACAGACATGCATATAAACGGTCAGGCAAAGAGATAGACCACCCAACCGACAGAGAGACAAAAGACAGAGAGGTAAACAGGCAGACAGGCAGACAGGCAGACAGGCAGGCAGACTGACAATCAGACAGACACAAAGACAGACGACAAACAGAAAGACAGAAAGACAGATAGATAGATAGATAGATAGATAGATAGATAATAGATAGATAGATAGATAGATAGATACATCATAGATAGATAGACAGATAGATAGATAGATAGATAGATAGATAGATGTAGAGGTAGGTAGGGAGGGAGGGAGGGAGGGGGGAGGTAGGTAGGTAGGTAGGCAGGCAGGCAGGCAGGCAGGCAGGCAGGCAGGCAGGCAGGCAGAGGCAGGTAGGTAGGTAGGTAGGTAGGTAGGTAGGTAGGTAGGTATTAGATAGCCAGACACATAGATACTTGCCGATGTTACCAAACTGAACGTATTTACACTGAGCAAACAGCTTCCATAAAGGCAGGCTGACCAAAGGCGGCCATGTACATTATTCAATATTATGATCAAGCCGACTGTATTGGGTGTTGTTGTTTCTTACTGTGATGTATTGCATCACACTACACTGCATTCTGCGTAACTGCATTGCATTATAAATTGGATAGTAATACACAGCACTATATTGTAATTACGAGGGATAACTCGTTTTGGCATCTGCTAACAAAGTAAGTTTACATACGAAATTCCAGTGTTCTTCCCGGGGACAGCGCGTCTCACAGAAAACAAGAGGTCTCATATTCAATCCTAGCTTGAGACAGGACTTGATTTTCTTCCACCCACCCCCACCCCTACAACCGACAGTGGTTTGGGTGCCAGTCGTTTGATTATGACGATTAAGTAAGATTGCACACAAAAACAATGAACCAAGATCACACACGTGCAGCATTCTTAGCGAATGCATAAGAACCCACGGTAAGAAGATTGCGTCCATGGCAAAATTCTGTATGAAAATCTATTTTAACAGGCAACCAAAAACATTCCCATACACCAAAAACAGGAGCAAGCGCGGTTCTAAAATGTTGCTTGAAGAATAGCTCGAATTTCACTCGGAAAAATCTACTGTGACAGGATGTACATGTATATACAATATGACACAACCCAATACAATACAACATGTCCTTGTAAGAACAGTGTCACAGTACATCGCTAGCTACTCAAGCTAATGTCACCTGTGGCTGTGGACCTGCAGCGAGCCTTGAAGGCCCTGAGAAGGCAGAGTCCCCAGGCGCTAACCACAGGGTTGGGGGTTTGAACCTTCTCCGTGTCTTCATTTCAAACGTCCTGATCTCCTCTAGTTCTTGTGCGTTCATCCTGATGTCCGATAAAGCTGACATCACCACAAAGTGTACAGCGACTTTACAACTGTATATGGGTTCTCACGACAAATACATCAGTCTGTGTCTGGAGCTGAATCCCCAAAACACATGTACTGCCAGCACACGAATTCAATATAATACGCTAGCGGAAATATGTCCTCCATCATCACATGCTGACGTGACATGCTGACATCAAAGTTTTGGGCCGATTGTGACAGACTTTGATTGTAACAGTCTTTCTCTAGTCCTTCAAATTCCTTCCCTGTGAACCTTGCCAACATCACAAACACACTGGACACATCGCATCCTTTTGCAGGGACTGGAACTTCTTGAGTTCGTCGAATGCAC